>PIJE02000725.1:110642-223614 GCA_002895965.2 Coryphaenoides rupestris | reverse complement strand
AGAGAGGAGGAGAGAGAGAGGAGAGAACACCTGGCGTTCGTGACTCATCTGTCGTCGCCTCCTTTAACCTTTTGGCTTTTCGCGGTTTGTTTTGGGGGTTTTTTTTTTGCTTTATTTTTGCTCACATCCATGTTTTTGTTTTTTTTGTTTGTCTGATATAAAAATAAAGTAACGGCTCATTTGTGTGATTGCGGTCAAACATTTTCTGACGTGTTTTTTTCCGAGCGGGCTGTTGTTATTATTGTCGTTGTGGTTATTTTTTGCTGTGGTTATTATTGCTGTGGTTACTATGACTCATGGACATGCCTCTCATCTACCCCCCCCCTCTCTCCCCAGGTCCACACAAGCACCAGAGCGCCGTGACGTGCCTGCAGTTCAACAAGAACTTTGTGATCACCAGCTCGGACGACGGCACCGTCAAGCTGTGGGACCTGCGCACCGGCGAGTTCATCCGCAACCTGGTGACGCTGGAGAGCGGCGGCAGCGGCGGCGTGGTGTGGCGCATCCGGGCCTCCAACACCAAGCTGGTGTGCGCCGTGGGCAGCCGCAACGGCACCGAGGAGACCAAGCTGCTGGTGCTGGACTTTGACGTGGACATGAAGTGAAGGCGCACTCGAGAGATGACGACGACGACGACGAAGAGAGAGGAGGAGGAGGAGGAGGGTGGTGAAGAGGAGAGATGCGACCCCGCCCCCCTCCCCCAGGGAGAGGACGAACGGAGGTGGGAGGTGCGAAGGGGGGAGGGGGCGGGGCATTGTGAACACACAAGTCAGAGAGCGATGAGGTGTTGGGGAGAGTTGACTGCGAGATGGAGGTGGTGGGGATGGGTGGATGGATTGAAAATGCTCTCCCTCCCTCCCCCCCAAAGCTACGATCACCCCTCCCCCCCGCCCCCCACACACACACACACACACACACAGAGACAAACACACACAGACACACATACTCAGCCACACCCACACATCCTCCCCTCCTCCTCCACCCTCCTCCACCAGCCTCAAGGGAATGTGCACCGACTCTCTGATTTCCCCGCAGGCCGGGAACGCGCCATCTGAACATAAATCAATTAAGGCTCCACCCAACCTAAACGGCTGCCACGGTGACCGCTGGAAGACCCCGCCCTCTTTTGTATTCAAAACAACCCATTGTGTTGTTTCTTTTCCCGTACCGAGGAGCACATTGGCTGCCATTTTGCAGTACAAACGCGGGTTTGTTTGTGGGAGAGATGCCGTTTGTGTCTCTCTTGTTCTCATCCACCCCCCCCGTTAATTGGAAGGGTTTAAAAACACCGTCCACAGCTCCACCCTCAGCCCTCGGGCGGATGACTGCTCGCCCACCGAGCGACTGAGGGGTGGAGGGCGGGGGGGACAGCGGGCTCTCATGGTGGTCTATTGTCTTTATCTAAACACACTAATGAATAGCACAAATTGCCCGCCGACCTAATTATGTGACCTACAAAAGCGAGAAAAAAGGGAAGAAAAAAAAAAATTCATCCTCATCAGTCGCGCTCTCTCTCGCTCTCTCTCTCTCTCTCTCTCTCTCTCTCCGGCTGTGCCACGACCCGTTAGCACCCCTGGCTCTCTTCACAAGAGAGAGATATCCCGTCCCTTTCATCCTCCCCTCGTCTCCGTCTCACTCCGCATGCTCTCATGGGGGTGTCTTCTCTCTGTGCAGCGTGTCCCATGTTGGGATGGAACCATCGGCCGGTGGAGAGGGGTGCGAGAAACTTCTAACGGCGGGGGGGGGGGGGGTGGGGGGGCTAGGGCTTTGGGGGCGGATCGGAGGGGAGGGCCTTTTTTAATCTCAGGCCAGACATACTTTTTTTCCCCCTGAAAAAATTACGTATTTCTTTGAAGATTTCCAAGGATTTCACACTTGTCCATCTCAGAGATAATAGTCTTTAAATAAACTTGCTGACATTTCTGAAGAATAAGAGAAAAATCTCTCCGGGACAACCCACGCTTCAATAGCATCACCATGCATCTCTACTACTACTACTGCTGCACACTACGATGCCTCATCAATAATTGCACCAATAACGATCCAATCAGGAGTAAATAAGCCACGCTAGGCAACTCGGTGCCTGGGTGAGAGACAAGGCTCCGCCCCCTGTACGGGCCAAGCAGAGCGTGCAGCGTTCGCTTGAATACAAATATAAAATCCGACCGGTTTGAATGAGCGTGTGATTCCCCCCCGAATGAAACGCATCACAAGCTGGTTCTGCAGACTTCCGAGTATTTCCCGCCCTTTGGTCTCTCCAAAGAAACAAAGCGCTTTCTAAAACACATTTTGCCTCACAGGGCGCCTCCACACTCCCCCCCCACCCGTCTCGGCTGGGTGGGTTTCCGGGGCGGGCTCACCTTGCAGAGTCTGCAGGCACTGTCCTGTCTTGATGTCCCAGATCTTGACGGTGGAGTCGGCGTTGCCCGACACCAGGATGTTGTCCTTGAGCTCCATGCCGCTGGTGAGCGACTGGTGGCCCGTCAGCGTGTGGATGCAGTTACCCGTCTCCACGTCCCACACGCGGATGGACGTGTCCAGCGAGCCGCTCACCACGTGGATGCTGTCAAACTGCGGGAGGGGACACACACACACACACACACACGGTCAGTTTTACAGGTTATGTTAAGAGGTGGTGGTGGTAGCCACTAATGGTAGTGGCATGCTCGGGTTCACAGGCTTTGTCCACACACACACACACACATACACACACACACACACACACACACAGGCGCAACACACACCAGGAGTGTAGATAGGTGAAATTATTTACTGTTTGACGGTGGATGTGGTCCAAAAATAAACAGAATTGTACATTGAACAATAAGCTGAAGACTGAGACTTCACTACTGTAGATTGTGTCAGTTGGTGTCAGTTGAGAGGATAATATATACAACATTATTTGTTTTCATATTCATAGACTTTAGATTGAATTAGTTTGAACGCCGGAATCAGCCTATCACAGCCTGTCTTACAACACAAAAGCAGTAAACAGCCTATCACAGCCTGTCTTACAACACAACAACAGTACACAGCCTATCTTACAACACAACAACAGTACACAGCCTATCACAGCCTGTCTTACAACACAACAACAGTACACAGCCTATCACAGCCTGTCTTACGGCACAACAACAGTACACAGCCAATGGCGGGACCCGGCCCATCGGCGTGGTTGATGGGAGTCGTTGGAAAATGCACCGTCATCACCCAGACTGGATCAGGGCACGTCTTGGCGGACGTGGAGGTCATCAAACGCTCACATGCGGTGCTGTGTGGTGTGTGTGTGTGTGCGTGCGTGCGTGCGTGCGTGCGTGCGTCGTGCGTGTGTGTGTGTTCGCTCCTCTAATTCCACCCACAGAGCCAAAGGTTTGAGGGTGGTCGATGAATTATATAAACCTTTAAAAAGTGCGCGGGAGGGCGCTGGGTCACGGGTTGACCCCCGGGGGAAAATGGCGGCACGTCGCCAACAAAGACCGCTGAATAAAAGTTCCTTCCCGCCTCTCGGAGAGTACATTTCAAGGTACAGCGAGTAAATCCTTTTGAGGAGAGTAAAAAAGAAAAGAATAACTCTTTGGGGATTGTTCTTCACGGGAACATAGTATTACACTGTAGGAATAAAGACTGAACATTTTGGACCGGACTACCCAACCAACCACTGAGTTTTTGCAAGGGAACATTTGTCTTGTGAAGATGAGACTTTGGCCGTCTCCCCATCCATCACTTGCTCACAGAGCACGGCGGTAGAACCGGGCGAGGAAAACGTTGCCGACCCATCGATGCTTCAAAATTCATTTAGAAAAATGATTTATGTTTGGTTCCCAACCCCCCCCCCACTAGATCTACACTGGTAGTGATCTGGTGTGTTGCCGGCTCCCCCCGCCAAAAAAAGAGTGTATGAAATGAAAATGAAAAGGTCACATTTCGATTAGCATTGGCACCAATTTAGTTGTGGTATGTAAGAGCCTCAAGACCCACCTTGTTCATGAGTTCACTCTGGGACTCTGCATAACCCCGCCTTCCCTCTCCTAACCCTAGGCACTAACTGCGTGTCGGTACTTCTCGGCCATTATTAATAGTACTTGAGGCAGTTGTTCAGTCATACTGAATGTTCTTGATCATGTTGGTAACGTGCTCAGAATGGCACGTCTGCTCTTATCCGAACTATTAAGCAGGCAACCTAGCAATTATTAAACTCGTTCTATTTGCCTTCCAATTATGAATGCTTGAAACCTGCTCTATTCTTATCTTTATGTACCACAGTGATATATTGCTGTCTCTCCTTCAACAAATGTACTCTTTTAAGTCGCTTTGGATGAAGCGTCTCGCCCATACCCCTAAATTGTAAATGTAAATTGATAATTGGTCAAAATCTTATGCCAAAGTAGCAGTGACCAGTCGTGACCAGTGACCAGACTCACCTGCAGTGAGTACACGCGGTTGGTGTGTCCCTGCAGCGTGTGCAGGCAGGTCTCCGTCTCGGGGTCCCACACCTTCACCATGAAGTCGTAGGCGCCGCTGACCACCCGCCGGCCGTCGTACTGCACACAGCGCACTGCCGCCACGTGGCCCATCAGCACGTGCAGACACTGGCCCGTCTCGATGTCCCAGACGCGCAGCGTGGCATCGCGAGAGCCACTCACCACCCTGAGAGTGAGGGAGGGGGGGGAGGAGAGAGAGAGGAGAGAGAGGAGAGGAGAGAGAGAGAGAGAGAGAGAGAGAAGAGAGGAGGAGAACGAGAAGAGAGGAGAGAGAGAGATGTAGTGTAGGGGAGAAAGAGAGATGGAGGAAAGAGCGGCAAGGGGGAGAGCAACGAGGGAGAGACGAGGAGAGAGATGGAGGAAAGAGAGAAAGGGCAAGACGGAGGGGGACGAGAGAGAGAGGCAAGGAAAGAGAGGGAGAGAGAGAGAGGGAGGGGAGAGTGAGGTGCGCACCACACACACACACACACACCCACACACCACACACGCCACACACAGAGGGGAGGAGAAGGGAGAGGCGGGGGAGTTAAGCATAATGCTGGTTTTATTTTTTTCAGGCTTGTCGCGGATGCTGACGTTTTGGTAAAGCACCCGGTCTCCCCCAGACGATGAGTCTGGGCGTGAACCTGCTGCAGAAGAGAGCATTGTGAAATGGTGGATACTGAGGTGTGTGTGTGATTTTTGCGCTCTCCGGGCTCCTTGGCGTTGAGCAACCACACTTCTTCGACGAACACAGTCATCAACTGCCTCTTGACCTCCCAGGGCCTCTTCTTCCTTCCACCTCCACCCCAACCCGCAGCAGATAATAAAAACCCAGGTGCTAACATTTAATACGTCCCTGCCAAAGCCCCGACGATGCATTATTCATGTCCACACTCGAGGACACGAAAAAAAAAACACACACGCAGCCCTCCTCGACACCGGGGGGGGCCTGGGGAAGAGAGAGAGAGAGAAGCGCCTATGTGTGTGTGTGTGTGTGTGTGTGTGCTGCTGTTGTTGTGTGTGTAAGTGTGTTGTGTGTGTGTGTGTCGTGTGTGTGTGTGTCGTGTGGGATAGGAATTGCAGAATGGGCATTGTTGCCCTTTTCGGAACAAAGTGCCTTGCAGGGCCTAACGTAGAAGGAGGCCAACACCCCACCCCCCCCACCCCCACCCTGACACACACACACACACACATTGAGATGCTGCTGTCAGCGGCCATGTTCTCTTCTGCTCTTTGAGCAATCAAACGCATTCACCGGGGGCCTCGGAGGGCTCGCCACGGGGAAGGCGCCCGCTGGAGTCTCTGGAGTGCCGTAAGTGTGAGCCTCTTACCCATGACAGAAGCTCACCATCGCCAGGGTGGGACGTGTTATCCCCCTCTCTCTCTCTCTCTCTCTGTGTGTGTGTTAGTGTGTGTGTGTGTGTGTGTGTTAGTGTGCATGTGTGTGTGTCTTCACAGGGGCGTGCTCTCCTGGTTTGTAAGGAGAGGTGAGGTGTCAGAGGGTTGATTTTGTACGCGAAAATAAAAAAGGACAAAAGTCATAACGGAGACATAGGGTCGTAAAGTTAGCCCGGCTTTAGAGTTTTCGGTGTGCTTGTCGGGGACAAACACGCCAGTCATTAAAATGGAAGACAGAATATGGATGGGCGTGGCCCGGCGTACCTCTTCTCGTGCAGGTGCATGCAGCGTACTGTTGAGGTATGCCCGTAGAGCGTGTGGATACATTCCCCCGTCTCCGCGTCCCACACCTTGAGCGTGCGGTCGGTGGAGCCGCTGATGATTACGGTTCTCCCGCATCTGGGGACGACCACACGCCCCCCGTTGTGGCCCACCAGTGTCCGCAAACACTGGGGGAGAGAGAGAGAGAGAGGGGGGGGGGGAGACATACATTATGAATACACAGACAACGTTGAACATATTGGATTGGAAAAATATTGGATCAAGTTCAAAGTACCAGGGGAGAGTATTTGTCATTACATCATATACAAGGTATGGGCAATGCAACCAAAATACTTTGGGCCCAGAAGCAGCCCTCCAGGTACAGCCACATCAACCAGAAAAACATAAATTCAAGTACACATAAACTGTAGCGACGAAGGTACAATTATACCAAAAATGTGGAGGGGTATTCGTTTGAACATAACAATTGCCGCTGGATCTACTTTTAACAAACAAGTACAATCAAAGCATACGATCAGAAGTAGTAAGGAGTTAAATACAAAAACAGATTAGCGACGGGAACCAGAAAGGCGAGGCGAAGTGGATCATCATTCATCATCATTTGCTTTATTCATGAGTAGAACCATTGAAACTGGTTGGTAGGACCAGCGCATGGCAGGGTGTGCCCACTGCCCTTTCCCCCTGCAGATCAAGTGATTGTTCAATGTGTGGACCAGCGCTCATATCAAAGGGCTGTGAGAAGTGTCATTACCGGCCCAATGGATGCATTACCCCTCATAGGCGCAGCAGATGAGCCATTGATCACAGGCCCGTTACGGCAATCTTTTCTGATCAATTGGATTCCCCGGCCACGCCCTTTTGCCTATTCAGGCTCTCAATCTAATTATCCTTAACATCTTCAATTAGCATGTCCTGAGTGGGGCGGCCTCTTCTTATCGGCTGCTAAGTTCAGACTGGCCCAGGGTCCAGTCTGTGGTCCATCAGATGACACAGAGCTGCGGTCACAACAGCTCGGTAGCTGAGAAGCAGAGTGTGGAGAGGTGTGGTACTGCAGTAGCAAAGTAAGGAAGATCCATCGCCTGTCCGGGCTTCCATGCCCCCCCGACCCCCTTCTCTCTGGTGATGGAGAGAACCCTCTCACTAACTCGTTCCTGAAGAACCGGTCATGTGTGCTGGCTGAATGTGACCTCAGGGCCGGCCGAGCTGCGATGCTAAAGAGCTCGGCTGCCTCCTGTCTACCTGCCACCCTGGTTTTTGTATACTAATTAGCGACAGTAATGAAGGCTTAACACACGGATCAAGACATCTGCTGAGCCCGCAAGGAACAAGCACGCACGCACACACACACACACACACTCACCCACCCACCCGATAACTAGTATACTGTTGGACGCTTACGCAGCTTTGGGTTATAACCCAAACGGGGATTGTATTCACATTTACATTTCAGCTCTCTCATACTTATACCGCATGCATACAGGAAGATTTGCGCACACACAGAAGGCGTATTGTAAACGCGGGTCCTCCGGGAGCCCGCAGAGCGAAGCCAGAAGTTCACGTTCCAGCAACGGGAATCACGTATGTGATTAGAGCCTCCGCGCACGCGGCGTGGGAGGGGAACGAAATCACAAATGAAGGGCTGATGCGGCGCTTTATCTGCGTGGGAAACCAAAATGAACGAACCGCGGCGGTTCGCTTGGCGCGCTCCGCATTCCGCACACATGACACGGTAACGTTGTTGTTGTTGAAGTTGTCGTCTGCCCCCCCGCCACGCCCCCCAATTTCCAAAACGTCTCTGCAAACAGTACAGGACGACTGCTGATCCTCGATTCCATACCATTTCTTAATTTGGAGGGAAGGAAAAAAAGCCAAGTAAATCTATGAGAAGGTGGGTGGCTGGGGGATGACTCTGCAGGAACCTGCCCAAATGAAAAGCTGAAGCCAGTAATAGCTAGCCATTACATTATTTTTGTCACACTGCACCATTATAGAGGACGGGATGATTATAAGTTGGCTCCGTGCATATAACGGGTTGCTTGAGGACGCCAGACTGCAGGACTCCCCGGGCCGGCGCTATGCAGACTGCCGTCCAACTGTCCCCGCAGCATGCTTGAGGGATTCTGCATTTCACAAAAGGTACGCTGGGCATGAGACACAGAGCGCTAGGAAATGAGTAAAGGTAAACCTGCTGGCCCATAGCGCAGCAGAAAGGGGCGGCTAACGTACAAGCCCACCCCCCTTATGTCTGCTAAAACACCCTGCTGGCGTTCCTGCAGCGCTGTCAAATGGTAAGTCGTGTATCACCACCACCACCACCACCACGAGTGCAGAGACCCTGCAGATGGGCCCACGTTACACTGTGTGTGTAAATAACTGCGTGGGGATGACAATGGAGAAGAGCAAGTCAAGAAAAGCACATGCCAACTAGAGTTTTAGTTCGGGCTAAAAAGTTAGGACAAAGGGAAATCTCTGCGGCAACAACTCCAAAATCTTAAGCCTGGAGTCTTTCTTTCGGAGCCGTGAGAACAGCCGGGGTGAGAAAAGCCCTTCCCCTCATAGGGGGTGAAGGTGTGCCAATATCCATACAGCGGGAACATCTGCCAGAGCACACCCTCCCTGGGATCTGAGCGCGGGAGTCTGCGGCGCTGCCATTTTGAATCAGCCCGAGAGCTCAGACTGCCGCTGACTGACAACACCAAGGACATCAGCAGGCAGCCTTTGAAGCAGCGTTAGAGAGTGAGTTTGTGCGTGCGCGAGTGTGTGTGTGTGTGCGCGCGGAATGGAGAAACAAAGAGAAAGACAGGATAAGAAAGAGGTGAGGACATCTTCAAAGGTAGAGGACAAGCAGAGACAAACAGGCGTCAAGGTATAAATCCGTGCGGTGGTGGAGTGTGCCCGCGTTACCTGTGGAGCGACTCCAAAAAACCCCCTCGCAATCTGACCAAGACTTACAGCCGCAATTACATTTGGCCGTACGTCACCTTTAGTCGATTTAGTTAGACGGACTGCCGTAATCTCTTATGTAATTGGCCTTTATATAGGGGTTTTTTTTCCCCTCCCTCCCCTGAGAATGTAATTCTGTTATCAAACTTGTGTGTCTGCGCGTCGTCTTGCAAAGTCCTGCAGAGGCGAGCCCGGCGTTTCTTCCTAATCTGTTCATGTATTCATTTTATGATTGCCTGACAGGCAAGGGCATAATTCCCAGTATCCGTAAATCCCTGTATCGCCGTACAATAAGATATTAGGAGAATATTAAAAAGGAAGAGACCTCGGGGCAGAAATGGGACAATAACATTGCTTTGTCTCAAGTGTTTACGCCGCTTTTGTGAAAAGTGAATGGTAATCAGATGTTAAATTTGACTTGATTGCCAAGATTACATTTAATTGGGTAATTTTGGATTTAACACTTCGACAATGTGAGCCTCGGGCGTACACGATGTCAGATTGATAGAATATAAAATAATGCCTTGTTGGGCGATCTCAGGGGATTAGTGTGAGCAACTAGACCGGTTAAGTAACAAGTAACATTTTCATGATTCTGTTGGGGGTCAGTATTTTTATTGAATATTTCTACTGTATAATTGGATACTTTATTATTTAGAGATACTTTGATTAGGAAGAGAAACTGCAACGGTGGCCGAGTGAGACCCCAGCTGGTTTACAAAGAGCTTCAACCCTTCCCCACATCCACTATCTGTCATACCATCCACTCCACAAGCACATCTAATCAACAATGCTAGCATTTCTCGAAGCTTCATTGATTGAGGCACCATGTACCATTACCAAAACAGTTCTAAAAAAAATAAACCTGAAGGTCAAAAAAAGGTTAATTAAACACGAGTATTACCAACAATGAAAACAAGAAACACTGGAGTTTGAAATGAGTTATTCATCTTCTGTTGGTCATCGGCTTGCTATCCGCCATTGATCCAGCAGAGCAAGTAAGCCCCTTAGTAAAGGTATCGGCTTCACAGGGATGGCTGTCAGTCCACCCGCCATTAGGGCCGCTGGGAGTTCACGGCCCTTAAGCTGGGAAACCAAGCAGAACGCCAATAGGCAACAAACCAAGACCAAGGTCAGGTAAACATCCTTAAAGTTGAACCCCATGGTTTGAGCAGTTCGGTAATAGCGTTTCTTTATGAGGACAGATTTGGTCTGGAACACATCAGGCGGCAGTGGTACAATTTTCCACAGTGCAGGACAGGATTCAGATATTTTCTGATACACATGACCCTCCAATTTTAATTTAACCGTAAGACAATGGTAGATTGGGATCATTAAAACACAAACATTGATTGTCACTTTGTTGAATTAAGAAACGTCAACGCAGAGAAAATGAAGCTGTTTTCCTTTAGCTACCCAGGACATTTGTTAAGTGCTATTGCTCTTCGATCTTTGCATTTGCGATTCTTTGTCACAGCGACTCATCTCGACCTGGCGCCACATTGACTACGAGGATCAGTGTCTCTCTCCACAAACAAAATGTCACCACCTAACGTTGTTGAATGTCAACAGAAAATGAGGCCACCGCCGCCGCCGTGTCCGCGGCTGCAGACACGCGGACACGGTAGAAGCCTTTTGCTTTGATAATCACAGCCCAGGTTCTCAAAACGCCTTTGTTAAAAGACATCGGACACCAAGTATTGATGGCCGGGACGGGAGATAAATAAGCGTGGTGGCGGTACTTCTTCTATTGCCGGTGTGTGTTGTGTTGCGTCACGGTTGCGATCGGCCACAGACAGCCACTTCAAATCAAACGGTCCAGCGAGCTTAATTGGACATTCCTCTCTCCGGTGAGGACTTCTCTCTGCTGTCAGAGCAAACGTAAACGGCGAGGAGGCACGCGCTCTGACAAATACATCTCTGCTTCTTAAAGGGCCGGTGGATCTAACATGATTTGTCTTATGTCTTCTGTGATCGTCAACATAATTTGTCACGTTACTAAAATGAGAGTGAAATCCGTTTTTTTTGCCAGTCTCCCGTCAATCCCGTTTGTGGTCCAGTGTGAACGTTCCACTCAGGTGCGACGATCGCAGGTGTCGTTCTTTTTTCGTGCCGTTAAAGTGTCTTTTTTTTTTTAGATAAACCTCATCAACGTCACGACAAGGGACACCTCCGTGATGAGGGAGGTGTGTGTGGATGTATGCGTGTGTGTGTGTGTGTGTGTGTGGGGATGTGTGGAGCTCTGTCTGGGCAGCGGTTGATGCCGATGGCTGTTGTGTCTGAGAGAGCGTTAAGCTTCTTAGACACTTGTAGCGTTACACATATAACTCTTTCCTCCAGGTTGCTTTTGCAGAGTTTCATTAGGGATGACGTATTGGATCGTCCATAAGCTACACTAAACCAACATGGCAGCGTGAGCCCTGGCTGACGGCAGGGTATTACCAGGGAAGCTTCTAGGATACAACTAGGGACTCAACCCCAGATGTTTCTTCCCTCGATGGGGGGGGGGGGGGGGTAGTGCATCTGCAGCTTTAAGTCCATAAACCAGTCACCCTGATATTGGCCTTCACTGCAGACGAAAAGGGGAGGGGGGGGGGGGGGTGCAATCGGTGTCGTGTGGCAATCAGATGACCTTGGCCAGATCTGTACAGATCAGCAAATGCTGTGGCCGATATCCGTGAAATTGCAGCTTGGCCCCCGACACAAACCTTTTATGCTCTCACGAGGAAGAGCCTACGCAGAAACAAAACAGGGATGTTTATACCCCCCCTTTTCCCTCTCTGGTCCACAGTGTTCAAATCTAAACGAGCCAGAATTATCATGGTGATCATCCGTTTCTCAGAGGGCTTTTATCTCCTCTTTATTCCTGCCAAAACAGATGCCGCGATACCAGCCAAGATGCTGCGCTCCCAATCCTTTCCAATTCCTTTGCACATGGAAATGCTAAGAAGAAAGAGCTGGTGCCTTAAGAGACACATTCCGCCAAGGCTCCCGCGAAAATGCAGTCCAGAACAAGGCTGTAGGGAATGCGAGATTAATTGAAGATCTGTGAACTTCTGTTGAACACCCTAACCAGCCTTCCTAAGCACCAGGCGAGGCACAACTTTCTGTTGCTGCACTGGCAGCAGCAGAAACACTGACCCAGGGAGCGTGGGATTCCTCGCCTTCCCTGCCGCAAGTCATTTCACTGCAAAATACAAAATGGCGACGCACAACAGAAAAAAATTGACAAAATGGACTCCTTCAAGGAAGGGGGTTTGTGTGGATGTGCTAATGGCAGTAATCAATAACCATCAGGGCGCGTTGCGTGAATCGGAAGTTAGGCGCCAGAGGGGCAGCCATTTTAAATGAAGCGCTTGAATATGCGGCCGTGCTGTACGAGGCAACCGCTGACGCTTTGTTGTACCGTTACGCAACATCTGGAATTCCTGAATAACTGAACCACGCTGTTTAACGGGCCCATTGGACAGGGAAAGGTCCCTGAGGAGCCTGGAAAAAGAAAGTACCCCATGAAAACCACCGCAAACTGGACTCGAGAGGTTGAAGACGGAGAGTGGTAGTGGTGGTGGCGGTGGAAGAGTGCAGTGGTGGCGGCGGCCTCTTACCTTCCCCGTGACCGCCGACCAGACCTTGAGTGTGTTGTCATCAGAGCCGCTGACGATACGGCTGCCACAGAACTGGAGGCAGGTGATGACGTGGTCGTCGTGACCCTTCAGCACCTGGCGGGAGGGAGAGGAGGTGAGCGGCGTGGACAGAAGACCGTAGATAATAAATGGAGGTTAAACCGAATGACGGTTGACCCGGTGTCCGACGGCGAGGCGGCCAATGACACGGCTGAGGACAACAGAGGCAGATGGTGGAGGGTGTGGACGGTGTACACTCCTAATGCACACAACACTGCTGCGCGCGCACACACACGCACACACACACACACACACACACACACGTACTTGTGTGGGATTTTGTGAGCAGAAAGTGGGCCAGGGAACTGCTAACTCTGCAGGTGACAGCGCACCCTGTACATGCAGTGCTGTGTTAAAACAGTCCCGTAAGAACACCTATATCCCCCATCTGTCAGACATACACAAATGCATCATGAGCCGACTATAAAGCGTAGCCCTCCTCAGCTATGTATATGAACTACATAGCTGCATGGTTTCTTGATATTCCTTCAAGCCGGGCCCAGGATAGATTTGTTTTGCAAGCACTCACAGAAGACAAATGGAATCATCTTGCAAGCAAGCGTGAATACAATATGAAACGAGAAATGTATAGCTTGCACTTCATAAAAACGGAATACTTCCGAGTCTTATTGAACAGCTTCCCCTTCATTTCATTGAGTAACATGACATGTGCAGAGATGGGATTCAGAGCTCACAGAAGTGTGGTGGGGGTGGGGGGGGGGGGCGGGGAAGGAATGGGTGTCGCAAGGAACCATTGTAAGTAATTTGAATGAAAATGAAGAGGCTACCTTCGGCGATTTGAGGTCCCCTCTCCTCCAGTTGGTGTCTATCCTGTGCTGCCTGATGTAGGCACTCTTCCACGGACTGTGGATGAAGTCTGGCTTGGGCGCCTTCCTCCGCTTCAGCACCAAAGGCTCGTCGATCCCTGGGGAAATCAAGGAGGGGGAGGAGGAGAGAATCAGATAAGAACGCAGTAGGAAAATGTTGGATGAAAGGACCTTGCCCCCCTATATATATATATATATATATATACATATATACATATATATATATACACGTTCCCATAGGTTTGCGATGGCAAGGATGTGTGTGCTATACGGACCCTCTTCTCGACACTTCTCCCTCCACAGCAGGTTGTCCTCGGCGAGGATGCGCCAGTAGCGACACGTCTGAGCCGCTTGGAGGAGGTCCTTTGGCTCCAGGAATGACAGCACATACAAGGCCAGCTGGACGGAAGACAGAGGAGAAAGCCCCATGCATTATTAAAGAGCTTACGGTGTGGCCTGAGGTGATACGCTGTCGCGCAGTGCTAAAAACGCACTGCTAAAAACACAAACAGACTTCAAAATCGCCCAAAAAAACCCCCACTAACTGTTCTTTTGCTCTCGAAAAGAATAAAATGGGCTCTCGCTTCACTTGTCACTACGGTAATATGGCATTATTAATCATGGTTATATTTAAACCTGCGTCACACTTGCAACTCTAATTTAAAGTCACCCAAAAAGTCAGCTCCGATGAACTGGAAACGAGGAAGAGTAAGACTTCCCCCCCCTCACATTGCACACGGAACACACTCTGGCTTATAAAGTCCACAAGCCTTGGCTCTGGGGAGGGCAGCGATAGTGACACCATTTCAAGTCAATGTCACCGACTTCCCTTTCTTACACCTCTCTCCCACTCCTCCCACCAACATGCTCCCATAGCTGTCAGCCTGGGAGGGAGGTGTTGGCAAGGCTCTGCAGAGGACAGCGTGTACTATGGCTGGAGGCGGTTTCTAAACCCCCGCCGACGTCGATGATGTTGGTGTTGTTGTTGCAGCGGCCCCAAAGCCGTGTGCGCCGTCACCACAGCGTCGATAGTTTTGATGCAGAAAAAACAAACCGGCTACCATCCACCGATTAAAGATTGCTCATTACACCCCTAAGTGCTGCGGGGTTTGACAGTGTGACAGAGTGATCTGCGAGGTGGGGAAAATCCCACAACTTAAAAGGCTTCTCCAGGAGAGTGTCGGGGGTTGGAGGGGAAGACGTGGTGGAGCGGAGGGGGTAAGATGGGGGTCAGGTAGAGGTCGACGTGATAAGTGCGGTTTTGAAGTGGCGACAAGGGAAGAGAGGGGGTGGAGAGAGAGAGAGAGAGAGAGAGAGAGAGAGAGAGAGAGAGAGAGAGAGAGAGAGAGAGAGAGAGAGAGAGAGAGAAAGAGGGAGGGAGAAGGGAGGAGAGTCTCACCTCTTTGGGCAGCAGGGAGATGAAGTCTCGCTGAAACTGTGGTTCGATCACTTGCATCATGTGCTTGACTTGCGTGGGCTCACAGCTGTCAATCAACTCATCCAGCGCGAGCAGCTTCTCGGGCCCACTCCAGCTCTGGAACACAGCACCACGGCGACGATGGTGAAACACCAGGAAACATCACGCGGAACGTCACACAAGGAGCGAATCGTGCCGGCCGTTTTTTACCAGGCGTGGAGGCTCATGGAGTTAATTGAGGCAATTAAATATTATCGCCGAACGTCGCTGAATAGTTTTTTGTGTCATCATGAAATGAAGATATCGACCCAGTTTTATAGTCTACATTAATTACGATGAGATACACACCGTAAGATATGAGGTTTGAAACATTGGTGGGAAAGGAACTCATTTTAGTCGGATACAATACTTAAAATGTCCATATACTTATGTAATGACCCTCAATGGTTTTGGTATTAATAAGAATATTGTGATATTTATTGATATCGGGTCAAATTCCCCATAATCATCATAATATATTTTCCATATCTCCAAGTTCTTTACCTCAAATCAAAAAAAGGTGGACAAAGTGTGCCAATACTTTGCACACCAAGCTCACCAAGTGTATTTCACAGTCGCCTACCAGGCCTTAGAATGGCTTTGGGACGGCGCGTTTGCACATCCAGTATCTCTCCCACCGTAGAGCGGTGACATCGCAAAGTAATCCTTCGCCGACGAGGTAGAACGGAAAATGTGGCACATGCTAACCACCTGTAATCTGGCACTTGAAAGCTCCAGCGAGAGGCGGCGCTGGCTCTGCAGATAATTAGGAGGGTGGCGGAGGGGGGGGGGGTTCAAAGGGATCCCTGCTCGCTACCATGACGGGCCTCCGAGCGGAGAGCTCTTTCCTGATGTTGCGCTTCGCCGTTAATGTAACCGAGGGTTCAGACGCTGGCGTAGAGCCCCGCGCATCCCAATTCAGGCTCCGCAATTTTGACACTGCGCGGTACGTCGGGAAAAATCACGCGAGTCATTACATCTTACGTCACACGGGGATCGTCAGGAAATTAGCTGCGTGTATTTTTTGTGTCAGGTTGCCTGCCGCCAAACACAGTTTTACTTGACGGAAGAAGTACTTTGTATTTCGATGTTTATTCTATACAGACATACTAAAACTAAAAACGGAACGACGTGATGGTGTCTCTCTGTTATTGAAAAATACTCCGAAGACCAAATTAGTTTGATGGAGTTGTGTAAACAGAGGAGACGTGCCACCTGGCTTTGTTTCATTTGTCCTCAATCCCCAATCGACTAAATGCATCCGGCCTTTCAGATATCCCACGTGCGGTGTAGGACTCTAATTAAATGAGCCGCCGCCGTCACCGCCCCCCGACGCTACCCCCCCCCCGCCCATTCTTGCTGGTCGTGCTGGTTCAGGGCTGAATGTTATTATAGGCTGGATGGCCTACAGGCCTGGACTAGACTGGGGAATGTACAGAATGCAAGAGCCACTTGATTAAATTAAAATCTTCTGCTCCGACAGGTTAGGCTGCACTACATCGGTGACGCACACGCACACACGAGACAAGTCCATGGGACGGATCAGAGCACTTTTTAATGAGGAGAAAAAAAAACAAAGAAACTGTGTGTGTGTGTGTGTGTGTCAGGTTGCCTATTTAAAACAATAAGTAGATTTTATAGGATCGTAAAAAAAAAATGAAACCTGAAGGTTCTTGGCAGAGGAATACTCACTGGGAGCTACGCTTTCACTCTGAAAAGGTTAGGCTCATTTCTATTCCATGCTACAGCGCTTCATGGAAATACGGTTGGGTGGGTGGGTGGGTGGGGTTAGAACAACAACAAGAGAGCAATTACCTGCAAGTGAACATTGATTGGGAACAACATCTGCTTTTAGATGAGATTTTCTGATTGAGGGGGCTTATGGAACGCCATGAGAAAATTGATGACATTGGGGAAAACCCATGCATGTGCACACACAGGCGCACTCTTCGCTATTCACCTGAAATGTTCGGAGCCATTCTTGGAGACCCGTGGGTGGCTGGATGGAGGTGATTCGCCGTCTCTGTTGCCCCTGACTGTTGGCTGTTCTGATGTGGCCAAAGGTGGTGGGCGTGGCCGGGCACGGGACTATCCCCGTCGGACTGCAAGAGATGGCGAATGGGGGGGGGGGGGGGGAGAGAAGCATTGAAAACTAGCCCTTCGTATTGCAATAATCTCGGTCTCAAGTCTCAAATCACAGTGGGGGGGGGGGCAGTTCCAAGTTGGAATACATTAAATCAGTCTAGAAATATCACCTTGAAGTAGTACTTCAAAAACACTACAGAACCGGCAAAAAGGAAGATTGTCCAAGGATTGAGTTGAGCAAAAATAACTCCCATTGAGCCACCACCTCCTTTTCCTTGAAACCAGAGACATCAGAGGATGTCCCTTAGCTAGGTTTCCCATTTTAGACCCCGCCCTCCCGATGAAAACTAGCCGGACCTGGAGGGCAGCGTTGGGACTTCAAAGGGCACCCCATGCCCATAATGTAGGGCAGCTAATAGAACTCCACCAGGGGAGCAACCTCAACACTTCTGGCGTTGGGCAGAAGGAAAATGAAGGACTGTGGGAGACCATGGCAAATGAATTTTGTCAGGGGAAAGGAGGCCAGAAGTGGTCAATCACACAGACCCGAGCAGTCGTAGTGCTCAGGTAGTATATAAGGGGATTTATTTTCTATTAGTCTTGGGGGTAGTACGAAGCCACATCTGGGAGACACATCGGGACGGGCCAGACCAACGAATGTTGTTACTCAATAACAATACTCTTCTGTTTCAGGCACGTGTTCACATGTATAAAGTATTTAGAGCCTTTAAGCGTATCGCGTTATAGTCCTGAAGGTTGACGTGGGGTCACCCCTGTGCCGTCTAGGAGGCCCAGCAGAAGCAACCGGGGTGAGGGGGGGGGGGGGGGGGTTGGCGGGCGGTCTCTCTCCTTACCTTGGGTACTCTGTGCCTTTGCAGGGCTTTTACCCAGAAGGGAAAGATCGGACCTCGGGGCCATGGTCCCAACTTCCTCTTCATCTGTTTGCCAAGTAGAGGGAGAGGGAAAAAAAACAAAGATGATCAGTGACCACTCCACCTCATTTACATCGGACTCTGATCTCCCTACGCCTTACACTACAATGGCCTCCTTCTCAAGGCAAACAGAAAACGTGCTGGAGCGCAGGATGCCAGGCGGGGTTCGGTTGATACGGAAGACTTGGCAAGCGGTGGATAAGTCATGACACAGGCTCTCCGTTCTCTGCCTCCAGAATTACTTCATCTAGAAGGCTTTTTTTTTTTTTTGCGCTTTTCTTTTCTTACATGTCCCGCATTCTCCCTCATGAACTCGGATTACCTTTTCTGATTCCACCGTTCCGCCGGAAAAAACACAAACTGTGGAGATATTGGATATCCAATATAATGTCCCAGAAAGTCATCACTATTTTACAATGCCAAGCCTTTCAACTAGCATAAATCCCAAGACGTGCAACCAACAGAGAAGCGAACAGGGAATTAAAAAAAAAACCCACCTACAGCTTATTGTGCTGAGTTAAAAGGCAAGCTTCTCTTTAAAACAACACTTTCATTATGAACAAGGGGATGTGAAACTTTATTTTCCCGTCGTGTTTCTTTAGGGCTCTAGCGTCATCGGCGGTGCACGCATACAAATAATGTGGCTTGTTTACCCAGATAACAGTCTGGCCACCTTCCACGCTGGAGGCCAGTCCGTACTAAAAGTCAATATAAGTGAACACAGAGAAGACCAGAAAGGCGCACAATAGCCAAGCTCCCAACACACGCTTTCTGCACTCCCAGGAACCATTTAGTTAGCACAGGCAATTAGCATGTTCACGCTGTGATAATGGGCCGTGTTCTGGTGGATGGTTAGGCTTTAATCGAGAAAATTTTAAACTATACTTTATTATCTTCACCTTGTTTGAAAAAAATAAATAATAATTAATAACCCCACTAATGGAGGCAGTTTGTGGAGGAGTAAGGCGATGGAAGTAGTCATCCCTCCAGAGAACCTGAATTGGACGTGACAATACCTGCTCCTGAAATCCCAAACATTAGTGGCTTATGCAATTTACTGGAACTACTGCACTTTGGCCAACTGCCCTCCATTTCGCCATTTCGTGTTGTAGGCTAATTCAGTGCACACTTCTGCATTGGCTGCATTGGTTGTAGTGGACAGCAAGCGTCCACTACAACAGCGTCTGGGCTAGTCTGCTAGTGTTTTACAGATTATTTAAAAAAAGTGGTATAAATAGGCTACTGAACGTGTTTTTGGGTCAGCCCGATTGGGCCCAAATTAATTTGCTTGGGATACAGTTTAATGCTTTAACCCAATCTCCCCCCCTTCTATCCAAATGAGCAGCACCATTCATAAGCCCCGGTAGCTCATTTCCTTGTGCACTTATGAAATGGTTCCACAGTGTTTCAGTGTTTACTGTTCTCTGCTTTTGGTGTGTTGTAGATGATGTGGGCTTCTGGGCTGCATATACATAGCCACACATTCCTTTGTTATTCATTATCATCATGCAAACCAATTTACGCTGATATAACTACAGAAGTCATCTAAAATATGGAACATCGACAAGCCGCTGCACCTGCCGGTTAGTGAAACAAGCCAACTTTGGTGCATCACAGCAGCAGCAGGCAAAGTGTTTTTATGTGCTAGCCTCTGTGGACCGCAATGCACAGCAACACATATCGGAAATCTATTTGAGCTGTCGGAGGCGGGCGGCGATGCAGGAGGAGGGCGGCAGGACACACACACAAGGCGTGGCAGCGCGTCGACGCTGTAGCGCGGGTTCAGCCAGACCTGTGGATGTTTGGTTTTCCGCATGCCATTCATTTGACTAGTCTACGCCAAGGAAACGCCAGCAAACAAAACAAGGAGGATTTCGACATGTGGAAGTTCATGAAGTTCATATGTCGTTGTCACGACGACGACATAGGAAAAATAAAAACAACATGCCCTTAGTAACAAGAGTGAAATGATGCTACCACCAGCATCAAACAACACCTCACAATAATAACCAAATGAGATTGGATCCGGGTGGCTGTGGACAACAACCACAGCACCAGGGTAAATGAGTGACCAATACATGAGGCGAGATTGATGCAGGCACACATCTGATGATAATGATGGCTTCAATTCACTCATTGACTCATTTCTAAATAACCGGCAGAGCAGCCGTTCAATGGCGTCACTCATTATACCACGGCTACAGGGTCATTCAAACACTCTTTTCATTCAGTGTGTTAATAAGCATGAAGAACCACACGACAGGAAAGGATCCGCTGATAGGTTAGGTTCTATTTAAGGATACGCAGATCTACGTTTAAAAACTGCCAACTGCACCCTCACAAAAAAAAAAAGCATGACTAATACAAATAAAACCCAATCCAAAAGGGCGTCAAGAGAAACTGCAAGCCAATTAAAAAAAAAAAACCACACACATTAGAAGCTCTGCGGAGGTGCTTCAATAAGAGCTGGATTAAATAACAGCAGAGTAAATGCTGCTATGCCGTATCGGTTGAAAGAAAATGCACTTGGAACTCAGATTTCCACCCGATCGTGTCGTTTCCCCCCTGATTTAAGATGATGAACATCGCATTACTATAATAAGCTTCGGGTTATCCCCCCTCAACAGACCGGTTGCTTGAGGGTGAGATTGTACAACTGGAGACATGGGAGGGGCAGGCAACTTGTACGCTGGAAAAAGGGATTCTCTGTTTGCAGGCTCACAGTGTATTCTCCCGCTCCACGGAGGGGAAAAACCATGCATTAGGTCGCCCCTTATAGCACCAATGTCACCGAATCACCCCTCAAAACGTCTCCACATGTCAGAAATGGAGATCTTGCAGGGTTTTTTGTTTTTTTTTAACACCACTGACTTTGTTTCAGACCGCTGCTGTCATATTTTCTACAAATGCACCCCCCAATGTCACGCTTTAAGACATTACACTTCGCCTAGTGTGACACAGTGACCCATTATCCGTGCCTAAAGCCCGGGCAGGTCCACAATGTCAGGGATATAAGACTCAGAGAATTCACACGTCATACGTGAAGCCAAGCTGCCTCCTTGGCTGCTCAGAAAAGCATTTCATTTGCATAATCCTGAATCACCACGTTACTACAGATGATCAATGAAAGCGCCGAATGTAATATTGCATTGATCGTTGGACCTCACGATTAATCACCACATGAATCCGTACACCAACCCGGTGCATGTTTAAGGCGTTCATTTGAGGGGGGGGGGGGGGGGGGGTACACCGTGAACAAACTGGAACGCCAATGGGAGGAGAACCACTATCAGCTATATGATGATGCAGCTCTGGGTGGCAGAGTCCATAGGCTGAAGGCAGGCGTAAAATACCGATTGTAAAACATTGTGCAACAATTAAAGGCAGCAATTAGCAGGGAAACCATTGAATGCATACAAAGTTAGTATTTTCCAACGTGCAAAAGGCACCACATAAACTAACAGTCATCGGATTTTTTTTTTTAATCCCTAAATAACCCGCTGATGCATCACCAGCCCACAATTACGACACGATGGACCACAATGTGCAGTCCTGCGGTGTGAGCCCGTAGTTACATACATGATGGCACTTAGTTGGGATTGTAACTCAGTCAGCGTTTTCTGACGGCGCGATGCTACGCGGCCGTTTTCTCCATCCTCCGCCAGTGGGTCCATTGAGGGGGGAGAAAAAAAAAAAAAAAAAAGCGAGAGACGCGGCGGCGACAGAGCCGGACATAAAAAACACCGAAAGTGGACTGAATCGCCGCAAGATAACGACACGCCGATGTCGATGCGGCACACACACACACACACACGTCAAAGACGACCACACACACACACACACACACAACACACGTCCAAGACGGCATAGGCGTCGACAGCGGCGCACAGTTAGGAGGAAAGACAGCGATTCTCGACTTTATAGAGAAATCAGTCTTTAAAGTGCCCGTAGAACCCCATCTGTTGTGATCCGGGTTGTCGGTGGTTTTCCCCCTCTCAGTGGAAAAAAAAATGCCTCCAGCGTCCGGATCTCTACGCGTGGCGACGCGCGCGGGGGGGGGGGGGGGAGATCGCCGTGCAAGTGCGACGGAGCCGGACGGAGTGTGTGTGTGTGTGTGTGTGTGTGTGGACTCTCGGGTAAATCCGACCGCTATCTCTGATGTGATGGTGTTAACATGTTCAGGCACACCACCACCATCACCACCACCAGCAGCAGCACCAGCAGCCACCGGCGCACTGCTGCCATGTGCGTTAAGTGTAGAAGGATCGATCCACCGGGAGGGGGGGGTACTCAGGAATACTCGCTCTACCCACGGTGTCGTGTCGAGTCGTGTCAACCAAACTACGGCAACGAAAAAATACGACGCAAGGCTCGGAGAAGCAAGCGTCACCACCGCCCGGTAGCCAGCCTCCCCTCCTGCCGCCACACACACACACACACACACACACACACACGGCGAGCGCACTACACGGCACCCGAGCGCGTGAGATGCAGAGAGGAGAAGGGGAGAGGCAGTGGCACTCGAGATAGAGAGGGAAAAAAAGGGGAGGGTGGATGGAGTGGAGGAAGAGGAGGAGGAGAGGAGGACGAAGAAGAAGGAGGAGGAGAGGGGAACCGCGTCAGAGCGCAGAGGAACCGTGCCCTCCCTCCTACTACCGGAGAGAAGAGCAGACCACACGATCACGGGCTCTTGCGACGGGGATCGGATTACATCCTCCCCCGATGAAAAGGAGAAATGGTGGCCAGTCCGAGATTCAATAGGCGTGCGGGGAGCATTGATTTTGTGTGTGTGTGTGTGTGTGTGTGTGTGTGTGTGACGCAGGCAGCCGTATGAAGCCGCAGCACAAATATTCCCAACAAACAGACAAAGTGCACTTGTCGCGGATATCCTGCCAGAAATAAAATCAAGTGTATAATATTGGCCAACATACATATTAATATTTTTATAGCTGAGATTTTCATGTGAAATCGTTAGTTATGTGCCACGTCAAATGGGCCAAAGTATTAAGGAACAAAGCGTGAACTTCCAATTTCTTGGCAAAAAAACCCCCCTCACATTTAGCCATTTAATTAAAGTAATCAGAAGTTGCTTAATTCACAAGTCTACCAAGTCTGAAGCGCTGTTTACAAGTGAAAGACCATTTAGTGAGCACAGTATCAGCCACTTCAAGCTTGCACCGGTAATTATTCAAAGAGGCGGAAAAACAGAATGTTTTGGAATGAAGAGATAACACTTCAGGGGAAAAGAGTTAGTCAAATTGATTGCAGCTCCGAGAGGACTAGTGTGGGTGAAAAACGAATGAAAAATGGTGCAAATTTAAAATGACACAATAAAGCCACAGGGCTCGGCTGTGCTTAATTCGTAAGGAAGGCCAAGACAAATATGAATGTGTAAGGTAGGAAATTGTCAGTAGTCATTAATCATGATTACAAAAAAAATACCGTGGTTCAAGGACCAGTAGAAAGTTGCTACTCTGGCACTGGTACCCTGATTGTAAATCTATTCTGTTTGTTGCTGCCCATGTCGAGTAAAAAAGGGAGGGAAGAAAAGTACACAAAGTGGGGTGGGTGGGAGTTACCAGGGGTGTCTGGCAGACAGGGCGTTTGGACTGTGTGTGTCTGTGTGTGTGTGTGTGTGTGTGTGTGTGTGTCTGACTGAGGTGGCCTTCGTGAGAAGAAAAAAAAAAAAAGCCCCTTTTGGTTCCTCTGCAGCGGCCCAACCTTTACACAACACATTGGAATGCCCGGCATGCGTGAGGGCTGTGCTGGTGGGGCCTTTTGAATGGGCCGCAGCCTCCCTTTGTCCATCCCTGGCCGCCACTCCGTAAAGCACCACCGAGCGGCCTCCCCTCTGGCGCTGACCACCCGCCTATCAAGACCCCGCTGGTCCCCCCCGGAGAGGGAAGACCCACCAAGCAGATGTTCATCGGGCCCCTCTATTATAACCTCGTTATAATCAGCGCAAACTCTACACCGCGGTAACTGTTTGGGCCGTGCCAGACAGACGCTGGCTGGGTCTCAGGGAAAATAACTGGGAGGCAAAATGCAAATGATGCGCAGTTTGACTTTGAGATTGTGGGATTTTTTTTTTATAGGCCAGCCGAACAAACATGACCTTGATTGTGTGAAGTCTTAATCAGAAATCCTTGGAGCTATGCTGCAACAGAGGAGGAAGGGAATCAAAGGATTCTCCGCTTCTTAAGATGGGATGGATGCGGCTCTGTGCTTCACACTTTCAAAAGCAACAGATGTAGGTGTGTAGGGGGGCCGGTGGGAGGGGGGTGCGGTGGGGGGTAGGGTCTGCTATCCTGGCAAATGTTTAATATGTAATAGGCTGAACTTGGGAGGGAAGAAAAATAGTTGCTGGCCACTGATGCATCCCTAAAGAGAGCTATGTCATTGTGCGATTGTCCTCGCTGTGACAAAACAGGAGAATGGTGGTTGCGGGGTCAAGGATTAGAGGAGGGAGGGGGAGGGCGGCTGTTAGCAACGGTGGCGAGCAAGTCACATTCCAGATTGGACAGATGACACGCATGCAATGGAGAGGGAGAGAGAGAGGTGGATGGGGGGCGGTTGGGGTGGTGGTGGTGGGCGGGTTGATGAAGAAGGAAACCATGGATCATGGTATTTTGCCAAGCTCCACAACAGTGTCGTCATCTGCATGGGGTTTTGGTTGAACAGCCGACAGCTACCCACGCGACTCAAGTACCGGGGGGGTTTGATGGGGTCAGGCCGGGGAGGAAATTGAATCAAGGGTCGAGGGCTTGGCATCTCCCATGTGACATCAATGAGCTCCTGGGGAAATTAATAATGGGGCGGGGGCTCTGCAATTTTCAGCTGATGATTCATCAAACGCTTTCATGATCTGGTTACAATTGAAACATTGAATGCATTTCGCAAAATGAAGTAAACAGCAAGATTCAATTGAAGATGCAAAGGACCACCAACGATTCAGAGTTGCCTTTCCAGCAACGCACACACAAAAGGCCGAATACCACTGGGTGATAATGGTAAGAATTACTGCTACAGAAATTGCTGTAACATAATAAATAGTAGTTTTGCTTACACTTTTTCCATGTGAAGCCTATTTTACCAATGTTATGGGTCTAAGTGACTAATGCGGACGACATTTTTTGAAAATTGTTCCAGTGTTAAGTGAGCTCGATATCATCCATCACACAATGGGGCAATAGCGCCCCGTCAATGTATCCAAGTATCTGACCACATTTAAGGATCCCTTCTGGAGAAATACAACTTCTTTCTTTGCCTTTCGTTTGATTCGTCTGTTTGTTATCGTGTCGAATCAAGTCTCACTCATGGAGAAGTCTCACTCTGAATCTCATGGGAGTTGAATTGTTGTAGGAAGAGAGGGGTGGAAACATGAGTGAGAGTTGGAGAGATGAGTGCCGGCAAGAGTTTATCGTGTTGGACTACAGAAAGCGGAGCTTAGTGTTATCTCAAAGATCTTCAAACTCATTGGCTGAATATTTAGCTGATTCCGACAATGTGGATGAGGCTTGTGAGATTTCAGGGTGCGACTTCTCCTTGAGCAAGACTTTGTTAGATACAATAACAAACAGACTGGATCAAGCGAAAGGTTAAAAGGTTGCATTTCTGACTTTTAACACACATACATACATATATATATATATAGCATCACAATCGGAACCTGTCACTGGCAAAAACAAGCACATTTTAAGAGGACGTACATTGACAGGGTGCTATTCCCCCAAAGGGTTACATTGCAGACATTTTGCGGTTGACGGCTAAAGCTTTCTCACTCAATACTGGACCAATTTAAAAAATAGTTGTCCGCATTAGTCACGTAGCGATGGGAAAATAGGGTCCAGGTTGAAAAATGCCAAAGTTATGCTTCAACACACAGCAGAGGTCACATTTCATTTACTTTTGGAACCAATAAGATCCAAAGAAAATTGGATACACAGATAGAAATGATCATCATCATGCAGTGATGTTAGCAAAACTGAAACCATGATTGTTTCAAATCATCCCTGAATCATCTTCTAGGACACAAAAAACCCAATCCTTGTATTCCCCACTAGACAATAAGCAGGAGGATAGAAACTAAAGGAAACGTAAAACATGGACACGAATCAAAAACATCGGCTTTTACAACTGTGCCACTGTGTTGCATACGATCCTAAGTGACCAAAGACAATTATAATTAATTTTGATTACAAGCCATTTAATTTCTAGTCATGTTTATTGGGAAAATGTGCCTCGTCTTAAATTGGCTCCACTACAATTTTCTAACGCCCCGCCATATGGTTCGGTTTCTTGATGATTTCTTGCCAACGGTGTCGAATTCAAACTGCGGAGGACACAGATTTTCCACCTACCGTCATTATAGTAGATCCCCTTAGAATAAAGTGGTTGTGACTCTAATTGTATGGACTGCTTAAAACTGCATTGATGGATTTATAGTTTGAGCATAGAGGCTAGGCCCTACATCACAAGAATCCTATTGTTTATGGCGTGGACTGGAAATCAGTCGTAGGCTCTAGTTTCCCAATCAATACAAATATTGATAGGAAATGCCACTTTTGTCAATGGCAAAAATGTCATATGTAGTATCAACAATTTCTTTAATTAATAAAAAAAAATCAACCACATAACATTTAATCACATTCAATACTCTGGTTTGTGCAAAACAACGTATGAGGCTCTGATGCTTTGATTGTGGGGCTATGCTGTTTATTGTCTACAGTTCTGCTTTCAACACCAGTCTCCCACCAGACTGGCTGGCAAGCTGATTGGGCTGAGACTGAACACCCCCCGGTGAGCCTGGATCCTGGACATCCTGACAGCCAGGCCCCAAGGTCGCCGGGGTGGGCAGGCACACCTCCAAACCCCTCACCCTGAATACAGGATCCCCCCAGGGTTGCATCCTCAGCCCCCTACTGTACTCTGTACACACATGACTGTGTGGCCAGGCCCAGCTCCAACACCATCGTCACGTTTGCGGATGACACAAACTTGACGACCTAGAGGACCAGCCTCATAACTGAATGTCTCCAAAAATAAGGAGCTGATTGTGGACTTGATTGAGGACACAACAACATCAGAGGACTTACACACCACAGGGGATTAATGGGACTGCGGTGGAGAGGGTGAGCAGCTACAGGCACCTGGGAGTCCACATCACAGGATGGATCTGACTTGGACTACACACAATGACACTCTGGTGAGGAAGGCGAAGCAGCGCCTCGATCACTTCAGGCAGCTGAGGAAAAAGCTTTGTCTCCCGGAGGACCTTCCACGCTGGTGCGATGGAGAGCATCCTGACAGGAAGCATCACTGCCTGGTTCAGCAACAGCTCCTCTCAGGACAGGAGGGCTCTGGAGAGGGAAGTGCATTCAGCTGAACTCACTATTGGCACTACACTCCCCACCCTGCAGGACCTGTAGTCCAGGAGGTGGCGAACCAGAGCCTGCAGGATCAGAAAGGATCCTGCAGACACCAACAGCAAATTGTTCCAGCTGCTGCAGTCACACTACTAGAACAGAGACAACCTGTATGTGTATGTGACAATTAAACGTCTTGAATCATGAATCTTGGAACAGACTAACTGGTCGGGTCAGATAGTCTGCTTCTCAAGCTAGACATCTGCATGTGATGGTGTCTTTGCACAAGATGAAAAGAAATTGGACTAATCAGAATATCCATTTCTGTGGGACTGAAAGTAGTTTTTAGAGTTAGAGCTTTTCAGAAAGGCAGGAAAAAAAACATTTAAAAGGAAATTGCGAGTGAACTTCGCAGAGGAATATTGCAAGATAAAGATGAATGACAGGCGTCCAATGAATTCCAAATAATGTCCCGAGGCAGCAGTGGACACTATAGAAATAGAATAGAAATCCGAACGGCCCGCCTGCCTGCTAAGTTTGTGTTTTGAAGAAAAGTTATACATTTTCGCCTTAAAAATATCCTCTAATGATATGCCGTTCTCTGAGACGACAATGCTATAGTGCACTTTCAATCAGAATGAAATTGAGATGTTATGGAGGCATTGTGCAAGAGAGCCTGACGAGCTGGGTTATTTTTGTAACCAAAACAATGTGGCCCAACATGGCGCCCGCTATCCACCTCATAGGAACGACACCTCTAATTTCCCTGTGCAAACACAGGGAAACACAACAAACAAAGCAAAGCAAAGTAAAAAAAAAGTTACCAAAAGCATACAAAAACCATAAAAAGGAAATAAACATAAAAAGGCAAGTGGACAAGAGTTGGGGAGAACATGGCTGTACCAATTCGAAGTGTAAAATAAGCCGAAGCTGATGAGCTTCAAGAGGCTTGCAGAACAATACACCATAACTCACCGGAGAGCGGGAGAGAGGCACACAGGAGCAATTTAAGAGCTGAGCAGGGGCCATTGTTTTTGGTCTTCTGGGGATGAATCATATTGACAGGTGAGACCCAACGACGGGAACGTGATCAGTGTTTCAGAACTTTAAGTCTCACCGTGGTTCTCGACCTTTATGCGGTCGCCGTTAAAAACACTAAATCAGTCGGAAGTGGACAGTTCGTTGTTATTCCGAGAATGTGAAAAATGCACAATTGATCGAAGGTCTTTTTTTTTTGTTTTATTACAAGGGCCCCGAGAGGCCCAGCAGATCAGTTATCTCCGTTGGTCGCAACCACTTTAAAGCCTGACTTGAGTGCAATCAACTCCTACGTCTCACTGCTCACAGTGAGAGTGAGGTATGAATAAATAATACCCTTATTTTGAAAAGGGGGAAAAAAAAAAGAAAAGAGGCAGGGCACGAGGACGTGGTGATGTTTAACATGTCTCGACAGTGAAGTTCAGTGATGCAATGCGCCAGCAATAAAAATGATGCGTACTCGAGGGTGGACATCGGGTCACATAAAATGCATTTGAATTTATTCTGTGTGTGCATGCAAATGTGCATCTGTTGCATGTGTATAAGAAAGCTGTCAGAGACACACATGTTTGATGTTCATGTTTGATGAGTCAGACATGCACACTGTTTCGTCATGGAATCGCGTTTACGATGTGACTTTGTGTCACTGACACACTAGATATGAGTTAACGCTCCCTTTTATATGCAATGCATTGAACCGGTTACGCATACGCCCTAAAGTTGAATACACAATTTTCTCATTAATATTTCAATGTTGACCATTGAATATCAGGTACTACCATATGATACATCTAAAACCAATCCAGCGGTGATATCAATACACAAGATAATGTTGAAAAGGGGAGGCTTCTTGCTGACATGACAGATATATCTGCAGGTCTTTGTCGTTAAAGAAAAACAGGTCAGCTTACGGTCCATGAGATCACAGGGACCACATGTTGCTGAACAGATCATAGCGAGGGTCGGGGCTGGGGTCCTCCTGGGAACTGTGCAAGAAGTGCTTGGTTTGATGGTCAGGGTCAAGGGTCACGACTTTCATTTCAGAAGGGCGGGGTTGAGCTCTGTGGGATGTTGAAGCTAAACCATTTGCCGTCTGCCTGCACCTTTAACTCCCACTGACACTTTGTACAAACAGTCAAACACATGGGATGGATAAATTTTTTTCTGTTGAACCCTTGTTCATTTTGACCCTGAACGTCATCTCCTTCAAATGCAGAGGTATCAGATCAACAGTACACCTGACCCAACATTAATATTGGGTCAGGGATGATGTTTGCAGCGCCGACGTGTCCAGGGGCTGATGGGAAGGGACCAGGGGTGGGGTCTCTTACGAGCTAGCTAACAGGCTTGGGAGCCAGAGAGAGAGAGAGGGGGGGGGCACATTGAGGCTGCTAAACAGCATGCTCAAAGCCTCTGTGTGGTCTGGGTTTATGACGTCTATTATGCAATCATACGCGCAAGAATGCACAAGTCAAATGGCTTTTGTTTCTTTGACAAACACTACCCCTAGCAATTGGCCTAGGGTTATGTCTCGTTACGTCTGAACCGATACCATTTTTTTTTAAAGCGGAAAAAAACATTCAAATAATTATGAATAAAACCTAAGCCAACTCCAATAGTTTTACAGTTATTAACAGTTACAACACGAATAAAAACAGCAAAATAAATACCAAGGGTAAACTTCGAGAAATTCTACTGCCCAAATATAACCAGGTCTGCTTCTCCAGCAAAATATGACTCGTCTCCTGACATCATTAGCATTTGCTAATTATTGTAACAATAAGACGCAAATTATGTTATTAAAAGATTGTTATAAACTAAAAATCCTTAATTACTTCTCATATACTTCTCACATGTTACATGTTGACAAATAAATAACAGTTTGTATGAGCCGGACGTCATCGGTAATGAACATTTATGATGAATTTCTTTAAAATCTCTGTCCAATAGGAAGCCTCCGGTTGTTAAAGACACTTCTGTTTGTAGTCGAATAAACAAACATTGTACGATCCAAATACGACTTGTATGCAGTCTCGGACAAATGTGTCTCAGAAAAACACTCTAAAATGATGGCCCAAGTTTCACCCAGCACCATTCAACATATAAACAGTTGCAGCAAAGAAACATTTCCCCTGAACGCACACAAACACCGCTCTGGTCCACTGTATAAATCTTCTACCCTGAATTGGCATTTGAAGGAGCCGGTTGCCCACAGTTCTCTAAAAATAAAGCATTTAAGCTTTGTAATGATACTCTGTGTCACAGTGCATTCACTCGTCGCGGGGAGGCACGGCCACTGCTGAGATGCAGTCTGTGTTGTGTTCTTTACTCCTCTCGTTCTGTGGAGGGGGGGCTCTCTCTCCCACAGTGTTGTCCATTTTAGACATGGTTTATGGCACAAGCTATCACACTGAATACCAAGTGCATTGTGACGTTGGTCTGGTGATAGATTTGACCTCTATCGGTTGGCAGAAAAACAATGTAAAGAGATGCTCTGTTTACATGTGACCTTGTTGTTAACCTTGAAAGGGGACAGGGCAACTGTAGGATTCAGGATGGATTTCAGAACACGGGTTATTTTCTATGAAGGGCATGTAACCAGTCTAGAACAATCCCCTTTGTTTTATGATTTAGTTCAACATTTTCAAAAGACAAGCCCTGGGCCTAAATTATTAAAGACCGTAGCGTTGCTAAGCTCCGACGTTACTGTTTATTTCATCGGTACATTTGAACGATTTTGTGTAATGTAAGGGAGGAGAGGCTGTGGTGAGACGGACAGTGTCGCTCAGAGAGCTGGTGTCCACATGGTGGTCGCCTTTTTCTGAGCACAAGCGTCTTTTTTCAATAGGTTCCCAACGAGAGAGATCGATGTTAAGCTGGGAGCTATGGGGGTAACGTGGTTCATCGTCATAGAAACGGTAAACAAAGCAGGGGACGGTGTTTTGCTCCTCACAGCACAACGCTCCACCCCAGTGCCCTGCCAGTGTGTTTCTGGCAGAAACAGGCACTATATGGACACGGGGGACCTCATGCAAGGGTAATAAAACAAAAACTTGAATAAATACACGTGTATAACGTGTCACGAACATGTAGGAAGCAATATTTTAATCCGCTCCATTCCCAGCCACACATCCACCACCCCCTTTATGTTTTACACCAGCACAGTATGCCGGAAGAAGCTAAAACAGTTCGGCTACACACGTCTCCGTGCGTAGCCGAACTGTTTAGCTTTGTTATAATGGGTGTGCGTCGTAAAGGAAATGCGCCACACACCTATAGCGCGTCTGGGAAGCTTAACCCTCTCTCTCGGGCGCATCGACTTCATGTAAAGCCGCTATAGACGTTTTTTAGGCGGCAATTAACAGCGCTACCGAGTGGGCGTGGATGCAGCGCCTTCCGCAGACACACCCCCATCGTTGCAGAGCAGACAATTACGCTGCTGCTTTTCCTGCTGCTTTTTCTGCTTTCCTCATGATTTTGAAACTTGCTGATTGTTTTAATCATTCAAAATTTGGCTGGGTGGTTAATAACACATTTCTATGTGGTGTGACAAACAGAACACTGCAGATTTTAATGAGGACGGCGGTGTTATGTAAACAAGTGCACTCCGCACCTCATCTGTATCAAAGACAGGCACTGTAAGATGAGCGTATGTGTCCCACAAAATACAGACTTTCCTCCACTTTCTCGAGACATTCTCCATGAGGTGTCACGAAAACATTACAGCAGTGTGAAGGAAACCTGTAATAAGGACATGCCACCAAGTTCTCACCACGCATCTTTTCCCTTTCTCTAGTCACCCGTCTTGCAGGGGCACGACTCATGCTGGGGCTACACACACTCTGAGTGGGCGTTGACAAGTCTTAGACACACACACACACACACACATGGTAATGAAGCCCCGCACTGCTGCAGAAGCAGTGTTAGTCCACCTGTCTAATGACACCAAACAGGGTCCACAAATGGGATGAGTGGTATATAAGCGTCCTTTCAATGGACGCCTTTGAGGGGGGAAAAAAAATAACGTATTGTTTAAAGATCAATATTGTTGACAGCTTAATTGTACACACTTCAGACAACAAAAGCTTGGGATGAGGGGGGTTTCCCAGTCCAACTCCTGACCCCCCACTCCTCCCAGGGATGACCTTTTCATGGCGACAATAGGCCGTGTGCCTAATGGCTTAAAACCCCACCTCCCATCTGGGGTGGTTCAAGCCAGCGAGGTGGTTCTGGAAGAGAGGTCTTTTATTTTTTCCTGCATCTCGTCGCATCCTCTACAGGACAGCTGTATGGTAATGAGTGCTTGAGCCTGGGGGAGACAGGCAATAGTCACGACGACTGTTTGGCATCTATCGAACAAGGAGCCCCTTTCTCAGTGGCTGGAAAACACGCATGAACTTGAGCTGATTAACGCTTCAGAAAACAGATGACGACAAGCAAACTTCCGCAGCAAGCAACAAGCATATTTTTCGAGAAGTGATTTCACGGTTGAGAAATCCATGCAAAAAAATTGTTGAACAATCGCTGGGATTACAACGGACGCCATCGTCATAACAGAATGCCACACATGATCTGTACAGTAGGTCTTTGGGTTTTATGGATTCATCGTGGGTCACGTGTGCCCTTGAGTTGTCTCCATTTATCCGAAAAGACCAAAAGTGACAAATTGTATTTGGACAAATCAGGGCCAACGCAGCGCACAAATCTGAAGCTTGTGTCACATTAAATCAGCGCGGCCCTACTTTTTAATGCCAGGCCAGCGGCAGGTTTAATCCTGATGCGACTATGATGAAGGACAGGCGAGGGAGGGGCTGGCGGTGGGAGACCCTGTTGCTAGCCCTCCCTCTATCCGTAAACTGTTGCCTGGTAACAAAGATTGTTCTTGCTGGCCTCCAGGCTGCAATACATTGCCTCTGGCTTTATCTGGGGATGAGACTCTTGTTTGCCATTAGAGTGAACCAATCCTGGCAGTGACTGCAAGGCCCTGCCACCCCAGTGCTGAAATCTACAGAGCATGTTGACGAACACTTCTGTACTGGGGGGTCTGTGGGGTAAGGATTTCACGTTGCGTTTTGCACACCAAATGCGAGGCGTCACACAACAGCACCGCTCATCATTTCTGCATTTGAACAAATCGACATTTTATAACGTCGCATGAATACGTCAAAACAAAAAAACGAGCACAAATCCAGTGACCACTCCACATCAGCACTGTATGCACCAGCAGAGTCGGACATTCACACCACAGCTCTTGCAATAAAACACACAAAAAAAGAATACATCTGGGCAGAGCACCAACGGCCTGGAAATTGCGTCTGAACCCTTAACGCTTTCCGTTGTCCCCCTGCTGTAATGGCCCGGCCATCTGTCTCTTATTCAGCCCGTGATGATGTAGCTTAATTGATATGCAGGGGGAGACGTGCATAGAACAGTGGGCCTCCTTCCAAGCATTCAGTCAGCCTGAAGGAGCCACATCACCTGCTTTCTGTGCATTGTGCCCACAGGCATATGGCGTGCATCAGCACCGAGGAACGCCAGATCACATTACAACACAGTTACTGTATATATGCGACGCGGAGTGGATTAGAGGCAAGATTTACAATGTTATTTGTAACGCTTAGAGATGGTGGCCTCGCTGCATTATAAAAAAAAATCGGGCCAAAATAGGACCAGTGAGTGTGACTAAAACACCATATAAACACTCCTATTGAGGACAGTTTAAACGTTAAGCGTTGCACTTAAAACTGGCCGTGACGCTTAACCTCAGCTAACCACCATTTCACAAAACTGAAGTCTTAATAGATGAGCTATACATTACTGGGCACCAGATCAAAAAGTCTGGCCTGAAGCCACAGCATAAAGTGGAGGCTATTTTTAGTACTTGGTTGTAATTACAAAAATCAAGTGACTTAGCACACATTTTTAGGTCATCTGATGCCATCTGTTACAAAGTGCATAGTCGATGCAAACTAAAAATGAAATGCGGAACATTGGACTTTAAAGCTTAAAGCCAACAATTGCTTTGAGCCGAAAATGTGTGGGAAGCAGAACTTCGGTCTCAATTTCGAGAAGATTTCCAGATTAGATTACCAATCGTGTAAAACAAGCCTAAGCAGCTTCATGGACAAAATGTCTAAGGAGGCAATGTAGAAAAAGCCCCGCTTTTAATTAGAATGCACAGCCAATCTCCAGTGCTGACTGCAACACTTTCATGCATCAAACTCCCCTCAGAAGTCCTACCTATTAATTACACTCCTTAAACTACTCCAAACGGGCACTTTTCAGATCACTTTAATGGCCCATTACAGATGTACACATACCCTCCATGTCGTCCAAAAGTAAATTTCTTACAAACGACTCCATATTCGGTTATATGCCGTGCTCTATATTAAGTGCTCTCAGAAATGAAGTGTATGATTCATTTCAACGAGGAACAACAACTTCAAGCAGAATTCCAAGTGAAGCCTCATTTTAGGGGCTTATTTTTTTATTTTTTAGTTTCATAAATAAAAATAAAACATAAATACAGACTTTATCCAACTTCCAGAAACATGCATAAATTGCACGCCCTCTTTCCAGTGGCTGACCAGATGACCGGGAGCTGATCGGTCGGGTGCTTTTGTACAACGGGCTATAAGCAGCAGCAGCAGCAGCAGCAGCACTATCAGGCCACGAGGCTCTGTCACTGTGTAAACCCAGGGCTCTCCCAGTCTCCCACGGTCATCACAAATTAAAGAGGCTGAGCAGCAGTGTACAGAAGTTGCAGGGAGGGTGCGCAGCTCACAGTGCTCGGGCCCTGAGAAAATCTTAAGAGGATGCAAATGGGGCACTCAAAAGAGTGTTTGGCAACTACGTCTGTTACACGACTTCTTCATCCCCGACTGGTTTTGGTCCTCAGCAGAGAATGAAAACAATCCAGAAAGTCTTCATTAAAAATGGAACAGGTGTTCAATAATAGATTCTCTATAAGAGAAAGTGTCAATCTTCTGGTTTGTGACACTGGAAGGCGGCTTTACATTTCTCTTGGTTTCCAAAAGTAGCCGGCAGTTTGTAATTAAAAAAAAAAAAATCATGATAGGGCCGTCTAAAGCGCCTCACAATACGGTGAGCGCACACGTTCTTAGCGTGGGTGGTCCCGGTGGGAACCGAACCCCTCACCCCGGCAGTGTTGATGCTCGTAGCAGTCGAGCCAGGACGGGACCACTAGCAGTTCAATTGGGTACCTCCTAAAAAGTCAGCTGTGATAGGAAAATTAGAGCACGTCGTGAACTTAATGCACGTAACCTCTGAAGATTGATAATAATTTGACATCTTTGAAATGACCTCTCCTTGGGACGGCTGCCTACATTTAAATTGATGATACAATTTAAATGATAAAAAATGGGGAGGGGAAATGACAACAGTCAGGCTGCCGGGCTAATCCCATCAGAGTCCTGTCACATTGGCTGATGTTGCTAGGACATGAGGCTGGGGAATCTAATGTAGCCATGGACCCCGGCTCATTGTCATCCATCATATAGCACAAGTGACAACACAGCTTCTTCACACACAAGTAGTACAAGACTTCTGTCTGACCGTTAGGGCTGCAACAATAATACACCCATCTTTTGGGGTGTTTTAGGAGCTACATAGTGGAGCAATGCTTGCCAACATGAATATTCTTGAATTGGCATTGAAGTTTTAAGGAGCAGTTTGTTGCATTAGAATATAGGCCCACATGTGTATATATAGGCTAGGTTAGAATGGGTTTAAATTGGGAATTAATGTGGATATTTTGAAATGATATTTAGCAACACAAATCCATGGGCGCCTCCCGCCTGGCACTTACTGTAGTGTATATGATGAGTTCATTATTATTCGTAAAAAGTATGGGTAAACGTTAGCTCCCTTGTCACTTGTTTTGATCTGATTCACTACTGTGCTGACTGTGTGCAGGACCTAGGTTTGATTTACCAGGCAGCCGACCAGTTGGTCATACAGTCAAGTTAATGTGACAGGTCTTAAAAACAACAGGATTCATTTCCCAAAACCTATGTGAAAGCAAACGCCCTTTCATATAAAAAACCGGAATGGATGTAGGTCTTAGGAAGAAGGGTTAGAACCCCACAGGTGTGTTATCAACCCAAACGATAAACACGAGTGTTTACCAGGTTGTCGCTTTGGCGTAAAATGGGAATGCCATGCTCTCCAGATTCCTAATCCTCAGAGGAAAGCAGATTGCAATGGTAACACTATGAGGACAACAAACCACCGCATGGAGTCTTGCGTGAAACAGTGAACACGCAGGGCCCTCTGTGTGCACACGATCACAAGTGCATCATCGATTTCCCACTTTGTATGCGTTAATGAATCCCCACCAACTGCTCGATTCATCCTTATTAAAAGGTAGAAGATATCGATCACTTTGTTACACTGTCTTAAGGAGGCGTGAGGATTGCTAATCAAAACCGCTGGGGAACAGCATCGTGGGTAAACACTTGCTTCTAGGCCACGCAAAGCAAATAGGGCTAAGCTGCCGGGGGACTCGGGGAGGCACGACGGGTGAACTCAAAACTCTTGAGGCGACTTGTCTCCAACATTATATGCGCCACGTATGCATTTCCTTCAAAACAACTTTAGACCGCCAAACGATATGGATCCTCAAACTAAACACCAGAAGTCCTAATCCTGTGTCATTGCACCATTTATCTTCTTGTTTAATGCGCTGGCATCCGAATCACGGCTGTCATGATACATCATCATATCATATCATATCATATCTTATTATATCATATTATATCATACGGCCCGCTGTGCCACCAAGCTGCTGGGTCACTAACCGCTTTTGTTTGAAGGCTGCCTCAAAGCGTCAGTTCCCTCTTCCCAAAATATTTGCAATGTAGCCCATACTTTGATCGGAGAAATCACACTGTGCATCACAAAGCGTGTTTGAATTATCGTGTGAATGGGGAAAACAAGGCAATTTGTGTCAGGTCAAGGACCAAGGCGATGACTCTTTAGACAATATCAATTCCAATGTAGTTAGGGTGAGGCTTCTGGTAGACGTGTGTACATTTTTGGCAGTTTGTCAAACACGAGTCAGCAATGTTGTGCCAGTGCCTGTGAAAAGCAGTGTCAGTACCTTAACAGTTGGCCTGACTTTTATGAAATGAAACAGGGGGCAAGGACCTGCTGATAACCTATTCTTGTAGCAGACAATGGAAGCTAGCAGAGCGCCCGTAGCACAGGCTGCAGGCTGAAAGGTGACTTCTGAAGCCACGTCGTCATGGAAAGTTCACACCACGATGTGCCACCCGGGTCTCGACTTTGAAATTGTACGCTGTGCACCGCTTCATGCTGACAGTCATTCTGGCATCGCCACACAGGTGACCCAACAACCTATGCATGCACACCACAGCGTAAAGGGAGTCCTTTCAGTGTTTGGCTACAGTGTAAAAGGGCCATTACATTGCCTTTATAACATTTCTATTCATCCAGTTAATTAGCGGATGCTTTTATACAAATACCTCCCCATAGAAAATAGAAAAATTGAAAAGACAACAAGTCTGCCAAACATTGACTGCATTAAGTGTCTAGAGATGAGCCACAAAGCAAGAGAGCTCTTCTCAGAATTCTTAATGTTGGACCGAGCGCTGTGCCCGGTCGTCATAACAACCTGAACTTGCACAGAGGTTCTCATGATGGTGAATGCACGCAGAAAAAGAAAAAAACAAAACAAAACAGGATGAGCTGGTTATTATGAGAGAATGTGTGTGTGAATAAAATGCACTTGGGCCCGCTGCAAAGAAGAAAACAATAACACAGAGGCAATTAATCAACGTGCACGGTGCCTTGGCAAGCCCAACGCAAAACGTGTGCACGGCATTGCTATGACTGAACGCCAGTGAATGAGGAATAGTGAAGTGCATTATGCAGTAGGTTGGGTCCAACTCTGACTAGCAAGGTTGAGTAGGGGTGTTGACATGGGTGGGGGGGGGGGGGGGGGGGGGGGGGGGGGGGGGGGGGGGATAACAGACAGCTCTCCCACGAACAAGTAAGTTTATGTTGCCCTCTAGAGGTGAACCATATCAGTTCACCTTCTCTTTCACTGTGGACCATGCAGGAACCTCCAGTTCATATGTGTGAATGGGATTTAATAATTGTGCAATGCAAAGGCAGAAAATGAACGTTCTTACCTGTGTATTTACAGAATCACGCCACAGGAGCAGCACATGGGGATGGGGAGAAAAGAAAAAGCTGTTAGTCACAGGAACTTATGAAAAGGGAACTTGCATGTGCTGTTCATCCAATTAAAATGTGAAGAAGGAAAACACCATTTATGCTTTGTACAGACTTTCTTAATGGTGTACACTCTCCCACTGTGAAGTCTACGCCACAGATTGAAGTGTGAGGAAGCAAATTTGCGTGGTATTTGCACAAACACAAGAGAAGAACTTCTCCCTCCCCCCCCTCCCCCTCCCCACCCATACTAAATACATTTGAGTGCATGGGAGGATGAACGGGCGTGACAGCGGAGCAAAGCTGGGGCTTCCCGTCGCACCAGGATGCTATGGCAGCAAGCGGAGCACTTGACAGAATGCTTTGTTTTGGTGGGGCATCCCAGTTGCTGTTCTACACGACAGAATCATCTCAAGCTTCACAAAAAAACCAAAACTCAAATCTAATTAAAATTCAGTTTGCCGCTTCCTTAGACGGTTACTCAGAATCAACATCAAGGCGGCCAGAGTATACACGCTCAATGCACGGTTTAATGTCTTAACTTGGGTGCGGTGCACTTGATATGTGAAAGTCCAAGCCGAGTAACAAAAGACAATATGGCGGACGTTACAATTGGCATCTTGATATGAGTTTAGACCGAAAAAACCCCACTTCATTCGGTCTACTGCAAATATTACTTCTAAAAGTAGCCACTTGAGAAAATGGCTTTGTTCACGGTGCTGCTCACCCAGGGGCATCAAGACCGACGGCTCGCGAGGCCTGCGGCATTCCAGATTAGCGGAATCACTCATCTCCATCAAACGCATTGACTCGACGCTCGGCTAATTCCGCTAGGATAATTTTCCTCAGCCGCACACTAATGAAGGGGATTGATCCAAAGAGCAGCCAAGACGATTTATACACAGCCTGCGATGCATTGTTCGCCATGGCAATGTGGTTTGAAAATCAATGGCTATCCATCAACCCATTTAACACTTTAAATGTTGTTGATAATCGCTTAACGTAACGGGGATGCATTAGCCAGCGTTCTCATGACCCTTGCCTCTTTAGTTTTCTCCCTTGCATAATTGTCATTTTACATTTAAAATGCATAGTTCAAGGTCAGCAGCATGGACATTCATTTCGGATTAACCTCAATCTATCAATATGAATTTCATAACACCCGGAAGAGTACACCACGGAGGAAATATCGGGTCTCTTTTGCATTGCCAATCATTTTAGACTCATTGTCACACATAATGACTGGAATCTGTGTCTCCCCCCGCCCCCCCCACCGTCTTTTGAACAGACTGTTGATGGCACCAGAATGAGGGAGGGAGGGAAGGGGAGAATTTAAATGGGAGAGAGAGTGAGGGAATAGATAAAGTGTATATATAGCAGGCTGAGGAGAATTTGCAGCCTCATGAACAGTATCAATACACCATGCGGCCAGGCAGCCCAGTACCCATTGTGCGATACTGAGAGGACGGAAGAGGAAAGGCTCTGTAAGGCTCAAATCATTCTGATGACGCAAATTAGAGGACATCACCTTGAGTGTCCATTATGAGAAAGAGCAAAGACACCACGTCGGTATGGAGACATAATAAGGGCATAATAAGGGAAAAGTATCGTGAAGGAAGGAAAAGCGAATTCAAGAGAAAAAAACGCCACATACGCAATCAAAACCCCTGTCCGTGACAGATGTACAATGACGTGGTGCAGAGTCAGAGTGAGTGCACAGATGTGGATGTTAAGAAGAACATGGCCACTGTCGCATCTCAGAGTTATTCCAGCCAGGAAAGCCTGGGCTTTTTGAAGCATTTCGAGCAGAAGAAGGCAAGGAACAACCTGCCTCCTCGACTGTTGAGACGGCTTCAGAAGTCTGAGACGGCAAGAAAAGGACAAAAAGAAATAGACAACCAAGCATTTGACGGATTGTAGTTCGATTTTTTAAGCTAAGGTTTCATACATTGAAGACCACAATTCAAATGTTTCTTTAAGATCTGTTATAGCTCTAGGGGGGCACATCTCGGCCACGCAATTCCACCAAGATGTGATGTGGCAGGCATTCATAAATTCTACTTTGAGGATGGCTGTACAGGCGGACGTGTCCTTTGAATCAGACCGTCTATATGCTATAGGGGGGATGGTAGAACTGTATGCCCACACAGTGGGCCCCAGAAGGAGCGGGAGAGCTGTCAAGGCACTATAAATAGTGATTCGGGTCAACATTGGCTCATCATTGTTCGCACTTTTACACGCAAAATGCAATTTCCTCCTTCCCTGGCCAGATGCCCTCATCTTTTGTTTCAGCTAATGCACCAAGCCTGTAAAAGTGCACAGAGACGGTCACTGCAATTGGACAGGAAGCTGATTGAGCTGTGCTGGTCGGGGGTGGTGGGTGGGCTTACTGTGGTGGTGAACATGTCAAATTTAGAGGGTGACTGACAAGCCCAGGTCATTTATAAAGTGGACAAAGTTTATAAATGGGGGGCGATGGTTCAAGCCCAGACATATTCCAACTCCACATGACAACGCGTAGGCCTATTCAGTGTGATGCTGTGAATCAGGTTACTGTTATTTGCGCGACCCTGTCGTCTAGGTGCGAGCGGCCAAAATGGAGGCCAAAACGCCTTAGATATGTCCCTTAATAGTCGGCTAGAGATCATCCATTCTCTGGAAGTACTGCAAATTGAGATTATCTGGGTTAATTATTGAGGACCAGGATACACACAAATTCCAGCCAGAGACAGTCTGGCAGCATTTGTGAAAGAGAAACCCACACCAAAATTTAGCACACTTAAAATGCTCTGCTCCCTCAGTGAGGAGGGATCAGCGTTTGCTTTTACTTATTTATAAAGCTATTTTGCACAAGCTCCCAGCCCTATCTCTCAGACCTGCTTTTTTGTAATGTTGGTAGCAATTGTACCAGATCCCAAACATGGCTCACCCTGCAGGGCCCAGAGTTAGGAAGAACTGCTTTTTGTTACTGCTCCCCTCATACTTGTAATATGCTTCCACAAATCTTTAAGCTATCCTCATTAGTTCCGCTGAGACAATTCCAAGTTTTAATTTCTAAACTTATCGATTGTAACCGCCATTGCTTTTCATAAATTGTTCTTATATCCATTTTTTTATTGTTTTGTTTTATTAATATAGGCATGTATTTCTCTTTTATTGCCATTTTATTTTAGTTGTGTTTGCTTTTATGGCATGTACCTCGGCACCTTTGAAAATGAGGGTTCTCCCTCAATGTGTTTTCCGAGGTTTTAAATAAAATAAATGATGATGATGAACGGCTAGAGGATATATAAATTAGAAGTTCTGCCAGCACTGACTAATGTGTAGAAAGGAGATTAAATAAGTCAATTTGGCTACCCCATTACTCAGCAATACAAATTATTAACCAACTCAATAATCTAATATTATTTCCAATTGTCGGTTCAAGAAAAGTTTGCCTCTTGGCCCATGTTGAGATAGGGCACAGGCCGAGTGCACATCAGAATGACAGTGAGACTGAGGTAAGTGGGTTTATTCAAAACTTCAGCTAAATATACCAAATATACCATCTCAGCAGTGTGCACTTTGATTTAAGGCCCAGATATGCCATTGCAAACAGACCATTTGCATACGAAACCGTCCACAAACTTTCACTTTGTGTGAATAAGGATGGGAGCCAAGTCTAGGGTTACAAAGCTGGCATCTTGTAGACTTCTGAACAAAATACTGACTAAATGGCAATCTGCACAGCTGCGCTAAGGGATGGATGCTACTGCTGACTTTTAGAGTCCTACCGCAAAGGTGGCACAGAAGGAGAACGGGGAAAAATACAATTCACACAAATCAATAAGTAAGAAAAGAAAAATATGACTTTACAAAAACAAACGACTTCGGCTAGAGGCTCGTACAGTGAGGTCAAACCGGTGAAAGTCTGTGGGCATCGTTGTGCATGTGTATGTATTCTGTATTGACTTTCGGGAGATGAGACACATTCCTTCATGAGTGTTTCTTCCCCCCCCGAGCCTCTCGGCAGTGTGGGAAAATGTCAGTGGCTGCCTTCAGCAGCCCCCCTAGCAGGTGGGACAGTCATGAACACACACATGCATGCTTCCGCAGCACTGCACTAGAACTGTATATCTGATCAACCAGGCGTATTTAATAACCAGCCTCTCGGATTCACCAAACCACGTGTTAAAGCAGAGATGCTTCCTGCCCCACCCCCCCCACCCCCCGTCCCCCCATCTATGTTAATGATACGGTCATCACTCATACTGAAGGTAGAGAAGGAGTGTAACAAACTGTGCCAAAAGATTGAGAACTCAAACATGGTGCAATATGAATAAATGTCCTAATGATCCAACCGTATTCATAAAACAGGATATTTATATTAGACTAATACGTATCAATAATATGATAAATGCCCTCTTCGGCTGTTGCCGGCGTCTTCCCTTCATTTCAGCGCGAGCCAAGAGCACAGCATGGATGATCTGGGCACTTGCTATATTGCTTGCCGTCTTTGCTTGCCGAGTGGAGCTATAGCTCTAGCCTTACCCTGGAATGGTTGCACAGCTCAGAATAGCCAGTGCCAGATGCCTTGCTGTCCTCCGTGTTATTTGGAGCTCGGGGGGGGGGCCAATAGCATCTCATCTTGCGCAGCGGTGAGGTGGATCTTGCGGGAAGGACGGACCATGTGTAGTGTTGTAGTGGTGCATCAGCTGTGCCTCATTTACCCAACTCTCGGTCGGCAGGGCAGAGGTCCATGTGCGCAGGACGGATATGGCCCATCTCTGCCATGTGTGCGGCAGCCTCGGACCACTACTATAGCTCAGGGAAGGAATTTGATACGCAGGGTATTTGTTGGAGCGGATGCATCCGTGGTCAAGAGGTGTCGAATCGCCAAGCAATCCCAAAAGAGGGGAAACTGTTAAATAAAGTCATGTATTCGGGAATCATAATGGACCCGTAGCCCCGACCATTTTAGCGTGTGTGGGGGTTCTACGGTCATTGTTTTTTATTTTTGCATTTTCATGACACGCAGACCAGCATCATTCAATATACACGTTGCCTTTCAATACTATATACATATAGAAATAAGAATAATGGGAACATTAACCATTTTAATACAACAGTGAAAAAATTTGTTTTCTTCCTTGCCATTCCAAAGCGCCACTATGATATGTGAAGATGAATACAGATTGGAAAGCCAAACGGTGCTCATCCAAAATAGCGAAGAGCCTTTCTTTTATGCACCACGACAATGTTTTTTAATTTTGCCTTTCAAACAAATCAAAAAGAAAAATCTGTCAAAACAAATGAACGTGCTACCCATGGTTCACAGGAAGACGATCGAGGCAGCGTGGCTCGTGAGGAAACGCCGACTTGATTCTGGAGATCGACTGCGTTTCCAAACACTCCCCGAAGGGCTTTTTAATAAAGAAACCCATCGCATGAAAGGACATTTCAGTTTACACTTCACCGTGGCAGTGTCTTACGACGCATTGCATCAGTAGGAAAAAACTAACTTCAAAAGATAATCACTTGACAGCGCTCCAAGATATCTCTCGCCGTCTTTTCCAAAAGTACGAGATTGAGGGGATGAGCCCCACTCGAACAGATGAAGTAATGGGAGCGAGAACCCCTAAAAAAAAAAAAAAAAATGGGCGGAGCGGCATGATGCACAGTCAGGGAAACTTCCATCCATTTCCCACATTCCATCTGCTCAGCGGCACCAAACTAGTAGCAGGTGCCGTTTCCTCCTTCGGTCCAAACTCTGCTTATCAGCGGAGATGTGCTGCAGGCCACTTTACCATGGGACTGGGGGGGGGGGGGGGGCAGTGCAGAAGGAGGGAGTATTCTGTTGGTTATGTACAGACGGGTTTGGGGAAATAATTCAACGTACAGATAGAGCACTCTTAGGAAAGGGCGGCGCGGGGGTGAAGAGATGTAATCACTCTCAGTGAGGTTAATCTAATGTCACCTTCGAATTCACTCCTGCTTTTACCCCTTTCGAGGCTTCGCTTCCGCCTGGCATTCATGGGGTGCACTGAAAATGCAAGGCAAGGCTGTATTTACCTTTAGACGTTCAAATGCAGCAAACATTTTGGAATAAATCAGAAATCAAAACAAAACTCCAGTTAAATATGATTAGCTACATACAGCCACCTAGGATCAGATATTGACTAAAGGGTAGCCAATATACTGTAAGTCAGGCCACCCACCACAAACCATGTTTCCAACTTTACAGAGCAGCAAAGCTTCGAGAGAATACTGGTGAAGGGAATAAATCATTTTTAGCATTTGTTTTTGAAAGCTGATCGGACACACGACAGCAGGCTATACTTTCCTCTACAACACTTTTAGCCGCATCCATCTAGTGTTTGCCACTGCCACCCGTCACCTTAGTGATGATACACAGATATAGGTGCACACAGGGGTCAGTCAGACACTGAGGAGACCTTAGCGCGGAGCATACCAGACAAGGTTTAAATGTGTCGCTTCGATCCCCGTGTTTACGATGTGCAAGATTCTATCCACTTCTATATCAGCACACAGAACACTGAGTGTGACTCCCGGGACAGTTCTGCAGAAGGCTGCAGGACCTTTCCATTATATACGCGTGTTACTGCGTAGCTCAACTGGTATTAACACCGCCAGGGTGAAGGGATCAATTCCCACTGGGGCCTACCCATGCCAAGAATGTGTGCACTCGCAGTATTGTCCAAAAAGAGTTAAAATAGTCCCTGTTTTTATATGCAAGGATATTGAGTACCCCATTTATATTTGATGATTGATGGCTTGTATCACATTATCCTTTCTCAGGGTGGGAAGTTTTAACCCACGTGGGGTTAAAATTATAATGTCAGCACACAGTTCTGCACATGATTTTAATTTCACAGTGTAAACCATATGACAAGACGACACTGATTCTGATAGAAGATAGAAGGGTACGAGTTGGGTGAAGCAACAAATACAAATGAGAAATTGCCTGTTATCTAGTTATAGGTCAGTATAGTGCAAAACATACATTCATCTGCAACATTAATTAAACTATAGATTGCATATCTGGCGTTTCGTGCCCATCAGAGAGGCACCGCATACTGGTCAGAGGAATAGATACCCCAAGATCAAGAAAAAAATAAAATACAATTATAGCCACGGTGAGTCTGCGGAAAGAGATGTGCAGTACACTTCCCATTTATTTTTCTGATTTCAATCTTAATGACATGAACTTCAAATGCAAGCCTGGATTGTGATGTCATTTAAGATGGACAAAAATGTTTAGGTTGTAATGTGTCTATAATGTTCTGTACTGTACCACTTTTTTGGCAGGAAGGACAAAAACTGACTGAAATGGTAAATCTAATCTGCTGTACTGCAGCATCTGGTTTTCACCTTCAGCAGCAGCACACACGATGGGTTGCTGCTCCGCTTGCGTGCTTTGATAATCCAGCCTCACGAGCACAAGAGTCTGCTAAACAAACACACGGAAATGCGCATCCTCGTCCGTGTTTGGCGTCGGTGCCCAGGCCGCGCCAACTGCTCGAGCAGCAGCATATGGTTCTTCCGAATGGTTGTTGATGCGGACACATAGCTGCAGTGGGCAGGTCCAGATCACCTTACTCAAGCGGAATCACGGCAATGTGGCTTTCAGCGGGTGAGAAAAAGCACCAGTCTCACGCCCCGGCTGTTAATGTCCTACAACAAGCCGATGCTATCCACTACAACAGCTGGATGCCCATGCTGGCCGTTTCCCTAGGGCAGCACTGCATATTTACACCGACGGTATTTATAGTGGTAGAACATAGCCCCTTATTATCCCTTATTATCCATTATCCTTGTTTTGGCCCAGGTGTAGGAGGAAGAAGAAGGTGCACTAGTGTGCATTCCAGTATGAAACACATAATGCCGGTTATAAAGTGGACCGCGGCAGCACCAGTGCCTGCGTGTAAATCAACACTAAATTGGACCGTTGACACCCTGTAATATTCGAGGTGTGCAGTTCAATAGACTCCTCTGGAGTGGCAAAGGAGGAGAAGAGTCCATACAGGACTATTTCTCCTGCACAATAACAGCCTTACTAACACCAGAGATAAGGATCCTTTATACTTCAGTTTGGTGCATTCATTGTTTGGTGGGCTTTTTGTACAATTATACGGTGCATGATAGGAAAGTGGTGTACCTCAGACAGAACGTTTGCTTGGAGAACCATTTCTGATAATGGTTACAAAGTTACGGCCGGGGCAAGGACAATGTAGCCTATTTTGTTTTTACGATGTGAATGAAGCAAATATATTGATCAAAAACGGTACTTGCTTTCCATACACCAACAAAAAAGCTATTATTAGCTTATTATTGGCTTGAGGTTGCGATCACAATTAGCGTACAAAAAAATGCTGTATGGCTGACTGTGCACTGTTCATAGAGCAACTAATGCGGAACAAACACTGTTTATACAAGCAACTACTGCACAACACATACTGTTTATATAGCAACTACTGCCCAACCAACACTAATGAAGCCACATTTAGCATTCAACTGCTTTTGTCTCATGGCCTGTGAGACAGGGATAAGCATAGCCTAGCAAGAGCGCTAAAGACAGCCTGCACGTCAATGATATTTGAGATATTAAGCTTCAGGTAAATATTAATCAATAAACACCATACTTTTTTGTGATTATGGATTAATATTCTTCATGTTGTGTTGAGCTTCAATTATTTTTCAATAATAATTATGATGCCAAATTCTTGACATGATTACATAAGGATATTATATATGAAATACACAGAGCAAGTTTTAACAAAAAATTATTACAAAGTAGACTGACTATTGATCATCATTGGTTACTCTCATCTAATGCCTAATCGTCATGGCAGCCGTATCTTGTGTCAATCTATTCCTTAATGAAACTTATTTTTAAACGGTGTGTCTTCTTTGTACTTATATGGAATTAACTCCGTCATGACCCGTGTGACTTCACCGCTATACGGTAGGCCATGATTCAGACTGTGCTGGCCAAACCCTTAAAATGTACGCCTTCTGTAACACAGCTGCAGGGCACAAACTACTTCTAAATAAAGCGGCAGCAGACGTTTTACTTATCTGAATGTAGGATTATATGCAACGTACGTTTTGAACAAGAATGCACAGTCATCCATGAATGCATTTTTTGGCCTTAATGAAACATCCAAACCCTAAAAATAGGTTTCATTGCTGGAAGTCTTTTTAAGGACACAGGCTCCGGTCCTCGGGTTCACCACGGGTGGAGGGGAGACCAACAGCATGCGCGCCTACGCACATAGCACATAGATAAAACTGGTTTTGGCAGCAGTGTAACAAGAAAAAAAGTCTTTACTGTCCATCAACTGGAATTATTAATGAGTATCCATGTCATATATGCACATTCACATTATACATTTTTTTTTGTATTATTAAATAATATTAAATGTAATAAATAAACTCACATTTCATCTTTCGCTTATTTGATAACGTGATCGGGCCAAGGGCAGAGCTTTAAAAAGAAATGCGTACAAAATGGTGACGCATTGCAGTGTCCATAGTTCAAGGCGTAGGAGGAGGAATCGACCTCCACTTTCCAACCACACAAGGTTGGAGAAAAGGAGTCATGTTTGCAGGACATATTGAACATGAGACTGACAAAGGTTTTCCTTTGTGCGCGTTTCCACTCCCTATAAACAAATATTCCCACTCGCTATAAACCAACAACTACAATACCAGGAACAAACAGAGTTATTGTTGCAGCGCACATCTATTTCCAGGCACCCAGTAGGAAGCACGAGTTTGTGGAGTCTAAATGTCTCTTGACTTTGCAGAGTTCCACACCGAGATCGAAACAAGGCCGAGACACATACTCACCCGGCGTCGGCAGAAGGGCAAACCCTGAGTTATGATGTTGATGCTAAATATCTTGAGCACTTTCTGGGGGTGAACATCGTGTGCCTCGGCCACATCCTTAGGCTCTACGAGGCGCAAGGCCCGACTGTCCGCGGGGCAGGCCTTCTCCTTCTTGGCATCCTCCTTGGCCATCTTTTTGCGAGCACCAGCCGATGAGAACCGCGGAATAGGGCAATGCCGCAGCATCGTGGCGCAAATAGGAGAGGGTGTCTCACTGCCCCATATCCCCGAATTAAGCCAAAAGTGCTGCTCTCCCCGCGTCGCAAGCAAACGACCGTGTCCAAACCAACGTACGCCCCCCCTCTAGCCTGCGCTTGTAGCAGGCGACTAGCTATCTTCCTGTTTGCGCTGTCCTCTAAGAACTCTTGCCCCCCCGCCCATATCCACCCCACCCTACTTACCGCCTCACTTTAAAATATCTCTGGGACGTGAGGTCACTGCTGCGCCCAATGCCAGGAACAGCAGCTGCCATTGGTGGTGGTGGGCGGGGGACGCACTGGTCTCACCCAGGGGAATCACTGAGGAATCTGCTCTTGTAGCCCCCCAAGGTGCTGGAATCCAGTCATCGTACGACACCTGTGGCGTACGAGGCGTTTCCTCATCCTCCATCCCCAACTCTGCCTCTGCCTGTCACTGAAGCAAAACGTGAAGCATCCTCGGCCAATGGTGGGAGGTCCAGAGGACTAGAACTACCGGCGTTTTCAAGCATACTCATGACACACACAGAGCCACAATGGGATCCGATCTCCCCTTCTTTACCAAATATCTTAATATAGTATTGTAATATTATAAGAGGTGTGCATTAGATGCTTCTACCCCCATCTGCTCATAAGACAGACATCTTAAGGAAATTCCAATAAGTATGTCTTACTCTGTCAGCAAGTCAGCAAGACTATTTTAGTCGGCCAATTACACAGTTGGCAAGTACCAGAGAGAACGACACATTTAGAAACGCTCTGTTTGACATGTCGTCAGGATTCACACACGTACCTTTTAACAAGATTGCTGATAAATATCTTTACTAATTAAATAACACTTTCTTTCTCTGTAAAAGACAGTCGAGAACTTGTGCCTTTACGTTACCAGATTTTAATTATTCAACAGAACAGTAATTAATTATCTGATTGAGGGGAAGCCATTATCGTGTTCACCCTCGCCATATGCAAATGAAGCAATATTCGAAACCTATTGTGATCACTGGGGTGAGAACTAATTGGCGCGACTGCTTGGTTTCCCTATCGTCCAGACCTGCAGAGGGCCCCATTCTATATAGAGGACACAAGAGATTTCCCAGCTAATCAGACACGGTGACATGCTTGAGTTCACTATAACATGATCAGCACAGGGTAATTGGTAAGAATTTCAGTCATGCAAGCAAATTAAACCTTGGGTCTTGTGGAATGCCATGGGTCCATGTCTCGGGCAAGTCTTCATGGGCGATTTGATAGGTTACTGTAGACTCTTGACATAGACCACAGCCCCGGTTATTGTCCTGCCACTACTATATACAAATGTTAGATAATAACAAGACATAGGGATTGCCTTTTTAGATATGATGGTCCTGATCTGGAAACTTTTGGCACTGAGCCAGGTAAGATAGAAACAAAAAAAATAATCAAAACTGATCGATGAGGTGTCTAAATGGCTGAAAACGTATTAAAAGTTCATAACCTTGCTTTGTACTGAACAACCTGTGAGTTCTGGACAAACACCAATTGCCGAGGCATAAAACAGCAACGGCTGATAAAGAAAACATTTAATTTTCATTTTTGCTGTGTCTATTGAGGGATAAGTCCATTCTAAGGAGCAATATGCTCAGAGAGACTTCCCTTTGTGCCAATGTCAATGTTTACGGCTCAGGAGTACATGCTGCTGCAGACAACAGCAGACAGAGCCGTCCAACCTAATCCCTGTAAGTATGCCATAAAGCCAAAGAGCTGGACCGCGGAGGGGGGGGGGGGTATTGCCTTTTTAGCTTTGCACAGACTCCATCCAGGACAATGCAAACACTGTTCATCAAAAAGTAACTGCAGAAGGGTGTGTGTGTGTGGGTGTGTGTGTGTGTGTGTGTGTGTGTGTGTGTGTGTGTCTGTATTAGTGCGAATAGCTTGAGTCTTCTCCATGCGGGACACTCCCAACCAAAATAGCACACAAATGACGAGGGTGAGGTTATTTTCCGTTCACTTTACACATTGAAATGCTTGAGCTCCATCTGTACGTCGCCGGTTCGGTTTCGGGGACGTTCATGTCCTTCACTGATATACGAAGAGCAGAAATGATAGTCAGGGAGGGCCGTAGTGTGACTCAGCATAGCCGCTGTGTGGGTACCCACCCGGACCATGTACAGCTGCCGAGGAGGCCACGAGGAAGAGAAACATGGCCGACGGGAACTTGTTGAGTTGGGAGGGAACGTAGGTTGCTGCAGCATTATTAGCTGCAGCAACATGCCCAACATTGCGAGAGACACATTATGAAACTCAGCCCAATGGGTCCATCTAGTGGTGATGCGTTGCAACGTGCAAGGCATCACCACATGTAGGCAGTAGAACTACGGAGACGGGGGTTTATGATGCATGTTACGGCGAAATGGAGATGGACTATACCACAACTTATACCACAATACTACACCACGAAATTAGCTACCCCTAGCATAGTATTAACAGCATTGGAGAGTCATATACCAATAGTCACAATATCTTGGGAGACACCATCTACAGACATAATCAAGACCAGTCACATAACAGTATATATAACGTAGCCCTCTCTGGAGCCTCTACTCCACGGCCACGTAACAGAGTGTGCTTATTGCCACGGTGTGGGATGCAGTGTGTGCAAACTAGCAGGAAATAACTGCCTTGGCTACCCCGGCGGGGCCAAGGTCTCCATGAGAACAGGGTTTTGTAAGAGAGTGACTAACCGTGTGGTGGCGGTGTGGTGCGTCAGCCTGTTCTGTTGGCATAGGGGGGGGGGGGGGGAGGCATGCAGGACCTCGGTGGCTGATCTGCCCTTTCAGAGGACGACACCTTCACCTTGCAGTCCTCCTTCACTCCCAAAATATCACAATAACGTGAACGAGCGGATGTACAGTCAAAGACTGACGACTGAGTCACCTTTTGCTCTGCGAGAAACTTTAAGATTAATAATAAAAATGAATTATTCAATTCAAAGCAAAAGCAAGGTAGTCGTAGCGCTCCCAGACGACGGAAGGTTCACAAGCAGCGACTGTAATTCAACACCGGGCCAGAAATGCGGTGACACACACACAACAGATCACCTCTGAATGTGAAAGCTCAACGCAGCTCATAGCTGCTCACAATATGCAGGGGCTACAGTACAGCAGGGGGCCCCTCGACAGGCGCAACACATTGCTTTATTAGCCTACAAACAAGCCTGCTGCTACCCCTCCTCCCCACCACATCCCCATGGCCTTGTATACAAGCAGCCCCGGAGAGGGGAGGTATACAACCACTTAAAAAAAGGCACACATAAATATGGCCGAATCAAATATTCATGAGCTGATCCGTGATGTGCAGGCTCTAGAGCCACGGTTATTGGATGAGACAAGGAGAAGATGCTGGGTTTTCCATTCGGGTCACACGGAACCACACAATCCCCGGCATGTTGTTTATCAAAGCAAATGCAAAACCCTTTACTTAACGGTGTAACAAATAGGCCGCCCAATCCAGGTCTCTTCAGCTAAAAGGGGGAATCGTGGTACAACAATGTGGTCATTGTTGACCTTAAAATAAGAGTAAGGACACACAATGTATTATTCAAGTGATTTGTTATCCTTGTATATACACACGTCCAAGCTAAATGTTTGAACGCGATTGATGGGGAAAGAAGTGTGTCCTTTGCTTTTACTTGCGCTGCTTCTGCCCTTGTGTCCTCCCAACAACAATTAATGTCAACATCTATAATTACCTTCGCCCCACTGACGAGCGGGTTCATAATTAGACCGTCTGGAATAACAGGGCACGTGCCCCTCAATGCACAGCCTCGCGCTATGAATGGGGTGTATATAAAAAGGCTATATAATTGAAATACAACACTGAAAACGCAGTCAGTCAGTGTTCATTTCACAGGCGAATAGTTGGACGTAGAAATCACACGGCAGGTATGATAACGCCTATAAGACTGTTACAGCAGACGTGGCAGTTTATCTACAATCGTTGAATCAGCGCGTCCCGGCCCCCGAGTGATGAAGGAAAATTCATCAAAATGCACGCAGGGAACCATTTAGAGAGATTAAAAGTTGGGCTCGTGTCGACGGTCAAGGATTGGACACAGACTGTAGAGTTGTTTACAGTCCGAGTGCAGAGCCCTTCAAGCACGGTGCTTATCACAAGATGGCAGTAGTTCACCTCACTGGAATTTTTTATCTTTCAAATGCCACATTGTGTTTCATCCCGCTGCGGGGGGAAGTTGAAGCGGCGCAGTAAGAACACTTGATTTACCTGCTATCTGCAAATACAGCGGATGTTATGCACCCGCCTGCCAAGTGCTGCCCTATTGTGCCTTTTAAAAGCCAAACCGGCGTGGCACACCGCCGTGGCACGTGCCCACGGCAGCGCACCCCCGCGCACCAAAGTCGTTCAAACGCCATGTCCGTTGCGATTTTGTCACGCCGGTGTTGGTACACACCTTCTCCATCGAGGCAACCACGAGGTTGGCACGTTTATATATCGCAGCTAAAACCCCATCTTATTGACTATGAGGAGTGGAGTGTGGTGGTGATTGTGAGACAGGCATTCAGCCAGCGGTGGGGTGCCTGTAACACACACACACACACACACACACACACACACACACACACACACACACACACACACACACACACACACACACACACACACACACACACACACACACACACACACACACACACACACACACACACACACACACACACACACACACCTCGCTCCGTTCTCCCCCCCGCGCTTGATCCCCTTATCGTGGCCCTCTGCACACCCTGGCCCCTGGCTTCAAACAGAGACAACACAGTGAGACGCTTCTGTTTACAATGCTGACGGGCCAATATGAACGCACCATTCACCGGAGGACAATGGAGGGTTTAGGAGGTGCCGTGTGCCACCGTGACGTGACTCAAACATTCATAGAAGGTTAAGCTTGTCTAAGAGTCAACATTGAAATAAGGGGCCCTTGAGGTGCTTTAAGATAAGTTTTATTTACTGGTTTTAATTAGTTTTGTTTTAGTTCAGTAGGGTTTTAACCGACTGATACTCACCCAAAATAACGTTTTGGGGAGAGTTTAAAAAAATGTGTTTCCCACTCTGGTAATCAGGAGACAGCTAAAATCTTACTTTGTTTTACCAACTTAAAACACATGCAGATGCGTACCCACAAGCCCCGTCTTGCTGCCCAAGATAGATACACTGCAGTATATTTAAATGTAAAAAAAAGTGTTCCCTGATCCAAACCAGCGGCGGGGAAGCTGTAGCTAAAGGAGCATTGGCCACGTGGACCACAAGCTTTGGGGATGGCTCCTCAACGAGGAGCATTCGTTACATAAGGCTTCAAGTTAAGGTCAGGGATATCATCATACAGCTTCCATATATTCAAGCGGCGCAGTACTGCTGTCAAGATTACATTCAGGACAAAAGTGAGTACCTTCATTGACCAGTTTAAACTATATAACACTTGGACTCAACATAAACTGCTCCAGTACTGTGGATTTATTTTGCCTTTGAGTTTGAATTGAAGGGTCTCCACCATATTGTTGCAATAAGCCTATGTGCAATGTTCAAGATGCATTCATGTGAGCCGTCAAAAACTAATAAAAGTAAACTAAATTATTTGCCCTGCAGCAGCAGCAGCAGCAGCAGCAACTTAACTGGACAGGACAGGAAAAACAAACTTCAAACTCCAAACTCAAAACAGACTTTCAATGGTGATAGAAATAGTGCATTAAAGCCATTGAAAACCCCAGAGGCTGATGCATATGGCACCGTATAGAGACATCAACACCTCCTCTATGCCAGGATCTCATGGCTCTCATGCAAACGCGCCACTCAACATTTTGACGACATTCAACACTGCATATCGTATGATTCGTGCCCTTTTAATGGCTTCAAATAGAAGTCATGGAGACATCTGCGCAGAGCAAAAAAACCAAAAGGTAAACGGGGTCTCGGCGAAGGGAAGTGAGGTGACACCCAGGAGCTTCTTCTCAGCATGCTCAGGAACGGAGGAACTGTGATGATAACGCACGTGGTTTAGCAGCTTGTAAAAATAGGTAGCTTAGCTTCTTGGTTCATGTCTGCAATCTATCTATAACAAGACCCCCTACCTGTTCTCCGACAACATGACCGCTCCGCTGTCTGCTTCATGACTAAATGAATAAGCAAGTGCCCCGCCGACACTGGGGTTAAATGGTGGGCCAATCCCCTGATGGTGGGCTCCACATGGCGTTAGCAGGCTTGCCATGGGTTTAATCAAGCAGCAGGAGAGAGCGGAGAGAGGCAGCGGGTGGAGCAGGAGGGGTCGTGACCTACTTGTATTGAAGCACACGGCACCTGGAGCCGTTAGTGGGTGTATGTCCACTCTGTGCTCTTTGGACGGTGGCGGGACAAATAGTCATCAGCCAATCAAATCAATTTTGATTGTTCGATGTTTAAAGGGCCCTTATTTTACCACCAGGTGTGTACCAGTGATTGGCCACGACGAGCCGTTTCAAAATTGACATGCAACTAAAAATGTCATTGTGACATCACAAGTGGGAGTGTCCACCTAGATGTACTCTGACAAGATCATTTTACCAGTTGGTACGGTCGACTGGGTAGGCTGGTAGGCTGACCTAGTCAGCATACATCTAGATGAACACTGCCACAATTTTAATCAAATGACAATTTTGAAACGGCTTGGCGCTAACCACGCTCACACCTGGTGACATAATAGGGCCTCTTTAAGCCCTAGAGACTGTCACAATGATGAGACGTTATGTTAAACATACGGGCGTACCAATGTATATTGTCCGATAAACAAACAAACAAACAAACAAACAAATAAGAGACCACTGCACAGGCACACAAATGTGGCAGTGTGTCTACCGTGTATTTGCCAAATCTTCTGCATACAGTCTTCACTGCTCTGAAGTACACTGGAGTACGGCCACTCTTGACGAAGTGATCATTGTCTTTGCGGCTCAAAAAAACCCAAATACACGACGACGAGAGTATTATATGCAAAACAAATTAATACGTTTAAAGAGCGAGAACAAAATGACCTTCAAGACCTGCAGCCCCCCGTGCACAACAATACCAGCGGTCGTCACTCATCAATCCATCTGGGAGCCATAGACAATATGTCCACAGCATCTATAATAAGATCCAGACCAAAGCAGCATGGGGAGGTGGTTATATGGAGCTATTCTTAATTGTTATGACATCCCCGCCGCTGAGGCCCCGTGTGGTCGCTAGACTGAATGAAGGGGACCGGTGGAGGCAAACACACCGATAAACAAATCTGAGCTCCATTTGTTCTCCCTCACTGAGCCTGGGTCCCATCTTTCCTGTTTGACGGCAACAGTGGTGAAAGAAAAAAGCATGTAAACACAGTTACACTCTGCATGCAGTCGTGTCCAGAAACTGACAAGAATAAAAACAGAACTGGGATCCATTTTCTCTTGCTTTTTATACTTTTGAGTTGATTTCTTTGCTTCGATCCCCGTCAGAAGATCGCCCCGACACGGTCAGGTTGTAAAATGCAGATCTGGTCCAATGCAGATGAATCAATGCATTTTAAAAATGCTTTGGTCTCCGTAGGATGCACGTTACATATTATTTGATGTAGTAAAACATTTCAACCACAAGGGGGACCTATTGCCTTAAATGTACGAGGAAGTGATCCATATGAGCAATAGTTATAGATACTGTTGACAACGAATTTGAGGACTGGTTATCTCAAAAATTGGCATTTTCCCCAGTTATTTTCATATTAAAACATGCACGCATCTCCAGAGTTCGGCAGCAGGGTTTATCTGGGCTTCAGCGGTAAGCTACCAATAGAAAAACGGAGGCCTGGTGCTTACCTTCTTTTTGTTAGGCGAGCTTTGGTGTGTGCGACCCGAGTCCAGGCTGTGGACAGAAAGATTGTTCCTGAGGGAGGAAGAGCGCAGTCCGTCCTCTCCCTCACCTTCCTCCTCCTCTTCCTCCTCCTCCTCCTCCCTCCCGCTCTCAGATTGTTCAAAGCCATCACTGTCTTGGTCCATCTCCTCCTCGTCCTCGTCCTCGTCCTCCTCCTCGTCCCCCTCCTCCCTCCGGCTCCCCCCCTCTGTCCTCGCCTCCCTGTCCTCCTGCTGGCTGCTACTGTTGTTGTTCTCCTCCTCCTCCTCCCCGCCCTCCTCCTCCTCCTCCTCGTCCTCCTCCTCCCCCAACGAGGGCTGTCCTTGCGAGCCGGGCCGGTTCTCCCCCCACATCCAGCGGGCGCCCTTCTCTCCTCCGCCCGTCGCCCCGTTCCCGGTGGCGTCGTTGGGCCTCGGCTCCTCGTCCTCCTCCCCCTCCTCCTCCTCGTCGTCGCCGCCGCCGCCGCCTCGGTCCTGCGGCCCGTTGCTGACTCCCGACTCGACGGACACCCATGGCTCCTCCCGCTCGCCGCCGTCCAGCACCGCCTGGAAGCAAAGCGGACGTGTTGGCGTGTGTTTTATCTGTCGCTCGACACCAGCCGAGGTGCTTAAAGCAGGATAAAACGCGCTGGAGGCGGCCCGCGTCTTGTCCTCTTTAAATCAATCCTGACAAATGAAAAGGTGTAGGCGGGGAATAGGGAATAGTGGGGCCCGGGGGTGCATGGGCAAAAACCCATCAAAACTCTAAAGCGTATTGCTGAAAAGTCGACTGCAATAGGATGAGATTTACACCAAAACCTACAAAACACAATGCCACATGTTGTCAGGCGTGCAGACATAAAATGAATGACCATTTTCAGTTCAGTTACCTGAAAAAAAAACCCCAACAAAAAACAACTTTACACTTTCATCTGAAAAGTAAACCATAGGTGGCGTTACCCTGTGGTGGTGCTGCTGCTCCTCCTCCTCCTCCTCCTCCTCTTCCTCCTCCTCCACCACCACCCTGTTCATGTGCTCGTCTTCATCGCCCTCCTCAGCCGCCGCCACCGCCACCGCCGCTGCGCTGCTTGGGGCGTCTGGGCCGTCGAGGGGGCGTTACCTTGCGCCGCGGGGCCCCCGGGCCCACCCCGCCGACGCCTGCTGCTGCTGCCCCCCGACAGCAGATCCTGGTTCATTTCCAAAAGCCAGCTTGCTACCTCCTGAACCTTCGCTAGGCTGTCTGAAGAGGAGAAGGTCTTGGCATGCTGTGGAAGCAGAGAGGGAGAGGGGAGAGCGGGAGAGGAGAGGAGAGAGAGAGAGAGAGAGAGAGAGAGAGAGGAGAGAGAGAGAGAGAGAGAGAGAGAGAGAGGAGAGAGAGAGAGAGACACGAGAAGAAAGGGAGATGGACAAGAAGACAGAGAAAAGGGAACCGGGGAGGGGGGGGGGGGGTGAGAGAGAGAGACAAACAATGTGTTATTGTTTTGCTCATGAATTTGGACCTGAATTGACAGAATCATTTACAACATATAGAACCCTAAAAAACTAAAAGAAGCATAAAAGAGTTGTTTATTCGAGGTGCATTTCTTCTAGGCGGTGTAGTGTTGTGTTGCCAGCAAAGTGTTATTATATTACACACACACACACACACACACACACACACACACACACACACACACACACACACACACACACACACACACACACACACACACACACACACACCTCGAAAAGACAGCCAGAATAACCCTACTCTTCTTTATTCATGCCTCAGAAATGAAACAATGGACATTAGCATTCGTGCCCGGGAGCCATAGGTAGAGGAAGAAGCCAGCAAGAGACAGAGGGAGACAGATCGAGAGAGGGAGACAGATCGAGAGAGGGAGACAGAGCGAGAGAGGGAGACAGAGCGAGAGAGGGAGACAGAGCGAGAGAAGGAGAGAGACATCGCGAGAGACATGGAAGAAGAGTTGGAAGAATGGTGGGAGTGAGCCAGTTTGGCGTCACATCAGAGTCTTGGATGATCTGCCACACACAGGCAGGCAGACAGATAGACAGAGGCTAGCCCAGATAGCTACTGGTATTCCAACTCTTCGCGTAGCCAATAAACAAAGCCCAGTACATCACACAAAAACGCCAACACCTGGTTCAGATGTGCAGGGAAGTGGCTCTGGGCAACAGCTCCTGCGTTAAGGCCAGCCTGAAGGCTCGGGAGGGAGAGGAAAATGACGCACTCTGTGATTTCCTGTGCAAGTCGTGGCGTTTTAAATCATTTAAATCCACAGTGCTACCGACGCTGCGTTCACCGAGGAGGAGGCCTTTGCGGTGTCAAACACGCTCAACGTGTTTACGACTCAAAGCGCTGCATCTCTGAAGCGTCTCCCCAAGTGTGTTTCTATTAGACTGAAAATGTTTACGGGTGGCGCATGGCATCGCGTCTGACCCGGCCGAGCGCTGGTGTGTGTGTGTGTGTGTGTGTGTGTGTGTGTGTGTGTGTGTGTGTGTGTGTGTGTGTGTGTGTGTGTGTGTGTGTGTGTGTGTGTGTGTGTGTGTGTGTGTGTGTGTGTGTGTGTGTGTGTGTGTGTGTGTCGTCCCTGCATCAAAGCAGTGTGTTAAATGCGAGATTATTAAGGGCAGAAAATCGATGGGTTTTAAAGTCGACACTCGTCCTATTTATCTTACTGTGAAATTGGCAAAAACATCCAAATTAAAAGCAGTTTTACCAAACCCACGTGAAACTGCGCAGCGCAATTTCACAGTCATAGTCACGGTCAACGAGTAAACAGTTCAACAATTCAGCCTTAAAGGATGCACAAGCCAGTGTGTTTACCCAGCGCATGCCTTGCCTCTCCACCCGGGCAGGGGTGAAGTCCTCCACCAGCTGTGTGCAACCATGAGAGAGAATATAGAGTCTTACTCGTTGTCCAGCCGATGCCTGCCACTCAGCAGCGGGTTAATGCAAGCTACACACACACACAGGCTATATTTGTAACCCTCTGAAAAAGAGAAGTCCACTCATATACGGCTACAAGATATGAATCCACAAACAAAGGCTCTTCAGTTCCCTATAATTGCAGTCTTCACCCGTTTGGCACATATTGATAATCCGTATGAATGCCGTTGTAATGAACTGGCATTCATGAAGCGGGGTGATAGGGACCAACTGCCCTTTGTGGATGAATATCCTGTATTGTGCGACGATCAACGGTAACTTCATGAGGCCCGTCTGTGGTAACTGTATCTGATCAGCCAATTCGCTGCGGTCTTAAGACTCTGGGCCAGCTATTGAGTTTGTGTGATATACAATGCAATGTGAGGGCGCGTCTGTGCACGGCACGCTCGTACCAAAGATTATTATTGCGGCCTGGTTATATTTGTCGGATGATACATGTCTGCATTAGACCAACACAAAAAAAACAAAAATGGCGGCGGTCTGGCAACATGCATGACAGCAGCTGGCATTTGTTTATGAAAGAATGAGTTTGTCATTTTCCCAATTGGCAAGTGGAACAGGTTATTTCTCTGAACGTCGTTGAGGAACACTGTAATGTATAACAGATCCTAACCAAAATAAGCACAAAGACCAAAATAGCAAGTGGCAACAGGTGCGTTCGCAGACAGACACACCTATACAACACACACTCACACAACGTGTCTGTGCACACACACAGACACGTGTGTGGATTACAGCTGGTTCATTCCAGCTGGGCACAGAAACCAAACCAAATGTTTAATAAAAGGAAAATGGCTTTGACTGGGGTTCCAGTCATGTCTGTTATTTAGCCATATGGGATCTTGCGTCTGAGAGATGTGAAAACACCCATTTGGAGAGCCTGGCAGTGTCACCATGTTGTTCCCACAGGGGAACATTGTCAGCAGTAGAAACGGGCCAGTGTGGACATGATTATGATGAGCCCTGATGGGACTCCATAAAAAGCCATTCCATCTTTAACCCGTCACATTCCCGAATAGTTTGCGTATCACCATTTCATCTACTTCCACCGGCAATCATAAATATCGATGTCTTATTGGGGAACATTTCACATCTGATCTGATTGTTGAAAACTAAACACTGTGGGATTTCTGCAGGCTTTGACCTTGAGACGACCATGTCTCCGCTGGCCTCTCTGTGTGTGCGTGTCCTTGTCTACTGCCGGCTCTGAGGTAGCATCACTCTGCTCGGGAGCATTAGGCCTATCTCGGATTGCACTGCAGCCCCTGCGGAGAGTTCGCCTCGGTATTGTGAGCCCAGCAGAGGAGAGGCTATGAATAGCTCCAGATTGGGGCCCTGCCTTTTACCGGGAAAACCACGCTTTTGTAATTGGTTTGGTGCACACACACACACACACACACACACACACACACACACACACACACACACACACACACACACACACACACACACACACACACACACACACACACACACACACACACACACACACACACACACACACACACACACACACACAAGTGAAGTGCGTTTGTCTCCATTGTCAAACAGCCACGCACAGAGGGTTAGGAAAGCAGCAGGCACAATCAGAAGAAGGTGATGCTGGTCACATAGGTGGGAGAGGGGGGGGCGGGGGGAGTAATTTCCATCTCATGAAACGCCACAATGCCGGGAATATTATCCTTTTAAAAATACCAAAAAGATCGCCAGTGGGCAATTCATTCAAGTCAGCAATGCAATAATAACAAAGACAAAACAGATCAGTGCGTTTTCTTTTTTCACCCGTTTTCTTCCGTGCGACTTTAATCGAATAAGATTTAATAACCGGCAGATTCCACGGCATATCTCACAATCTACATCCCGCTGGCTGTTCCAGTCCCATTTCCACATTCACAACTCAATGAAAACAGCATGGTCTGTTAAATATATGTATGCATGCATATCACGCATCTCACACACACACACACACACACACACACACACACCACACACACACACACACACACACACACACACACACACACACACACACACACACACACACACACACCCTTTTATACCAACGGACCACAGCAGACAAGCGGTCCAGAGGTCAGGACAGAGGCCTCAGAGAAAGCGTGGCGAGGAGGTGAGCGCTTGGGTTTCTTTAAGAGATAACATGACTCAGGAGCCCCGGGCCAGGGATGGGAGGTGGTGGAGGAGAGGTGGAGGAGGAGGAGGAGGAGAGAAGAGGAGGTGCTAGTGGAGGAGGAGGGAGAGTCTCCCCCGGCCCACCGCTATTAGTAGACTAATGAGGTTGAGGCAAGCAAAAAGACAGCACCCAAGTTGCTTTTGTCAGCGGGAAAAACGGTATAGTCAGAAGAAACATCCCACGCATCCCACATTAGTATAAAAAAAGTTAGGATTAAAAAAATAAACCCAAGGCAGACCTGTAAATGAACTATTGCTAGATACAAGTCTGGCTGGAAAGGAAAGGGTATTGATCCGATGCACTCCTCGGTGCGCAGCCGGCCGAAACCTCATAGTGCGCAGGTTTCCACCGCCTCATACCCGGGGATAATTAGCATGGCATTAATGGACTAGCTGTTTCAGTTAGTGCCCAGCACACTTGGCAGCGGAGACCGCACCGAGTGCAGCTGCTGATGCACATGGTCCGGGACTCGAGTCAATGTTGTGGACCAAACTGGCACTCGAGACAGACTCCCATCCACCCACCACAGCTGAGGTGAACGAGGGAGAGAACGAACACACACACACACACACACACCTTTGTTGGCAAGTGGTCCTTGGTACCGGTGATGTGTGATCATATTTCTGTGATTTCACGGAGGTATTGCCTTCCATCCCGTTAATGTTTAGATTTTTTGCTAATGTGATGGTATTGAAAAGTATTTACCTTCACCGGCACCAGGATAGAAAAGGCTTATCTCAATTAAAAGATGCACAGTTAAAGATATAAACGTGACTCCTGGACTCATTAACAGCATGGTGTGTGAAGCGACAGATTGGAATGACAACCGTGAGGACAATGCATCCTTCCATCCCCGGCTAGCGAACAAAAGCGATGTCGCAGGGGGCTCTTGTTTGACCAGCAGCGACGCTATAAATAAAAAAAGACCTAATGGCTACAAGTATCTCCGTGTCTACATTTCTTAACAGAAGCTATTAATCGATGGGTCTATTTCGAGCTGGAGCCCTATGGAGTCTCAGCGGAACACTGTGAAACCCTAACTCCCCGGCTGCTTGACACAAGGAAGCACATTTCACCCGCAGGCTAAGCCCCGAATGTTTCCATCGATGGCCGTGATCCACACTCCATCCACAAGCACTACGGGGTAAACCCCCTGCTGGGAAGAACTGCTGGGAGTTGCTCCTTGACCCATTCTTGTACATCGCAAGTCAGCTTTCAGGCTTTCTATATGAAAACAAGATTTCCCATGAGACATCATTCACGAGTACTCAGTCAGTCATTGCACATTAGAGTGGACTTATTTTACCAGACCACAAATCCTCCTTCAGATATGCAGTACCAGAATGTCCAAAAAGGAGAAACGTTACCGCTACAGAGCGAGAGCGATTCGGGCCAGAGAGCAGGCATCCGACTCGACTCCACGTCAGTCAACTTCTGAAGCAGTCACGGCTGAGAGGCAATAAAACCGAATCAACTCCACACGCTGAGTGATGACAGGAAGGCTTCACGCAATCACACCAATGGGAATAGGCCCAGGCAAGCAGTCAGTCACACATGCCCACGCACACACACTCAGAACCACACACACACACACACACACACACACGTGCGCAATAATCGGTTCCATTAAAAGAGCATTTTGCCCGACTGAGGAGGGTGCAGTAATCAGTGTAAATCACAAGCATAGAGAAGGCAAGTGTTTGAACGACTTTGCCATCTGAATGGTGGTCTCGGGCTGTTGTCAAGGCAGCGAGACAGCCCATTAAAAGCACCCGTTACCATTAAGAATCAATTACCGCATTGGTCCTCCGATAGCACACAGCCAGTTCCAAAGGAGAAAAAAAAGCATGTCAGATGTCACCGTCTGAACAAAACCTCTTTAATGGCAGGCCCCCGCTTTTATCCAAATCTGCACAACACCACAATAACATCAACAACAACAACAAATAGACATCCACATAGCAGGACCAATGCGTGGGGGGTACCACCAGTGATCATCATCATCATCATCACGCCCCCATGAATGCTGGGTGTTTTGCCCGCGGACGGCATGCTTTACCTTGGCTGGGCGCGGGCGGTCAGCGGCCAGTCTGTGGAGCTGCTCTGAAGTGTGGCTGCAGGAGAGGAGGTCTGAGCAGCACGCCGTGCGACTCAGCCTCTTCATCAGGGAGGAGATGAAGCTGCAGCCACAGCCACACATTGACTCGCTCATTAGTGGCCCTGGTGCTCCAGAGAGGGGAGGAAGACAGGAAAGAAACAATGGCCGCCGCTGCTACTGCCCCCCCCCCACCCACCGCCTCAGGGTTCTGACGTTAATCCACAGGTACTTTCTTTTTTGCAAGCCAGCAAGCGAGCACCCTGGGATGGAGTTTTCATTTAAGTCGTGCCAAGCCAAGGCCATTTGAATCCTCCCTGCGCATCGCTCCTTTGCCGGCTACTTCCAACTCACTCTCACTCTCCCTCTCTCTCTCTCCCCTCCTAGTCACTCTGCTGTACACTACTGTATAGCGTTCTGTATCGTACCCCGCCTCCTGCCTCTACAGCTCCTCCCCCTCCCCCTCCCCCTCCTTCTCCTTCTCCGCAAACTCACTGTGATTCTGCTCCGAGCGCTGCTAGCGATATCTCTGAATGCAGCACCCCACAGATGCTCTGTCTCCAGCCATTCAGTCAGACTGTGTTCCCTCCTCCTCTCTGTGTGTGTGTGTGTGTGTGGCGGAGGCTTCCGGTGCCTCCGTCGAGACCGCTGCCACGCAAGGGGGAGGGAGGGGGGGATGCCACCACCGACTGACTGACTGACCGACCGACCGACCGACTGACTAGCCCATGGGCTCTGGCTCACTGACAGACACCTGCTAACCCGGGGTGGCAATCGGGGCTTCCATCGATCCACAAAGAGATGGGGAGAATATTAGAGGAAATTCGAGTATCCTTGTGTAGACCAAATGGACTGGCGCCGCATAGAGGAATAATCTGCACTTCACACATACATTGGTCGGATGTTATAAAGTGTATGTGTAGTAAACCGATACATCATGTCAAACAATGACATTACATTCTACTGCTAAACATAAGTCAGAAGTGAGGCAGAAGTGCTGCAGGTCATTAAGACCCTTCTTGAGTCACGTATGTGTGTGGGATTTCCATAGGTTTATCCTGCATGGTTCCAGTTCAAGTTCAGCAGAAGCAGAAGCAAACCCGACGACATTCCAAAAGGGACAAAGGACAAAAACCAAAGCTGAACAACCAGATTACCATTCATTAATGATCTTCATTCGCAGTCCGTTCCCCGTGACCATCCGCCCACCCTTTTTATTCGGGGGAAGGGGGGGGGGTTATATTCACGGTCCTCTCCCGTTTTAGTTTCACCCAATTAGCCTGGTAATTGAAAATGGGCGACAGGGGCAAAAGGACGATGATTTCTAACTGTTTATTGTGTGGTAGGGGTTTGTGTAAAACTTTAACATCTGATTAATTCAAATGAATCCTGGTGGTTTGTTCTTGTTTACAAGACAGAGGTTAAAAAACCCCAAAGAAATCCAGAGCTTTTAGAAATTTAGAAAGTTCAAAATGAATGTTTTGTTTATCTCTGTGCAAGAGGCAAGGCTAGTGAGTCAATAGTATCATGACGTTGGCATCACGTGGCATCTGTGTCGTCCGTGATCGAGTGTCCGAAGTCCTTATCAGAGTTTATTACTTTATTACAGATTCGAAGTGCTCAGAAACACCACCGCACAAATTAACCTCAATCTATAGCTCATGTAATGAAGCTACATGGTGCAAAATGAAAAGAATTCATTACTCCACTGGGAAAGATGAATCACCCGACATGACCGAGTCCGAGTCTCCCGACGTGTAACCATGATTAATAAATACGCCAGGTTGTGCAACAAACTGGTGACCAATGAAAGGGGGAATCTAGTAGCTGAACGTTATCAATGGCCATCCTTCAATTGCACCTTTAACACTCCAAACAGGGAATATACCAAACGATCGACTGAGCTTCCATATCAGACGGTGTTCATCTCCTGGCTGTAGCAGCAGCAGCAGCAGCTTGCTAGCCCCGGCCTGCTCTGTATTCAGCCCGGCGTGTGTGTGTGTGTGTGTGGTGGCGGGGGGGGGGGGGGGGGGGGAAATCACCCAAGCAGAGAGCTGCACTCGGGGAAGCAGAGATCCGTTAGTCTCTCCTTCAGGTGAGGGCCACAATGAGGACAGAGTGAGTGCCGCGACCATACTACCCGCCCACCCCCACAACCCCACACACTCTCCTTCCTCCCTCCCTCCCTCCCTCTTCCCCAACCCTCCTCCCTCCTCGCCGCACATCTATATTTCAGTGAGATGCCGCTTCCTGTAACTGCCTGCGATCGTCCCGCCGTAGCACATGAGCGAGGGAGCCATTATAATGAGGAGTCTACGGATAGTGGCGACCACCCCCCCCCCACCACCACTAGTCACCCGCATACTGCTGTGTGTACATCGTTGTGGAGGACTGAGGCATTTTGCCGCGGAGCAATAGGTGGATATTCTATCGCCGCGGTGATTCATGTCCAGACAGACAAAGCACCGCATTACTGTGGAAATAGTGTGTGTACACACACACACACACACACATTGTTGAAGCATACATAGATCAAGGTCAATTGTGATACATATGTCAATATATAGGGTGGTGGTTATCAAAGCATTTTAATTATATGCATGTACTTTTGGACACAGTAGACTAGATTCACAATGCATTTGCACATGTGGGTAGCCGTTCTCCCACAATCTCATGATTCCCTTCTAATCCTACAATTCATTATATTTTCCTTGTCTATCCTTTGCTGTGGCCCGGGGCCTTAGAGGACAAAGTGTGGTGGAAAAGGCATCCTGTTAATTATTGATGAATATTGCCTGTCAGCACCCTGCTTCGGTATTGATCCGCAGAATGTGTAGGCACGGGTGAAAGAGCCATCGGTCATACGAGCCTGCAGAGTGAGTTTTACGTCAAAAGTGGGCAGGAACCATGTTTTCAACGGGATAAACCGGCACCTTGCACACGTAATCCCTTACCACTTAAAAGTTATTTGCAGTTGCTTAGCTAAATCCAGTGAAACAAATCATTAAACCCCCCCCCCCCCCCCCAACTACTTAAAAGTGCATAAACTGGAGCAGGAAGTTTGGCCAGACTGTAGAAGTAGAGAGGCATAATGGGGGAGCATTATCTTGTCGCTAATCCAGCAATAGACATATAACCCGGTTGTTGGCAGATGTTTAATCTCAACATAATGTGGTCCTCGCCGTCTCTCGTAGACCATGAGTGCTGCAGAGCTTTAGTGCGCTCAGCGAAAGAGGAGAATTAAGAAGACACTCATTACTCAAGAGCAGCAGCTAATGCTAGCGCCGCTGCCCCGATGCCCCTATTCTTCTGCTTGTTAGGAAGTGGTTATTAGACCAAGTAACAGGGCTATTTAAAGGCCACTGTTTGGGAAACAAACCGTGGCAATAAAGAGCCTATGGAACCACTGAAAAAGATTAACCTCAATGTTTTGACGCCGCCCCCCCCCCCATCATCCTCCTTGTAGCATCCATTGTGTGTGCCCGAGTGCAGGCCAAGTTATCAGTCTCATGCAATCTGAAATGCACTGGCCTCCGACACCACACAATTACTGGTTCATTGTGTTGCTAGAAAAGGCACACAATAAGGGGAGAAGTATGTTCCTGGGTCTGCTCGAAAGGCGGGGAGTTGAGCCTGTGTGTGTGTGTGTGTGTGTGGTGCGATGCTCGAGACGTTCACTTCCAAGTCTCACCTCGCTTAGAAGACGCTCGCTACCGACAATGACTGCAGCGCTAAGAACCAACAGGAAATGACAGCCATTACGTTGCATGAAAACTGGCAATCTTTCAAAAGTCCAGAGTGTGTAGAATGCTGCAAGTGATGCAGGACACAATCATATATTACCGTCATGGTGGGAAGAAATAAACAACTGAAGTATTTCCCAATTGTATTTGCTAATCTCCAGTTCTCTCTTTGTATCATCTCCAGTCTCCATCCTGAGACCTTGTAAGCAGACTGCAGACAGTACCCAGACTTGTATGGCTTAGCATTAAGCGAAAATGTACTTCCACCAAGCTTTGAGTTGGCCATTTATGTGGCGTTGTCGTTTACAAATTACACCAGACGCTGCTCTACACTCAATACTGCTCTGCCCGGCAGTTGACATGGAACATTAGTTCCGATTCGAATGGCTTTCAACTGGTGTTTTTAAAGGAACACGGGTATAGACCGCTAATTAAAATGGACTGTGAACAGCATGAATGAACAATTGAATTTTCAGGGCAACACCCTAGTATCAAATGCAGCGCTGAATTTCACTGGTATTGGCAACCAACTACCTCCAGTATACGTACCTACCATACCACATACCAATATTTTGTTATGTATCGTGTTGCAAGCACAAAATGCAGGGAATGCATCTTAACGCACTGAACTTGCATTCAAATTCAAAGTGCAAGCCAAGTCACTAATTTATATGTTAATACTCCCGACACACATAATGCAGTGTCACCGTTTGACAGTTTCTCGCTTGTTACCGGCTTGCATCATTACATCATAACAGTACACGAGTGAAAGAAAGTCTTGTGAACACTCCGCTCCTCTGTAACAATAAAAGTCAAAACATCCCCCAAAAAACGTTTTGTGGATCTCATTACAAACTCATACTGTCGCCTGCAATTTGATGCATTTGCTGCACTGCAACACCCCCTAAAGAATGATCTGAAATGTGTCACACAACTGTGCTCATAAGATTTATGTACCAACACTTCCTTTGCTTCAAACCAACATATCCCGTCAGCGAGAAACCAAGTGGGTCAAATGTGTCCGACATGGAGCTATGCCAATAAATTGAGAATTTGAAGCCTCGTTGGAGCTATATGGAGGCCTTAATGGAAGACGGTCATATGAAGCTTTTTGAAGGTCTTGAAGGTTCAGTGGACTGTATCACGGAAACTACTGACATACGCATGTTGTCTCGTGTGTATAATTATATAACTGTGCCACGTCACTTGTAACCTTTGTGGAACCCCACCTGGAAGCTCGAGGTGGTTCTGGTGGCCTTGGTTTGAGCAGCAACGCTGAAATGTGTGGGTGTGTTTGCAAAATACATGCAAAGGCTTGTATGCAGAAAGCATGCAAAGTATAGTACGAGTTATTTACTTATTATAGAGTTGACTTATTATAGGCCTATATTTGCCTTCACATGCAAAGTATACAATATTTAAAATATGAATGATTTTCTGCACTTCACCTTCATAAATATATGGTGCATGCGAGTATCTGCATTCTGCATCATGCACACCGTCTGTATGCAAGCTATGGACTGTTGTCTGGAACTAATTTACGGCTTTTGTTCCAGCCAAACAAATATGCCCCTATTTAACCAACAACGTCAGCTGAATACTGTGAATTAGAAGCATGCCTAACAATGCAAATGCTCTTGCGTGGAAACTGAAAACCCCTGATTATTTGAGTATTGTTTGAATAATACATTGCAAGTGTGCTGGCTGGCTCCTGATTAGGCTTGCAGAAGAGCTGTAACCTCTGCGTAGAGTGCACTCTAGTGGGCACCAAACACAACAGTGTGAATACAAGCCACCCGCAGACACACAGCGGTGGACGATTACCATTTCCCACTGTCGGGGCTCAAAATAGAAATTAGGTAAATGGCCTACATTTGAGTCGACTCATGACACATTTTAATGAAACGGTAAAAATGTGAGATGAATAAAAAGGAAAAGGTGTTGCAAAACTCTGCGTGGGTAACTGAAAATATTTGCAAGATCCATACCTGTGTTTTTAGCCATGAGGGTAGAGAGAGGAAGGAGTGGCACACTGAAGTTACAACATCCTGTCGGACATAAGTGCCAAATGTGTTTGGGAAATCCTGTCGGGGGTTTCTCCAGACAGTTTCGGAAGAACGAATGACTTCTGCGATTGACATACAAGTAAACAAGCGCGTTGCTCTGCAACAACACTTGTTGTACAGCCCATGAGCTATTCTTTACACATTAACCCATCCAAACTGGTGGCAGCAAACACAAATACACATTCAACATTCTTCACAGGCATATTTCTGAATCATTACCGAGCAATTGACACCAGACCGATAGTCTGAGTGAAGTTCTGCATGCATCATTTCACAGGTAATTGCTGTGAAATTACCAAAATAGCCATTCTTAGAGTTCAGAAGTTAGAAACCGCACCAGAGGAAATGATAAGAAGAGTTACCAACCACATCCTTGGACTCTTGAGGATAAACAATATTTAATTTAAACACAAAATAAATATTGCCAGCACTGTGTAATGGTTATGCAGAATAAATTACCACTTGGTGAAAACAGGTTACATGTAGACGTGCACGCACACCAGTACGCATCGTAACGTATAGCGGTAGTAACTGTGTAAATGCAATTCTTCATCACGCTATAGGCCTAAAATCAACAACACCAAAGCAGGTTAATATTACCACATTGTGTTCGTCGATTTAGCATGTCAAATTAGGGTTTAATAACGTGATCCGGCGTCACATATAAACTCGGGCTACATAATATAATAAATGTACTGGCACGGCATTAACCACACACATCTGCTTTTTTATTTATTCAGTAATTCAAAGAATGGGAAGTGGAAATGAATCAGACACTGCCTTGAAATCATCATCACCTTTCCTCTACTTCCTTTTTCTTTCCACATTATTCACAGGACAACCAGACAAGTTCCAACCACTTCAGTCAAGCCTTGTTTCATTTGTGTGACGGGGGGGGGGTTCTATTCTCGAGGCGCCACTGCAGCCTCAGAAGGTGTCCTGTGTGCTGCCCCACAACCAGCACACCACATCAGCGGTGTGGATAAAAAGGGAGGACATATGTTAGTATTAACCATCCAGTCCATTCAGTTTTTGTCACAAATGGTTTATATTATTGCTTGCGAAGCTTGTTATGTCAACTTCATACATTGAAAACGTTAACATGTAAATGCCAAAGGACCAAATTATATCAAACCTTAAACATAAGGTTTGTAGGGATTTTCTGTAATTTGGGATTGTACCTTCTAAAATGCGTTGGCTGTAAATGACTATTTTGTACCGTGTACCCAAAATGATATTTCACAGTACTTGGTCCTTCGCCATTATCCATGTGTGTTCCACATTCTCTAGAGTAGGCAAAACGGGCGCTCTGAATTATTTACAATGAGTGAAAGTTAGAGGTCTGCTTAGAGAATGCCGCATCACCAAATCTCAGTGACTCAGTTCACATAATCTGGCCCACTAGAAAATAACATGAAACCAAGACTAAAAGCACAATTAAACTAAGCTAGCAGTCGCAGGTATGCAAACATTCAGACCTGCTTGTATTTTCAGGTTTAAGATAAACCATAAATATTCATCTTAAAAATAGAGAAATATTGAAGTCAACATCAAACTAAACCAGAGAACTAGCCATGAAAGTCATCTCATCCTACGCATGATTGACAATTCATTACCCACTAAATAGGCTAAATTAAATTAATAAATTCTACATATACAATTGTACAATTGCTTCGCAAGTAGGCAATGCATTTTGTCAGCATCCCCTCAAACAGCAAACCGGTAAATAAATCATCAATCAAGCCAACATTTTCCCCAGACTAGTGTGCTCGTCAATATCTCACCCAACTCATCATTTATTGACTGCAATGTTCTTCTTCTTCCACTTGTTTTTCCTGACCAGAGGTTAATGCTGCCTCAAGCAACTATTTAGTGAGCTAGAGTCTATTGGCTCACTGCTGCGGAGGGCTGGGTCTGCCAACATTTCCTTGGACAAAAGAATGGAATTCAGCAGAAAATGGCAGCTGCATACCTGTGCTACACCGTTTAGCAGGCCTAGGCCACATTAAAAGCAGCCCAGAGCATTCACCCCACTTAAACTCTTGATGATGATAATAATAGTGGTTAAACTAACAATACCTCTTGCCTGTATGTTATTTACCTATGGAGGCAAGTGGTGACCAAAACTCAAGACTGTCAAACTGTGGAAAGAAAGGAAGATGAATGCCTGTTGGGTTAGTGGTGAATCCCAAACCAATAATCTAAATTATTCAAAGTGGAGATTACCTTTCCCCAATACGTCCATCCCATCCCGAGGAGTAGTTTTAGCGGTGGGGAATGTTAACACGTCGACATCCGAGACATGCTTTAAAAATGCAGCAGTGAACGTCGCCGGACGCCGCTATCACTTTACCGTTAATTTGCCCCACACGTGCTAACAATGAATAATTTAACCTCACACACTCCTTTTGTTGTCTTGGAGGAAATATGCCACAAACAAACAGTTGATCTGGTCATGGATTAACAGTTACTGAGATATCAACTTGATAGTGTGCAATTTATGGATGAAATATACAATAAACAATATTTAAAAAAACAAGTACGTTTCACGATGTCTGGCGTCTGGCTGCGATGTAGCCCAATGACGATATATAAACCAAATGCATTCATATTTGTATGCTTCTTCCATGTACTTGCTAATACGCACCATACTTCCTGCGTGAAACAATCCTAAAAAAACCCAAAAGCACAGACAATGCCTTGGCGTTTATAAACTTCTCGTTTCTCTCTAGTGCGGCAGATTTCTTTGAAACCGGAGGCAAAGTGTGAAAGTGCACATCCTGCATATAGATGTCAACAATGAGATCAAGGGTGGGTCCTTCCATACATCCTTCAAGATCCTTAAACCCTCATTGTGAAGGGTGACACAGGGAGTTCACTTCCGTAAAGAGGGGTTTGGTTTCATGGACACTCGGACACATGAGCCACAGATGCGCTCTCTTACATTTGTACCCTGTCTGGATTTTTTTAATCTATTGGCTCACCTTGTGTGTATTTTTAAATACATCTTCAGCTAAATCTCCTTCACACACAATGTGCTATATAAAAGGCTGTGACAGAAATTTGAAAAAGACGACCATTGTACACAGACCTGTGAGGGCTACTTTTTAAGAAACAGAACCAAGTTTTCCAATTACAAACTTACTGAACTGCAAATAAAGATCCAAACAAATAAAGGGCCAGACTGATATGACTTTCTTGCCACGATACCGATTTTTGGAAAACTGATATTATCTTGATAACTGATATTATCTCCTTAATTACATGGAGCATACACAGTGAATAACATGTTATGTGTGTTCTTAGAACACAAACAAGACGTGAGTTTAACTGGCGAGTGTTCTTGTGCTCCTTCAGTTACGGCTCTGAGGGGAAACCCGGACATTTGGTTCCACCTAAAAACTCTTTTAAACTGGACTATATTAATTCAGATCACAACGTACACATCCTGTACATTTAGGAATAGATGTAGGCCTACTGTTACACCCACCCCTACAGGTAGCTTACTTCATATCTGTGGATTTTGAGATGCAGCAGCAAAGTCTCCTTGAGGACACAAAAATAGAATGGCTTTTCGACCACCTTTGAGAGTAGAGAATGTGTAGGCCTACGTGTAGTTTTAGATAGGGCCGTGTCGGATCCCAACAGTCCACCAGACCGTAGGCCAAGTGGGAAAAACGGAGCCAGAATCACTAGTATCTGCCATCATAAAGTGATCTCATCTTCAAGTGCAAAATGCATCAAAAGGCTCCACCTACTAAAAAATAACAGGCTGCCTGGTAGTTAGGTAAGACTCCAGTTATGTGATTTTTCCTTTTCTGGCGATCCCTCATCCAGAATACTGTGTGTGCATTTTCCCTGTGTGGCCTTTAATAGTGCAATTTCACAGCAATTTCACACATACAAACCACGTTTTTTGTTTCATGATAATTTGAAGTACCCCCATACCTTCAAAAGCGTAATGTGTCTTAATTGGAACTTAAGCGGGTTGTGTTTCCAATGAGAGAACTCTCACCGGCGCTGCCATACAGCCTCACCAACTTTCAGTACCGCTCTAAACCTTTATCCAATGCCGCCCATTATATTAAATACAAAACCCCCCGAAAATCTAACTTCTACTCCTACTATGCAGCGCTGTCCAAAGTGATGTTCCATGGCAACCCACTTGCGTTACATTGAAGCTCTGCCACAACAGTCTGCCTCGGACCAAGAGTGGATGTGAAAGCCACGGACTTACCCCGCACGACACTTACTGATGATATAGTAGTTTTGCTTTTTGAAGCATTGTTCAAACAAAAACGTGTTTTAACCAATTGAACCTTTTCAGAAATGAATAGGGCGAGGGGGCGGGGGCAACGTAAACTTAATTGTGACAGCTGCATTTTGAAATGTAAGATGACACAGAGACACCATTACATTGTCGTGGTGATTAGCGTGGAAATTACATTGTCTCTTATGTGCTAGTTAAGGCCTTTAAAAATCCCAAATATCGGTCAGGTCCTAATTGAAACCCAATGTTGAGATTGTTCTTACAACACAAAAACCTGACAATTATATGGACTATATGCAGTTAGCGTGTACCACACACCTCCAAGACACATGCACACCAATCCCATTGCTGTTGAGGAAGGATTCAAGCAAGCTAAATAAAAAAATGTTCACTTACGATTCAGTGTGTGTGTGCGTCTCCTCCAAGCCGGTCCCTGCCAAGAGGGCTGAAACCGTCTGTGTCAAAAGAGGGAGGGGGAGAAAAGAATGGAGGGAGAGAGGGAGGGATGGAGGGATGGAGGAAGGGAGGGAGGGAGAGAGGGAATACAAAGAAAGTGTAAGAAGCTGTTGGTACATGTGTTAAGCAATCAGAGAGGTCATCGCATAATAAACATGGTAGAGAGCAGACAGGAGGAGGAGGAGAGGAGGAAAAATGGAGGTCAGAAACGTGAGCTCACAGCGCAGGGATACCGGTGTTTATCTTCCAAAGTAAACCCCAGAGAGACCATACGTCAACTCTCCAGGAGACGTGCCAATTCTGTACACGGGTCTATCACACTGAATAACACCTGAATTATGTGGTGTAAGACACAATGACCTTTGTACTGCCTTTAAATGGATCCATTGTTCATCTTTATGAGTAAAACAATTCGACCCCGACCCGAACACATCCATGTAGATTATGTGGCTGTATAAATAACCAAAGATAAAAAAATCTAAAAATATATGGTACAAATCCAAACAGGGTTTTAGTAAAAGAAGACTTTACGGAAACATTTTGTAACGTTCAAAGTCACACTCGCACACAATCAAAACTAGGATTTCAAGCTCTGTAGGCCCTACTCCCAGCGCCCCCCCCCCCCCCCCCCCCCCTACTAACTAAACCCACATGTTCAAAATGTTACGCATGCAAAGAATGCTGCAGATAATGTGACCAAGGTAGAAATTGGCTGATAAAATCATTAAGGTCTGGCTGGGACAGACCATCAAGAGATTAAACAAAATAAAGCCAGATGCGTGCATCACTTATTTGGTCGCTGGAGCAGTGAGCACTGAACTTGTTGATTGGTCGGTTTCTGAGCAAATATGTGCAAAGAGATTCATTCAAACAGCTTGTTTGTATTAAAATTGCAGTTGGCCGACGTGTGGACAACAGTGCGGCATGAGGACACGCCGATCCTGGGAAGTGAGTAAGGATGCGGGGAGAGAGGCGGCGGCAGCAGCAGCAGCCCAGCTGGTGGACATGGGATCACCGTGAGAGTGGAGGGCTGGTGGAGAGACGCACGGGGAGAACTCATGTTGTGGTGGTTTATTACTCCCAGACATATGGACTTTATTTGCGTTCAAGCACAAGTTGCAAAAGTATCAGAAAAAGACTTGCCGTTCATTATGTAATGTGGTAGCATTAGGCAGCTGGGGGAATGTTCCAGAACCCAGACAGAGGGAGAGCTAAGAAATGACCGGAGAAGAAAAATATTTTACTAGCCAGCTGTGAATGAACCCATTGGTGTTCAGGTCTCTTAGGGGGAAAGGAGGAAAGAGACAATGTCCTATTGTTGAACAACAGTCAACTGAAGACAAAAAGACCATGAGCACAATAATATTCAATAATATTCAAGAAGTCCTTGCTTGAAGCATTTATGCTGCAAATAGTAACATTATTAAAATAATAGATACATTGTGCCAATACACATGTACAACACATAGGCTCGCATTAAAAGAACCACCCATCGACTATCACACTGCTGGGTACAATCCTAATGCACTAGAGATGTGAGTCAGTGGGTTCATTCGATGCTTCAGACATGTGTATGCAGATTTGGGGCACCTGCGAGAATACACTGAAAGCCGGTCCCGGTCATTAAATCTGAATAAATATTAGGGGTGTGCATCTCTCCAAAAAAGACGATCCGATACGTATCTAGATACATGGGGTACGATACGATTCAGGGACGATACATTTTTAAAATGGAACGATTCGGTTCGATTCGATTCAGTAGGATTCGATACGATTTCATGGGATATGATACAATCTGATAGAGTTCCTTGTTTAAAGTAGACAATCATTTTACATTATGAATTAACATAAGTCAATACTATGAATGTGGCATTGCTTACCTTCAAATAGATTTATCAAAGACCAGGGAACAAGTATTTTGTCACTTTTGACATGTGAATTCAGAAACATGTCATGTTTATTAGTGTAACATATTGCATGATAAGAACTTTACAAAGCCCCTCTGACAATAAAACAAACTATTAAATTTCACTGTTGGCACAAATTACAGCCAAAGTTGTGGAGAGGTCTGTGTAGACTCAGATCAGGGAACAATGAACTACTGAGGTTCATTGTTCATTTTTTTGCAAACAGAACACAACAAAGTGGCAAACTGTAAGCACTCTGATAGAATATCAGTCTTTTAAAGTGTTGTTTTGCATTGTAACATGCGTTCACGTTGTGAATCGTATCGGACATTTTTTGTCTTTCCCTCACAAACAGAGCGCTATCTGACGTTACTATGACAAGTCTCACGAGAGTTTAATGTGCGTGTGCGTGTACGCGTGAGAGAGCTGCAGACGGAGAGGATTCAGCAGCACAGCAACAACATAAAACCGATTCATAACTTTGTGATCGGGCCATCGGCCGGTTCATGCTACGTTTAGACCGATCCAGGGGTCCGTGTACCGATGCACTCGCATCTTTTAAATCAAAACCGATTTTCCGATTCAAATCGGTTATTTGTTACACCCCTAATAAATATGCTTACATTAAGGTTCATATGTCTAGGCCAACACTGTAGCAACTTCACTGAGTCCAACCAAGGTGAAATGATACTTTAAAATATTTAGATTTTTGACCAGGTATGATGAGGAAATAAGAACGCAAAGAGCAGTGGGACCGTTATTTGGATTATAGAGTAAACTGAAATAAAATAGTAAAAATGGGAGATACCACTTGGCTTGGTCAGTTAAGTGAGAAGTGACGTGAGGAACAATGCCATGTAGCCTAAGAGACTTGTGCTGTCAGGAAATCCTGTGCAAAACCGAGAGTGCAGTCTTTTGTTGAAAGACATCTTGACGTTAAGCTGAGGCCATTCGCAGATTTAGCACTCAATAGTTTTGCACTTAAAAAGGTTTGTTTTTCAGTTCAGGCAATTAAAAAGCAATGAAACAATGACGGTGACCCGATTAACACGTTTCCCAATTCCCCCAGGAAACCACAGCGTCAACATTTTGGTGGAGTGAAGTACTCGCTTCATGCAACCAATGCCAAGAACAGCAGGCTTGCATTTCCCGTTTAAGAGCTCTCAGCGTTACTTGTTCCCAATTCAAGAAAGGAGGAAATATTTTGATTTCTGTGTCAGATGGATAACCGAGAGGCTTCTAGGAATAGAACTCCCATCTCCCAGAGGGCTTTGTGTGAGGCAATCGAGGAGGTGGTACAGTTCCATCCTCACAATTGGAGGCAGCGCTCCCTGCAAGTCAAATTAAAAAAAGGCCCACACAGAATAACGCCGCAAATTATGGCCACAGGGCAGTCATTGGTTTCCATTGCCATTCTGTTAGAAATATTGTGCAACAATTTCTAATGGAAATTTCCCACTGCACAGTGCACAATTGTGTGTACGTGAGAATAGCAAGCATCTATTCAAATGGAGTTAGCATTTTTCTAAAATCATCCATTTAATGTGGTTGATTTTCTTGATTATATCCTTGTACATAAGGCCCCATGCAACCAATTAATTAATGGTTTACATTTCATAGACATCCATCCAAGAGACTTCCTTGAAAAAATATAATGAGCCAGCATTGTGGGTCGTTAATCTGGATTCATAATCAAAGATTCTTTGCAATTTGTTTACCATCAAAGGGGAACTTTGCCGATTTACAACCAGGCCAGCTGTGCACCATTTCAATGTGGGTAGTATATGCAAATGAACAATTTGGTTTACATTTTCCTCCATGTCACCTGCACCCAGATCTCCCTGCTACTTTTGTCTAGTGCTGATGGTGCAAATCCCACTGGGGCAACATTTTGCATCCACGCCGAGCGGCAACCCAGAGACAGAGCAACAACGGCAGGCGTTTTCCACACTGAAGACCTATCCCTACTGTGTATACAGATGAGGTTCAAAATCTGCAAAGTTATATTTCCCCAAGAGATTATCATTTCAAATTGTAGCCACAAAAATATTCTTGGCTGCTCTACGGACCTGTGTCCCTAAACTCTAGCCACGCCCACAGTGGCAGGACAACCTGTCCAGGGCACAGGAGGAGGTGCTAATGGGGCAGATGGACAGAGGCAAGGTAGCTTGCGATGACATAGTTAGCTTGGTAATGCCCTTGCAGCGCAACTAAATGCCTTTTAAGTTGAACAGCTGGCATATGGATTAGGTGGGACTAAATAAATAGTCTAAATATAAAAATCCAAAAGTTCACCCGGTGGCTGTGCTCAGCAATGCCTAGCAAGCTGGCTATTGAGGTATCGATTTAAAAATCAGACTAAATGCTTCAGCAAATTAATTCCCATCAACAACCTCACCCCCATACCACTTTTACAATGATGATGATGATGAGTAATTTATCAGATGCTTCTATCCAAAGCAACTTGCAGGGAACACAAATACAGCTCAATAAAAGGAGCAGGTTGGGGATCTTGCTCTAGCATGACTACAAGTAGGCTGGTGATCAAAAGCAATGCCTTTTCAGCTAGGAGACATACTCCCCAACCACGACACGATCCTACCGACTGTACTATTACTTCTTAACCAATAAACTTGAACAACAGTTGACCTGGATTTACTCAAAAATAAAGAAATAACTTCGACACCAACCTCGTTTCACACAACTAATACCAATACCTTTGAACTTATAACCTACAGCTCGTCAGAGCCCTGGGGTCCCGAGGCGTGTTAACCTAATAACCAAATCAGGTTTCTATCCAGTAGATGTGAAGACTCGAGTCTACACCGGAAAAAGGGTATACTTGCCAAGCAGAGAGTGGTGGTTGTGGGATGCTGAACAGACGTGTGGCAGGTGAACTCTTGATTAACAATAAACAGAACCCTGGAAGCTTAAATGAGCCAAGACAGCGACGCAGAACACTGATTGCATGCCCAGTGGTCCATGAGAGATGAGCCTATTCTATTCTGCCAGTGACTCGACCAAATTGCCACAGGCTAACACTCTTTCAGTGCATTTTTTGATTAAATAATGTAGAATGATTGTACTTCTTAATATAGCTTTTATCTGTGGATAATTCAATGTGACAGTGTTATAATAGGACACAATTGATGAAGCATAGTCAAATTAGGCTATATCGAACGTAATTTTATCTTTACACTTTTAAACAACAATGTTTGTATATTTTGGCTTATAGAACTAGCTGCATTTAAAAAATAATGAAATGTATAATAAATAGTGCAGGTCACCGTTACCATGTAGCAAATGCAAAGGGGTTAGATTAGGTTAGATTTGTGCTTGCAGGCTTAATGGAGTTCCACTTGAATCACTTCTGCATTAACTAAGGAGAGAGTGATAGCGACAGATATAGCCCGATATTTATTGATTACCAATAGCACAGGAGAGAGAAACGCGGGAAACCCAGCCCCTTGCATCAGGCCTTAGCGCAAGCAGAGCGCGCATACTGAAGCCTGCGGAGACCGTGTGGAGTTGTTGTAAACTACGAGGCAGAGGAGAGACAAAGACAGGGGAAGACACTCCATAAATCAATGCTGGAATGCAGCCCTGTTTCCTTTGCAACCGCACTTACAAAAACACTCTTCCTCCCAAGTTTAGACAGTTTTCACACCCCCCCCCCCCCCCCCTTCAATACCATAATGCATCACAAGTTCACCACATAAATCACATCTAAATTTAGACAAGCCAGCTCTGCTTCTGATGAGACCATTTTACAGCACTTATGGCAAACTGAACAACGTAGCACTGTGTGAACACACAATATACCGCTACTCCAAAAATGCAACATGGCACTTGCACCGTTTCATTGTCAAAAAGGAAGGCAGCCTAAAAAGACCAGCATCAAAAGGTACAATTTTGAATGGCCACCATTACAACCCTTACAACTGCAGAATGTTGGCACCACAGACATTCACAACGTTTTAATAACCAACACAGAGCAACCGGCTTGCTCCTGCCACTTCTCTTCATACATCCTTTAGAAACACATCCAGAGCAACACTTAACCAGTCAGAACCTTATCAAAAGGCTACGGTCCGCTGTGCTGGATAATGAGGGATTTATTCCTTGGTACGTCGGTGATCCGCAGACAGCCATAATAAAAGGAGAGCTGGGAAGTGGAGATTGGAATGGAGGGTGCTTAAGAAGCCACGCAGTGACATCTATAGTGTCATTGGCGTCTCATAAGTGTAATGGGGGTCGGCTGCCTCGCTAAAAAGCACTTGCCACCCCTCTGCTAAAGTTTTCAGTGGGAGCTCCAGGCATTAAAGCGAGCCTTTGTCTTTCTACTTTGCTATTGGGCCTCCAATAGGATTTATAATATTAGGCCTACTAATCAGGAAAGAATTACTGGTATGGTTGTGGTGTGTAAAGTACCCAATTTAACCAAACAAAAAAGCAACATCCTACTCCAGAGAAATTAGGAAACATTTTGAAAGATAAATATGTTCTTGAAAGTTGAATAAATGCAGAGGGCCGATACAAGGGCAAGGAGGAAAATCCAGTTGCTATCATGGAAACCTTTGTTAAGAGAATGTAACCTGTAACCCTTGTGATACAGTAAAAGACGCACAACAAGCGATAAAAAGAGTGAACGTGCATCGTGCAGTGCTAACCATCAGGGCCGAGGCCAAAGGCTATAGCACAGAAGTGGATTTGCGAGGAAGCTCCTTAAGAATCAAGGAGGAAGTTGCAACAGGGGGAAAAGGGCTTTCTTCATATAAACTGACCCTTATTGGGACTTCAAAACCCTCCCCACCAGCCTGGACAAAGCTGTGAACCTGGTGGTACACAAAAGGCCAGGCTGGGAGCTTAAATCGTACTCTGTGGTACAACACAGCCTTTGATGCGCTGGGCAACAGACCCGAGAGCCGGAGGACTTGAAAGTCGACAACTGAGCGCTCGCTTTAACGCCGGTCGCGCCGAGCCACCAAAAAGCCCTCCCATTTGTTACATTTATTGTTATTGCCCTCGCCTAATAACGTGACAATAGAGGAGAGGCCGTCTCGACACTCAAGTTAAAAGTCCCAGGTGACCCGACCGTAAAAATACGTAGACGTTCACCAGCCCAGGAGAGGAGAGGGGTGGAAAAGCAGGCCTGTTGTGTAAAAGAGACGTCCATGTCTTTTTTTTTTTTTTTCCTGGTGTCGTGTAATCTGGAAAGCAGATGGTCACAAGGTGTTGGGAGCTGAGGAGGAGACGTGGCAGCACCACACAGACCCCCGGTAAGCGCAGCGGCGTCAGCGAGCGGGGATGGCAGCAGGAAGGTATTGAACTGACAGATTTGTTTGGCTTCGCTCGCTCTCGGCAAACGGCAGCGCTGTCCGTGAGGGATTATCCTCTTTAATAGACCTCAAGGCATTTTGATCGAGCTGCCAGCTGCCCCCGGTCCCCGCGCACACAGCCACCTGTAGCAGAGCTTTACACAAGACAAGAAAGGAGTAGCGAGAGGGGAGTAGAGTAGACCGGTGGTAACAATGTTCAACTGTGTGCATGCAGCGCATTCGTTTTCAGTAGTGTGAGGTTTGCATGAATAATGAATGTACCTCCATTGTATTAAAACCTTTTAGGAATGTACATTTGACCACGTTTTGACCAAGTACATCAGGTAGACACCCAACAGAGAGCTGTTTTTTGGGGTATTCAAATCAAACAAAAGTTGAGCTTATGATTGTATTACTGCCACTTGATAAAGACAACGATGAGATGACAATATTTAGAATTCAAAAACACCCTCACAGTCACAGTTCATTTGACTGACACAGAGAGAGCGAGAGAGCGAGAGAGAGAAAAAAAATCTCTGGGGTTGCCCTGCTCAAGAATGTGTCTCTGTGAAGCTCTGTGTGCCTTGCTCAAAGCATTCCTACGGGGAGATCTGACGCCATTCGCTGCTTTGGGTAAATAATTCAGTGCTCAAAAAAGGAGTTGAAATTGTCCCTTCTCAAAGTGGAACGGCACCGATCGTATCTGTTTATAACTGGCACAGTCAGCATTCTGCTGTTAAAAGTTTACATTTGTTCGTACAAACAAGCACGACGTGCACAGGTTTACATTTCCGTTGACCGTGGTGTGAAACCAGTATAAAGGACGACCAAAGTTTGTGTATTGTGAAATGTGAAGTGCACATGACATTTTGAGCGAATTCTGCAGTTTGTAATAGGTTTCAACATGCCGCATTGCATAAAGCCTTATTATTCTCCTCTTACCTACTTTTCAACAGCTCACTTTAAAAGTTGCCGCTTTATACAACACATCAACAAACAAGCAACACTGGAAAGGGGGTTGGTTCCCCGCGATTTGTTTTCCAGTTAATCTACATCGATGGATGATGAGGGAAATCCAAATAATATCCTAATAGAGGCATATAGTTCAGTTCTTCCTGCAAAAACGAAGAGTAGGGGAGAGGAGAGGAGGCCACTGACTATCAGTAGCCTGGGAGAAGCCCACACACACACAATGAGTTTCCATGTCAACTGCACCGCGACTGGGAGAGGCCTCCCTTAAAAAAAAAAAAAAAAAAAAGGGGGTTCAGGGGGGGGCTCATCCTACAGCAGCACTACCACTTGAAAAATGTTGGTGGGCTTTTGAGAGGGAATCGGTTCGGGGGGGAGGGGGGGCAGGGGGCAGAGGGGTAGATGCAATTGTGTTTGGGCAAGACATGGAAAAGGAGAATGAGGGGGTCAGAGTTAAGAGCACCAGCGACTTCTTAAAGCACACTCCTCTGTCGACCACACGGCGGGTCAGTGGTGGTGGGAGCTCGTAGATCAACGCTAAAGTGGTGGGAAGTAGCGTCTTCAAGTACAGAGGGTACACCCCCCCATTTAAATACTCAGAATAATAGCAAAGCAGTGGGCTGAGATGAATGTTGGCTGGAGGGACCAAGTGTAATTGTGATTTTGATTAAAAATCATGCCAGGTGACCATTACTGAATACTAATTTGAGTTGCGCACACACACACACACACACACACACACACACACACACACACACACACACACACACACACACACACACACACACACACACACACACACACACACACACACACACACACACACACACACACACACACTCTTACTTTAGTGACAATCAGCCGAATCAAGCCAAGACCCCCCAAAAAAGTAGCCGACAGAATGGCCACAGACAGACAGTGGCCCACAAATCAAAGCATGAGCCGGTGTCTTGCGGCACGTTGAACCTGGAATCAGCACCTCAATCCTTGTTCACCGCAGTCCTCACTCTTTCCACCCCTCCAAACAGCCTCGTGCCTCCCGGCGCCATCAGTCGCACGTATGGCGTGTTCTCGCCACGGCTCACATCAAAGCGGAACGCCTGGGAGATTCCTTCCCCCCGCTCATGACCCAATCCAGCGCTGCGTGGCACTGCCCTGAATTATTCACACACACCTCTCACACCACCGTCTTTGTGGGTCTGGTCACAATTCGACGGAAATTAAAGCCTCATGTTCCGATGCCGTGTTCTCCTTCATGGTATGCATTTGAACTTGTCGCTGCTACCAGTTAAATACATTCTAAATAGCAAAGCATAACCTTAAGTCACATGCATGCTATAAACACTTATGTGCCTGTTATGTTTAGTATTTAATGTGCCACCGACGAACTCTTGATACCAAATGTAGCACAATAACAAACTCAATATGTGCATTTAAACAGGAGACAGAACCACTTGTAGGTATAGTGGCGTGAGTAAAAAGAGGGAATACTGGGTCACACCAGGGTATATACAGTACACACACACTTAAGATTGACTGTGTGAAAGAACAGGCTGCAGAGCTGTTGATAGAGGAGAGGTGGGGACATACGTCTAATACAGCAACGCGCACACACCCAGTCACATCTACGGGCAATTCAGGAGATCTCATGTTGAAATTGTACACCTATTCAAAAGTGGCTGTCAAACCTCTACTTAAAAACAAAACCCATGCTATCCAACTGTGCATAAGGTCACTTCCAGCAAAGATGCAATGTATCTCATTGCATGAAGCAAAAGGTCTTGTACTGAGAGCTATGTATTGTGGTTACTGCAGTACATTTCTCTATATTTCTGTCATAGCCCTACCAAGTGCCAATCACAAGCAAAAACTTAATTATGTAACTGTTCTGTAGACAGGGGTACAATTCACCAAGGAGAGAGAGAGAGAAGATGACACTTAAAATAAAAGCAAACCACCCTTCAATAGCAGCCCAGTTATTATAAGCTCCCCTGATTACAATTGCATGCATCATAATAGACAAATGGTTACCATGTGCCTGTCAACATGAAGAGACAGTTCCTGAATTATTTGTGCTGCGGCACTGTCCATACCCAACTTGTAACAACAATGCTTCAAAATTTTGTCGACTCCAATTGAAAGACAATGGAAGGATATTGCCCAACTGCACTCGCTCCTCTCTCTCCCTCTCCCTCTCCTCTCACTTCAGCAAGAATGTTGCCTGTTGCACATGCAGGGGATGCAGTCTGTTTCGTCGAGCACAGTAAAACATAAACGATGCACTCTTGGCGGTGGTGATTTGGTGAATTCTTAGTCGTTGAGCTCATCACTAATTAACGCCATCGTCTGATCAACTGCACACGAGAGAGACTTCATGATGATCGGCGCGGTTCACAGGCGGGTTTTGTCGCTCACACGCACAGCAGGTGGACGTGTCAGTCAGTCAGTCAGTGCTTCTTCTGCGCACACGTTGCTAAAAGTAGGCCTGCGCCAGATTAGAGATTGGCACAGACAACGTAAATACAGAAGTGCGGCGTTTTCGCCCCTCGACTTGACACAACGACAACCACATCACTGCTTGCAGAACATCGTGGCTGGTCATGGGAAGATGCCTCATCCAAAGCAGACAGAAAACCACATCGTCCACGCAATGACCTCTCTAAAGTCTCTACCCCCCCCCCCTTAAGTCAATTAGCGTTGCTTCTGATGAGTTGCCTCCAAAGTAACGAGGGGCTGATAAATACATCATCATCATCACAGCATGACCAAGTGGTGTTTCCCACGCCGGCTCTAGTTAACATACATCATGTTGTGATGCATTACATGTGATCGACGTGACGCCTTCAGGAGTGTATTGTGTCGTTAGTGCGTTTGAAGCAGCACGTCTACAACTGCAACTCAGCCCGGACCTCCAAGGAGACACAAAGTCGGGCTGCCAAGTTCCTCCACGTTGTGTGCATAAGATGCTAAATACCACTAAACGACACGCACAGAAAGTGTTTCAACAACAATACATTTTATACCGACATGCGTGGGCCATGACTAGAATACTAATAATAATACATTTAAAAAAAAATTTAATAAAAAAAAGTCAAGATAAGTTCACTTTGTAGGCTAACTTAGCTCGTCCACAGGCTTTTAGCGTCGTGTAGCCCGTTAGCTGAAGCTAAGTGATGATGCTACTACCCGTCGGCCCACGGTCCGTCCTACATGAGTGCACCCCGGAGTTGAGCTCTTGCGTCCGGCTCGGCGAGAGATGAGAGATGAGTCTTCCCTCGGCTTACCTTGTGGGAACGGTGGAGACGAAGCCGCTCGTTTGCTGGCGACTATTTATTTCTTGCTCCAAAAAAAAATGTCAACGGTGGTGAAATCTTCTGTGACCAGTGCTGCTGCTCCTGCCGCCGCCGCTGCTGCTGCCGCCTCTGCGATGCTATCTCCGCTTTTTCCCCCCCAACTGGGTTTCCCACCAGCCAACACAACACCTCGGTGGCTAACCGCACGGAGCTAGCGCTAGCCTAAGCTAACGCGGCTAAGCAGGCAATTAGCTAGCCGCTAGCCGCTAGCCGACTGGCTATCCTCGGTCGCCCCGCGAGTACAATGCATGTAACGCTAGCGACGTGTACGTGCGTGTGTGTGTGCGCGTGTGTCTGTGTGTTAGCCCGCTAGCGACGGACGCGGCTCTGTTGTGTCCCGCCGGGGAGACGACGACGACGACGGCTGCTGCTGCTGCTGCTGCTGCTGCTGCTGCTGCTCCGGTCTACGTGGGGGGCTCTCCTCCGCTCGACTCCGTTCCGTTCCACTCCCCTCCACTCCACTCAACTCAACTCCTCCGGCCGGGGGCTCCTCCTCCCACAACAACAACAACAACAACAGCAAGAACAACAAGGCTTACATCCAAGAGCGACCGACCGACCCAAGCGCGCTGCTTCGCCGTTCATCGCCTCTTCGCGTACTGCCGGGATACTTCAGTTCAGACAGTCCATAGCTTTCCAACGACTCGTAGGAAGGGGGAGAAAAAAAAAAGTGGCGCGAAATGATGACGACGCTCGTGTGGCGCGGGAATATGACGCACGTGTGCATAACAGTGGAGGTGTGGCCGCGGAGGGGAGGGAGGGAGGGGGGGTTGCTGTGCAGCCACATGAACATCAACTGACACGGCGTGGCTTACACTGGCAGGCCTTCATGACAAACCTGTTGTATTATTTTATCTATCTATGTCTATCTAAAAGCCAAACTGTTAGTTAGTATTTTGCATTAAGTGTTTATCAGTGTTTTTGTGTTTTAAAGAAAGAGGGGGAAACAAATTATTTTAATCTATAAAATTGAAGACATGGCTCAGGATGTCACTTTACACTGACAAAAAGATTACCTCAAGATTGCAAAAAGTGTCGCGAAATGATGTGTCGGATATGTAGGCTATGCTGCATGCATGAATGATAATATAGTTCCAGATGTTAAAATATTTATGTCTCATCTCACTTGGGATGAGGTGTGAGAACGAGCGAAACACACGGTCAAGGAGACTTACGTTTGTACATTTACGCAAATGTCGTGTGCGTGACACTAGTTTAGAACCCCAGCCTGCATTTGATTTCATATTTGATCAGACAAACAATATCAGTTGTGCCACAATAGCAACGGGTGGCTACTTCTTGCAGTCGTTCTCCAGTTGGTTTGTTTGTCGATCATGTCCTTCATGGGCTGATGTGCTGTTCAATGCACACGCAAACCAGTTGAGCCAGAATGAATGAGTAGTGACATAACACAGGTCTACTTACAGCACACCCAGATAGGGCAAGTTCAGCTTTCACTTTCAATCAACAAAAACAAAAGATCACATCCTGAGAATGTTTTAATTCATATTTGTTTGACCTATTATCCAAATTCTCCTTCCTCATGATGCATGATTGCAGTATTCTTATATAATTACAAATCTGGTAGAAATACAGTGGTAATTTGGGAACATGTCACTAGGGCTCCAGTGCAATGCATTGTAAAACCATCTTTTTATCCATACATCACTGGATTGAGATGCAGCCATATAAGTAAGAATTCTGCTGTGTACACGAAAACAATCATTGCAATACAAGAATCCAAAGGCATTCATCCTTGCTAGCATCTATAATAAATTACCAAATACAATTCAATACAAGCATAAACAAGCATTTTATGTTTTTGTTTTTCTGTTGACCGATAATATAATTCATGGTGCATCTATCACAACACTAAAATATGGGAGTCGTGGTTTGTTTGGGGAATGCAATCTGTGATGTAGATCATAAGAATAGGTAGCACACTGACAGTCTGTTGTTTTCAGAAGTCTGACTTTCCCAATCTAACTGTAGCATGGACAGGCGAATACAAACGGCAACTAACACATAGTGTAGAAAACAATAAATAAACAAGACATGAAAGGTATACAATATTGAGAGAACTGAAATGCAACAGGCATTCATTATTATGGGGACGAGTTACTCGCATATTCAAGGTGCTGACTGAACTGGGCATTTGTGTAACAGTGTGTCCGTGCTTGCGCAGAGAGGGCTCTGTGGCAACAGAGTTGCAGGGAGAGATGGTGTCTGCAGTATTTCTTTTCCCTAGGCTATAGAAAGGATAGAGAAAAAGAAAGAGATTATGATGACAACCGGTTAGTTGAAGTTTAAAAAGCAGAGCAGCAAAAGTGCATAATGTGTTTACCTGAACTGCCTAAATGGTAAATGGATTGCATTTATAAAGTGATTTTATCCAAAACACTTTACAGTTGCCTGACATTCACTCATTCATACACCGACGGCGGTGTCAACCATGCAAGGTAACAACCAACATGTCAGGAGCAGTTAGGGTTAAGTGGCGTCTTGCTCAGGCACTTAGCCAGGCGGAGCCTGGGGATCGAACCAGCAACCAGACAACCGCTCTTACCTCCTGAGCTACTGCCGCCTAAACTTCTGTGTTAGTTTTATAATAGCCCAAAATAGAACATTATAAATGTTAACATACATATATACATGACATACAATGAAGTGTTGACATTTTATATTTGAGCAGAACAGCTGCTAAATGACAAAATAGTAATAATTGCTCTGATCCAAATATCTACGGAGGTTTCAACTATTTCAACCTGGAGTAGCACAGCTTTGCAAATAAACCCTGGGAAAAAAAACAGTGTGTGACTGATACAGGTTCTCAGGTGGACCTTGAACCCTGGTATAAACACACACACACACACGCACGCACACACACACGCACACACGCACACACACTCTGATGTGAGGTCATCCATGAACATGCTTACACCACACCATCATGCATATGTGATGTTATTGGTGACAGATGCTCGGATGTTTTCCTTTTAGCTCCTTTAACATACTTTAATTAGTACTGACAAGCGGATCACGGGAACACATCCCAACAAAACAGCACGACAGACAAAGAACTTGTTGTTTGTTTGTTTGTTTGTGTGTAGCAAGTGATTTCACAAGATCAATGGTCTACTGGGCGGGCTTCATTGCCCAATGAACCTTGCCTGGCTCTCAGCATGTGTACACAAACAACCATGTAAATACACGCTATTATTATTGACTTTTCCACTGGATTTATTATCTGTAACAGCATCGGCATGAACATTTGACGGATGCTAACTACGAATGTATGTTTGTTCTCTAACTGGTTTTGTTATTTTGTCAAATAAGATAAGTGCTATCTTATCTTGTTTGGCACTATTTACTTTTAAACACTTAAAAACGTAAAGTTAAACTCAATATCTTCTGATAACTAGTTTGTATCAAAGGCATATTTGGCCAAATGTAATTGTGTATATTTTGAGTATATAAAGTATAATATCTAAGTATAAGTACAATATCGTCAAATATGGAAATTCATAATGTATTAATTCATTTCAAATATATCATATATACCTGTAAATTACACAGATCACTTTCAATTTGACATGAACGTCTTGGTCTCATCATAATAGTTATTAAATTGTGCAATAGCGACCTCTGCTGGATAATGTCTGCCTCACGTCTCGGCTTAGTGACTGTACAGTTTGTCCATATTATTGGTTCACTTGTGACTGAAAGTGATTGGAGAAAAAACCCCCACCGTGTTTCTCGACCCATTGGTCCATGTCTTCCATCTCTAGCTCCAGCACGGAGGGGATGTCGTCATCAAACATAGGCCTGGTGATCAGAAGAACACTGTGTGAACACCCAAGAATCTTCCAAGTGAAAGGGACAAGAGGATTATAATATTAGTCTAGCTAGGGCCATGTCATCTTGACTGTAGGCTACTATAATCTCTGTTTAATGTTCAATGTTATGCACCAATGTCACAATAGCACATTCCTTGTTTGTTTGTAGAAACTGAGGCCAATAAAGCTCATTGTGATTCTGATTCTGATGTATATATATATATTATTAAAGCTATTTAAATAGGACAAAATTAAATTGCATACATTTTAATGATGGTATATGTTCTCTACATCACCACTTCTGCGGAGGCATACATCTTTTAAAGATAATGAATGGATTAATTCAAGGCGATTAATTTTGCCTTGGCGGATTAACGGAGGGAGGAATTACCATATTACCATAGAGACATGAACTAAGCTTATTATCAATATCAAATATCAAATATGGAAAACACAGCAAAGACATAGAAGGCACGTTGGCAAGCCATCCTCCAGAGTAGTGAGGAAAGTAAGGTTACTTGTTGTCATTCCAATCTTTCAAAACTATCTTGACCAAATTGTTCTGTTTTCCACACTCCAGGTCTCAAGACTCTATTTCTTCTAGATTGCTTGCAGATAGACATTGTGTGTATGACCAGGGTCTCTTGCTTGGATGTTTGGATGAGTTAGAATAGAAACACGTGTTCTTGTTAGATCGACTGGAGGCAGAAAAAGAGGACTTAGCTGTGAAGTGCTTGTAAAAGTATATCAAATTGGCTTAAAGGTCCTGTATGTAAGAACAATGACTCCATTCAGGGACTACATGTTATGATTTTAAAAAGTGCCAGTTTGTGAGCAGGCTGTGGTTTCAAGTTATAACATGAGAGTCTGGGTGTTGTGAGTCGGGTCGGATTCCTTTTTCTTCGTCACCCTTCGCGTTTTAATGAGAATTTCGTGATGATTTATTGCGCCATCTTTACCATTTAGAAGCAGTGGGAGGAGCAGCGGGCGAATAAAGAGACGCCGCTGGAAGGATCAGCCAAGCGAACAGAACGAGTATTGACAAGAACATGAGTCACTGGTGCACTGGAAAACTCCCAGCTACCAATCAGTATTCTTCCCCGTTTTTGTACGCATCAGCAATCAGTGTCCTCCGGTTGAGGTCTAAAAAAAAGGTGGATTGCGCAACATTGCACTAACATAACATAACATAACATAACATAACATAACAGACAATCTTTCTTTGAGTTTACTTACATCGGCACCTTCTCTGAGCTGTTTGGCGTTCCCGTATGATTCGTTCATTCCATCTGCAGAAACAATGAGACACGTCAGCAGACCATAGTAAACGACACCGACGTCCGTACCTACCAGGGAAATGCAGAAGCTTACAGAAGAGTTCTCGAAAATGTCACCACACACACACAACAAGTAAGGTTAGAGTGTGACGTACAGCTCAGATAACACTGCGTGAGATTAAACTTGAGTCATCCTAGAAGGGAAATTCAGGTGTTACCCAAGATGACAAAATAATTCAATAGAAGGTAATAGAATAAACAATATACCTGACGCGGTCATCTTCTGATTCCACTTGCGGCTCATGGCGATGCCGCACACGATCATGCCGATGATGACCACCACCAGGACCACAGGCACCAGGATGATGGTGGAGCTCAGGCCTTCGTCCTCCAGGGGCTGGGAGGTGGGTTCGGTGCTGTTATCCAGTTCTGGAGGAGAGCAACCACAACACCACCCTCTGTCACGTGAATGGATGGAAATACTAATACTCTGCTGATTTTGCCTTGGATATTTGATTCTTTCCCTTCAACTGTGATATTTGTGATTTGTATTGTTCTGTGGCACATCCGCTGGGCATCGCCACTTTTTCATTTCATGTATAAGTGACAATTAAACTTCTTGAATCCTGAATCATCATCATCATTATCATCATCATCATCTAACTACTCATAATATCCATCATAATGATAGATATTTTTATAATATAAAAATGTTATCATCTCATGGTCCCAGTTTTTATTCCCATTGAGGTCAAAGAGTATAAGAGAATAATGATGATCATCATCATCATAAATCATATTGTTTTATTATTTATTTATTTCTGTCTCGATGTTGACCTTTCTCAATCAATAGTAGTAGTATGCTGCCTGCTGACTGAATATCTTACCTATCTATATCTTACCTATATATTTGATATTTTTATATTTCTCTTAGGCCTAGACTAAATTTGTAAATTAGTTATTTTATTTTTATTTTCTACTGTTTATTTCTCTTCATCAGGCTATTGCTATTCAACCTCTGGCACAAGAATTTCTTTCGGGATTAATAAAGTTGTATCTTATCTTATCTTATCTCAACACACTTTATTCCATCATCCTGTCGCCGTCTGTCCCTGTTCCCCTCAGTTGAATTTATGTGTTTATATTTTTGCACGCTCTGCTGGACTTCAGGAGGAGTATTGGACAATCACTATTATTGACCATGTGTTATAGTATGTCTTCACTTCATTCGGTAGTTTTCTAACGAGGGAAGTGCTGGTGGTGGTAAGTGCTGGTGGTGGGAAGTGCTGCTGGTGGTGTGTTGTCCAACGTACCATAATCATCGTTATCTTCTAAACCATATCCAACCGGCGAGAATGATTTGGTTAGCGAATGAAAAGCACCAGTGAGGGAGGGAAAAAAACAGATGTGACCAAGAGATTCATATCATGTTTGTGAACATTTTGTTCTCTTGTCTTCTTCATCAAGTTTTGACTTGAACTCACCGATCAGCGTCGAGTCGTATCCTGAAGACGATTCAGGCGTAGGAAGATCTGGGCACCACAAAAACACACACAGATTCAAGATTCAAGATTCAAGATTCAAGATTCAAGATTCAAGATTCAAAATTCAAGATTCAAGACTCTTTATTGCCATGTGTAACAAGTACAATGGAATGTACTACATAATAAGTACAATAAGCAGTGACTGAGTAAGAGTAACAATACTATGGCGAGTGGTGCAAACAATTTAGTAAAGTGCCCACGTGCAGTACAGTACAGTAGTAATAACAGCATAATAAATAGTAAATAGTAGCATATAATGATACAGTATAATGATACATGATAGGGACCAGTGCAGCACAGTACAATGAGAGTGCCAGCATATCAGAGTCACACACAGTTCCTTCTTTCCTTAAAAATCGGCCGTCAAATAGGTCCCGGCAGACTGAAGGGAATACGCAGCGAGTGAAGACAGACATCTTACCTGCCTCTTCGTTGTCACCTGCTTCTGGCTCTACTTCTGGCTCTACTTCTGGCTCTACTTCTGGCTCTACTTCTGGTTCACTGGCCTCCCCCAAGACGGGTTCGTCCGTGACCCCCGCTTCGTCTTCGTGGGTAGGGGTGTTCTCGGGATAGTCGTCGTCTTCCGATTGACCTGACGCTGGCAACCAAAAGGATCAATATTTCCATTATTTCACCTTTTCACATCATGCTCTTGCCACATCTTGAAAAATGAATCACCGGATAATCAGCCTTACAGGAAAGACTGAATGTCATGGTGAGGGGACTAAGAAACAAAGGCCTTTTCACGTTAGAGAGAGTAAGGCTTTTGCCTAAAAGTAAATAATAACACATTTAAACCAAATTGGATAAGTGACCCTATAGGCCACCAGTAAACGAGCATGTACTAATGACACAGGTATGTCATCACACTAGTAAACGCTGGCTGTAACACTGGAGGTGATCACTGAGTTGGAGAGTTTCTAGGTTTTTTTTCTTTCATATTATGAAATATTTACTTTTGGATAATGGACGGTCTTTTTCAAGCTAAACAAATATAGTTCATTTTCAGCGTGGCTTTCGAGCAGGTGAACGATCTCATACAACAGGAGTCTGTTCGATGGTAAAAGGACACTTCCAACAAGAACACTTTTAACAAATTGTAACTAATCCAGATGTTTTGTCATCCATTTCTAACAACTATAGCCGACACAGTGACAGCACCCAACCAGTTCCACACAGGAAAAGAGACACAGGAAACATTTCACAAGAGGATACAAGCTCTGTATGTCTTTGCTCAAACACACTATCAACTATAATATTGAAGTAATGTCTTACTTTTACTCACGTATTACTGTATTACACATCACTGCTTTACATTACATTACACATCACACAGAAACAAACTCAGGTGAACATTAAAAAGTGGGAAGAATTGAATCTGGTGAGACTGGGGAAATGTTTGATTATGAGTATAGTAATAAAGTAGTATCTTTCCATCCCTACCTATTCCGGCCAGGCAGGTCAGTAGCAGCACCAGCAGCAGCAGCAGTCTCACAGGGCTCATCTCCCAGGGCCAGCGTCTCACATAAGCAGGGCTAACAGCAGACATGGTGCCATTGTGTGACTACGTTCCTCTCTACATTTGTAGACTCACACTTCCTGATTTGCTTTGACTCACCTAAATGAGAAATAGAAAAGAAGAAAAAAAAAACACACACACACACACACACACCCACACACACACACAGAGAGTCAGATAACTCCCTCGGATGTGATGCAATGCACTAGGCTGTGTGCTTGTAGCCACAGGTCTGGCAGCTCCTGGGTCGCTGTAGAATCACATTCCTCCTCTTGAGGTATGTGGCCTGACAGAGCAGCAGGCCGGGGCTGTGCAAACTGAGGAGGGGAGAGCAAAAACATTTGCCTTTAGTCGGTGGGAGCGAGCTGATGGGGCCCACTTGGATGTCTATCATTAAAACTCCAACTATTTTAATAAGTACCAATTTGAAGCTCAAAGTTAGTTTTCTATTATTACTTAAAACCTAACCCTAACCCTAACCCTAACCTTAACCCTAAAATTGCAATAGTATCACAGCTTGTGAACTTAGGGTCGGGTTAGGGTTAGGCTTATGTATGGGTTAGGGTTGGGTTAGGTTTCGGGTTAGGCTTAGGTTTGGGTTAGGGTTAGCGTTAGGGTTTAGGGTTTGCGGGTTAGGGCCTGAGGGTAATGGTGGGGTTAGGGTCAGGGTCAGGGTTAGGGTTAGGGTTAGGGTTGGGGTGTCTCATCTGCGTTCACTTTCCATCGGTAACGGTGCTGTTGGACAAGCGCACACAAATCATCGCGCAACCCCACGCCGTGGCAGGTTTCAACATGATGCTGTCTAGCATCATGTTGCTAACCCTATCTAAATATGATATTCATGACGGACAACTTTATGGAAGTGGAACTCGAGGTTTCAATCCGAGCTTTAGCACCAAGACTCATGGATGAGAAACAAGTTCACCAGAAAAATCTTATATTTATCAAGACAAATGTATTTTCATTCATGGACACATGCAGTATTTGGAACATAATAATAATGATAACACATACAAAAACGAAACAATAAAAAAATATTAGGCCCATAAAATGTGCACAACGTCGTGTAGTGTCGTCCAGTGGGCGGGGTCCCAGCGGAACTGGAAGACCGGCGTTTCATGGGTCGCTCCGCACAAAACACACCCGGACACACTTTACCGACGCACCGAGCTGACTTCCGTCGGGCATGTCAACATCGGACTCTCTTGTTTCCCAGCGCCGCCGCCACGCGTTGAGCTGTTACAATGGTATGGTTCCGGACAACATGTGTGTGTGAGACCGACCTATCGTGTCTGAAATGATGATACAACGATACGTGTCATCAAACAGAGACGATGATGTTGTTGTTGTTGTTGTTCTCTCCAGCCTAAAGGACAGAAGAAGGGCAAGGCTCCAGAGAAGGTGGTCCATCCGTACAGTAGGAAGGCTGCTTACCTGGCAAGAGAAGAGATCCGCTTGAATAAAAAGGAGAGGTTGGTGCACACATGTCCCTCACACGTGGTTGACTCTAACTATGCTCACTCCTTTTGTGTTAAGCCAGTCATGAAAAGAAATCACACAGAAAACTGACAAAGATCTTCATGTGACACTGCTCACCAGATCAGATTAGGAATCTGTGTGAAGGACGAGGTTGTTTTTTTTTAATACAGGAGACTGCATAGTTAATCTGTACATCTGTACATGTAGCACATACAGTATGCAATGCAGTCAGGGTACATGCAACCTGTTGCTTCGGGTGACATTTCTGCAAAGGTGATCCTGAGAGATGTTGTGTTTTTGTCTTGTAGGCAAAAGAATGAGAAGGCAACACGGCTGACAAGCGTTGGTGAGCTGGTTTCATTTCATCCCCTCAACATCTGATTGTGAAAAAATCAAACTCATCTTAATGTTTGCTCCGGTCACGCTGAGAACACGTTTTGTTTGTTTGTTTTGCGACTGTGCAGGGGAGAAACTGTTGTGGTTCCAGGGGCAGTTGGAGGCTGACAAGACGATATACTCCAAAAAAGATGCCTGTGACATCATTGAAAAGTAAGCGGATCCTCCTGACCTGTTGGACTACAGGTCACAAAAGGCTGAAACATACTGTACAATACAAACAAACGACCACCCAACGCCGCGGTTGCTGACTTGACAACGTAATGCTTTCTTACAACTGTATTGCTCATCATTATAGTATTTAGAAGTAATTTTTATTTTATTTTTCTGTCATTTGCTCAGGTACCTCCACCGATTTGACTCGGAGCTGGAACAGATAGAGCTGGTGAACGGAATAAAAGGTCGCCAGGGTCGTCTCCACGGTGCCCGAGAAACGGTCATCAAACAGACCATAGAGCGAGAGCGAGCGTTGTACGAGGGCAATGGATTTGGTGAGTCGGGGCTGCAAGGTCAAACTATCTTCCAATGCAAACGTGCGGTCTACGAACTGGTCCATCCTCGGCTCATGCTATCAATGCTAATGGTAGAGCTAGGTCAAGGGTAGCCTATCCATGGCATACTATAGTACGACCTATAAGATATTGGGGTTTGAATCACCATAAGATGGTGACCTTTCAATGTCAAATTATGGCTTTTATCTGAGACACTGATCAGTTTGAATGCTTCTTTGTTTGAGTGATGGTAAAGTTCCAGCACTTCTCCTTTCTCTCCACAGAGATCCCAGATATCATCAATGCAAAGCAATTGAAAACATTCAGGTTGGTGCACAATGAGCCTTCATTGTAACAAAATGCAAAAATGTGACACAAATGATGACGACAAGCTACCAGCTTGTCGTCAGATGGCAACAGATCATAGTCTGTTGTGAAAAATTAAAATGATTCATACATTGTTCCTTTTGGAAACTATATTTGTTTCAAAATATCAACTTCAACTTAAAAATGAAGCCTTTACTTAAAGGAGACATATTATACCACCAGGTGTGAGTGTAATTAGCAATTCCAAGTGGTTTAAAAAACGGTTTTATCCAGCATAGAAATATGCTGGATAGATCAGACTCCCCAGTGGACTTTAGCAACTGGTAGGCTGATCTATCTGGGTGGACACTCCCACTTGTGATGTTACCGCTTGGAAGGGCTAATCACACCTGGTGGTATAATAGGAGTCCTTTAATATAAACCCATACCTAAAACCCACAGGATTGGTTCAGCCTGCTTTCTCGATTTAAAGAGACTCTGATTTGAGGTCATATTTTGTGTTTACCAGAGAGTGGACCGGTGACCTGAAGAAGCTTCCAAACATTAAACTGCGTCTGCTGTCTAACAAAGGATTGGACAAAATGAAGGAGGAGGATGAAGAGAAGGCTGAAGATGGAGAGGAAGATGACAAACAGGATGAGGAGGAGGAGGAGAAGGATGATGCAGATGATTTGTCAGACTCAGACTGAACCCTGTGGCAATAACAGAACAAGCAGCTTTTTGAAGCTGTCATTTTACCGTGGAAACATACAGTAATACGACACCACGGGGCGTACTGCCTGCCACTCGTTGGCTTTTTATGTCTTGTGCCTTGGGGTGACTCACTGCTTCCACTGTTCCAATCTTGTCCAGCAGATGGCATCCAAGAGTCAGCCGAACTGCGAGGATGACACAAATAAAATCCTCTCCCTTCCTGGCATTTCGGCCACTACCCTCAGTAACTTCACTCAGCCATGGCGACAGAATCTATTTTTTTATTGCAGATGTTTTCATTAATAATATCTTCAGCCCCAATTACAAATAGAAAATATGTACCACATTCATTTTGTTGACATAGAAAGTGGATCTGTGAGCATTGGTGTTCGAGAGATTAATACCGACATTGTTTTGATGGATTAATTACGGATTCATTTTAATCGGTTACAGAGATGTTATTAATACTGGTCACAAGAACTGGAAACATAAAAAAAATGATAAACGTGTAACATTAAATACATGAACTGATGAAATACCTTCAGCTATGAATGTTTCTGATTGCCTACATTTCATTACATTTATACAAAACCATTGAGTAACCAAGAACCATGGAGCATCCATTTGACTGGAGTTGTCTAGTTTAACATCAGTGCCACTTTTGCTTTGCAATCGTGAAAACACAACTACATCTCTTCCATTGTCTCTGCCTGTTCCCTCCTCACCTCCAGTCCCTTCCTTGTCCTCTTTGTCTGTCCACTTCCTCTTCCCGGCGATGCCCATATTTGGTGGCGTGGAAGGTCACCATGAGCACGAGGGGGAATTATGTCACTACACCTAATGACCCCACCCAAATCACACCCTTTTTTTTAAATCAACCACTGTGCAGTATGAGAGGGGTATTGAGGTGAATCTTTGGACCGCAGCATTAGGAAGGGTGGGGGGAGGGGCCTCCTCAGACAGGCGCAACCGCGGCCTCCACCGATAGGTCGGAGTCCGTCTGCTGCGCCTCCTCCGGGACCGCCATGGGGGCGGGCCTGACGGGGACCTCCATGGGGACCTCCACGTTGGCGTCCCGCTTGGCCGTGGCCTGTGGACGGGGGTCCCGAGGCGGGCGCAGGCCTTTCTCGGGGCAGTTCTGCACCGTGATGATGCGGTTGTAGGCCTTGAGGCGGTGCCAGAGCTGCAGGTAGACGGTGCACTGGATGTACATGAAGGCCAGGCCCGTCGCCAGGCCCATGCCCACCACCGTCAGCTTGGTCCAGAAAGGCCATTCAATCACACCTGAGAAGGGCAACACACACACACACACACACATGCACAAAATGGTTGTGTGTCAACCTGAAGAGTACGCCCAAGGAAATGTCATTTTTTGGTTGTTTTTCCCAACTAGAACCTTCTTGTCTGGTCTGGTCTTACCCTCTGTCGAATAGTACTTCACCAGAGCCATTCTCCACAATTCGTCTGCAATAGAGAGTCAGCAGAGTTCTGGTTATTGCTTGTTTTCTCTGGACATGATCACATGGCTCAGTGGCTAAGTGTACTAAAGGAAGCAATATCCCTCTTATATGGTGCAGCAATGGTGGTTTAACACTACACACACACAGACACACACACACACACACCGACACACACACACCACAGTGCATAAATTCCAATACAGCAGGCAGTCACAGTCCAACAGAGGTGCACTCAACACAAAGTAAGCACAGACCATAAGGGATTGGGGCTACTGACCCTCCTTGCCCAGGCGGAGCTCCTCGGCGGTCCGCTTGAACAGAACGTACACGGACCACAAGACGCACGCGATGGACAGCAGGTGGAAGACCACGGAGCACAGGATCTTCCTCCACTCACCCTTGGTCATGTGGAGCCTCTCCCACTAGGGGGAGACAACACACAACACAATGTGTTAGTATGACTAAGCCTATGCCACTAGCTGTCAATCAAGTGTGTGCTACAAGTTTTCATTGTTTCTTCTTCGACTGTCAATTTTGCCGCTGTGACGGCAATGAACAGGGAGTAAGAATTTCATTGTACTTGTTACATATGGCAATAAAGGCATCTTGAATCTTGAAGTTTATCTTATCTTAAATTGTCATTTACACATAAGTTATGTGTAAAAATGATCCATTGTGATCCATTTGTATTCTGTACATTCATGCGTGCATGTGTGTGTGTTTGGTAACGGTGCTGTTGGACAAGCGCACACAAATCATCGCGCAACCCCACGCCGTGGCAGGTTTCAACATGATGCTGTCTAGCATCATGTTGCTAACCCTATCTAAATATATATTCATGACGGACAACTTTATGGAAGTGGAACTCGAGGTTTCAATCCGAGCTTTAGCACCAAGACTCATGGATGAGAAACAAGTTCACCAGAAAAATCTTATATTTATCAAGACAAATGTATTTTCATTCATGGACACATGCAGTATTTGGAACATAATAATAATGATAACACATACAAAAACGAAACAATAAAAAAATATTAGGCCCATAAAATGTGCACAACGTCGTGTAGTGTCGTCCAGTGGGCGGGGTCCCAGCGGAACTGGAAGACCGGCGTTTCATGGGTCGCTCCGCACAAAACACACCCGGACACACTTTACCGACGCACCGAGCTGACTTCCGTCGGGCATGTCAACATCGGACTCTCTTGTTTCCCAGCGCCGCCGCCACGCGTTGAGCTGTTACAATGGTATGGTTCCGGACAACATGTGTGTGTGAGACCGACCTATCGTGTCTGAAATGATGATACAACGATACGTGTCATCAAACAGAGACGATGATGTTGTTGTTGTTGTTGTTCTCTCCAGCCTAAAGGACAGAAGAAGGGCAAGGCTCCAGAGAAGGTGGTCCATCCGTACAGTAGGAAGGCTGCTTACCTGGCAAGAGAAGAGATCCGCTTGAATAAAAAGGAGAGGTTGGTGCACACATGTCCCTCACACGTGGTTGTCTCTAACTATGCTCACTCCTTTTGTGTTAAGCCAGTCATGAAAAGAAATCACACAGAAAACTGACAAAGATCTTCATGTGACACTGCTCACCAGATCAGATTAGGAATCTGTGTGAAGGACGAGGTTGTTTTTTTTTAATACAGGAGACTGCATAGTTAATCTGTACATCTGTACATGTAGCACATACAGTATGCAATGCAGTCAGGGTACATGCAACCTGTTGCTTCGGGTGACATTTCTGCAAAGGTGATCCTGAGAGATGTTGTGTTTTTGTCTTGTAGGCAAAAGAATGAGAAGGCAACACGGCTGACAAGCGTTGGTGAGCTGGTTTCATTTCATCCCCTCAACATCTGATTGTGAAAAAATCAAACTCATCTTAATGTTTGCTCCGGTCACGCTGAGAACACGTTTTGTTTGTTTGTTTTGCGACTGTGCAGGGGAGAAACTGTTGTGGTTCCAGGGGCAGTTGGAGGCTGACAAGACGATATACTCCAAAAAAGATGCCTGTGACATCATTGAAAAGTAAGCGGATCCTCCTGACCTGTTGGACTACAGGTCACAAAAGGCTGAAACATACTGTACAATACAAACAAACGACCACCCAACGCCGCGGTTGCTGACTTGACAACGTAATGCTTTCTTACAACTGTATTGCTCATCATTATAGTATTTAGAAGTAATTTTTATTTTATTTTTCTGTCATTTGCTCAGGTACCTCCACCGATTTGACTCGGAGCTGGAACAGATAGAGCTGGTGAACGGAATAAAAGGTCGCCAGGGTCGTCTCCACGGTGCCCGAGAAACGGTCATCAAACAGACCATAGAGCGAGAGCGAGCGTTGTACGAGGGCAATGGATTTGGTGAGTCGGGGCTGCAAGGTCAAACTATCTTCCAATGCAAACGTGCGGTCTACGAACTGGTCCATCCTCGGCTCATGCTATCAATGCTAATGGTAGAGCTAGGTCAAGGGTAGCCTATCCATGGCATACTATAGTACGACCTATAAGATATTGGGGTTTGAATCACCATAAGATGGTGACCTTTCAATGTCAAATTATGGCTTTTATCTGAGACACTGATCAGTTTGAATGCTTCTTTGTTTGAGTGATGGTAAAGTTCCAGCACTTCTCCTTTCTCTCCACAGAGATCCCAGATATCATCAATGCAAAGCAATTGAAAACATTCAGGTTGGTGCACAATGAGCCTTCATTGTAACAAAATGCAAAAATGTGACACAAATGATGACGACAAGCTACCAGCTTGTCGTCAGATGGCAACAGATCATAGTCTGTTGTGAAAAATTAAAATGATTCATACATTGTTCCTTTTGGAAACTATATTTGTTTCAAAATATCAACTTCAACTTAAAAATGAAGCCTTTACTTAAAGGAGACATATTATACCACCAGGTGTGAGTGTAATTAGCAATTCCAAGTGGTTTAAAAAACGGTTTTATCCAGCATAGAAATATGCTGGATAGATCAGACTCCCCAGTGGACTTTAGCAACTGGTAGGCTGATCTATCTGGGTGGACACTCCCACTTGTGATGTTACCGCTTGGAAGGGCTAATCACACCTGGTGGTATAATAGGAGTCCTTTAATATAAACCCATACCTAAAACCCACAGGATTGGTTCAGCCTGCTTTCTCGATTTAAAGAGACTCTGATTTGAGGTCATATTTTGTGTTTACCAGAGAGTGGACCGGTGACCTGAAGAAGCTTCCAAACATTAAACTGCGTCTGCTGTCTAACAAAGGATTGGACAAAATGAAGGAGGAGGATGAAGAGAAGGCTGAAGATGGAGAGGAAGATGACAAACAGGATGAGGAGGAGGAGGAGAAGGATGATGCAGATGATTTGTCAGACTCAGACTGAACCCTGTGGCAATAACAGAACAAGCAGCTTTTTGAAGCTGTCATTTTACCGTGGAAACATACAGTAATACGACACCACGGGGCGTACTGCCTGCCACTCGTTGGCTTTTTATGTCTTGTGCCTTGGGGTGACTCACTGCTTCCACTGTTCCAATCTTGTCCAGCAGATGGCATCCAAGAGTCAGCCGAACTGCGAGGATGACACAAATAAAATCCTCTCCCTTCCTGGCATTTCGGCCACTACCCTCAGTAACTTCACTCAGCCATGGCGACAGAATCTATTTTTTTATTGCAGATGTTTTCATTAATAATATCTTCAGCCCCAATTACAAATAGAAAATATGTACCACATTCATTTTGTTGACATAGAAAGTGGATCTGTGAGCATTGGTGTTCGAGAGATTAATACCGACATTGTTTTGATGGATTAATTACGGATTCATTTTAATCGGTTACAGAGATGTTATTAATACTGGTCACAAGAACTGGAAACATAAAAAAAATGATAAACGTGTAACATTAAATACATGAACTGATGAAATACCTTCAGCTATGAATGTTTCTGATTGCCTACATTTCATTACATTTATACAAAACCATTGAGTAACCAAGAACCATGGAGCATCCATTTGACTGGAGTTGTCTAGTTTAACATCAGTGCCACTTTTGCTTTGCAATCGTGAAAACACAACTACATCTCTTCCATTGTCTCTGCCTGTTCCCTCCTCACCTCCAGTCCCTTCCTTGTCCTCTTGGTCTGTCCACTTCCTCTTCCCGGCGATGCCCATATTTGGTGGCGTGGAAGGTCACCATGAACACGGAGGGGGAATTATGTCACTACACCTTAAATGACCCCACCCCAAATCACACCCTTTTTTAAATCAACCACTGGTGCCAGTATGAGCAGGGGTATTGAGTGTGAATCTTCGGACCGCCAGCATTAGGAGGGTGGGGGATGGGGGAGGGCGCCTCCTCAGGACAGGCGGCCAACACGCGGCCTCCCACCGATAGGTCGTGAGTCAGTCTGCTTGCGCCTCCCCGGGGACCACGCCATGGGGGGCGGGGCCTGACGGGGACCTCCATGGGCCTCACACGTCGGAGCGTCCCGGTTGAGCCGGTGGCCTGTGGACGGGCGTTCCCGAGGGGGGGCGCAGGCCCCTCGGGGCAGTTCTGCACCTGATGATGCGGTTGTAGGCCTTGAGGCGGTGCCAGAGCTGCAGGTAGACGGTGCACTGGATGTACATGAAGGCCAGGCCGTCGCCAGGCCCATGCCCACCACCGTCAGCTTGGTCCAGAAAGGCCATTCGATCACACCTGAGAAGGGCAACACCACACACACACACACACAATTGCACAAAATGGTTGTGTGTCAACCTGAAGAGTACGCCCAAGGAAATGTCATTTTTTGGTTGTTTTTCCCCAACTAGAACCTTCTGGTCTGGTCTGGTCTTACCCTCTGTCGAATAGTACTTCACCAGAGCCATTCTCCACAATTCGTCTGCAATAGAGAGTCAGCAGAGTTTCTGGTTATTGCTTGTTTTTCTCTGGACATGATCACATGGCTCAGTGGCTAAGTGTACTAAAGGAAGCAATATCCCTCTTATATGCTGCAGCAATGGTGGTTTAACACTACACACACACACACACACACACACACCACACACACACACACCACAGTGCATAAATTCCAATACAGCAGGCAGTCAAAGTCCAACAGAGGTGCACTCAACACAAAGTAAGCACAGACCATAAGGGATCGGGGCTACTGACCCTCCTTGCCCAGGCGGAGCTCCTCGGCGGTCCGCTTGAACAGAACGTACACGGACCACAAGACGCACGCGATGGACAGCAGGTGGAAGACCACGGAGCACAGGATCTTCCTCCACTCACCCTTGGTCATGTGGAGCCTCTCCCACTAGGGGAGACAACACACAACACAATGTGTTAGTATGACTAAGCCTATGCCACTAGCTTGTCAATCAAGTGTGTGCTACAAGTTTTCATTGTTTTCTTCTTCTTCTACTGTCAATTTTGCCCGCTGTGACGGCAATGAACGGGGAGTAAACATTTCATTGTACTTGTTACATATGGCAATAAAGGCATCTTGAAATCTTGGATTATCTTATCTTAAATTGTCATTTACACATAAGTTATGTGTAAAAATGATCCATTGTGATCCATTTGTTTCTGTAACATTCATGCGTGCATGTGTGTGGTGTTTGTGTGATTGTGTGTGCGTGTGTGTGTGATTGTGTGAGTGCGTGTGTGTGTGTGCGGGCGTCATCATCAGACATGATGGACAGCTAACAGTGTGTGTGTTGTGTGTGTGTGTGTGTGTGAGTGCGTGTGCATGCATGTGTGTTTATGTGTGATTGTGTGTGAGTGCGTGTGTGTATGTGTGAGTGCATGTGTGCGTGCGTGTGTGGTGCGTGCGTGCGTGTGTCTGTGATTGCCTTTGCGTGCATGTGTGTGTGTGTGTGGTGTTGTTGTGTGTGTGTGGTGTGTGTGTGTGTGTGTGATTGCCTTTGCGTGCATGTGTGTGTGTGTGATTGTGTGAGTGCATCTGTGTGTGTGCGTGTGTACCTTGCGCAGCGGTTTGAGCCGTGTCTCCATGATGAAGTCGTACTTGCAGAGTTCACAGCAGCGCGTGTCTGAGGACTTGATCACTGGTTGAGGCAGGCCTGGTGGACGAACGCAGGCCTCCCCGTGCACCAGCAAGGGGGCGATCAAGCGGGAAGTCCTCCTCACTCTCAACAGTGGCAGATTCTGGAATCAGATCGGAATCAGGTTTATTGCCATCGTTTTTACAAACAAGGAATGTGCTTGAATGTACAGAAAGTAATAATATAGAAATTCTAAAGATGTCAAAGAATTCTATAAAAATATATAACAAACATGCAACGCAACAGTGTCCAATGGGGGGTGGGAGTCAGTGGGGTTAAACGTGAATATAACGTGTAGTATAGTGTCCATAGGGGGTGGGAATCGGTGGGGATCAGTGGGGGTCCCGGGTCTTGTTAATGAGGCTGAATTGAATTAATCAATTCAATCAATCAATGTATACATTTATCAATTAAGGTAGCATTATGGAAGGTAAACACACACACACACACACACACACACACACACACACACACACACACTGACCTGCAAAGGTCCATGTCCGAGTCCTCGGAGTAGATGGGTTGCCCCCCGTCACCGTTGACGCCACAACGTTTGGTCGATGTGGCAACGGCCATGTCCCCACCCCCGGACCCCGCCCCTTGGTAGCACGTGGTGACCATCTCCTTGTCCTCCTCGGCTAATGAGGAGCTGCCGCCGCCGCCGCCGCCGGGAACGGGGGACTGCACGAAGCCCCTCCCCTGGGAGACTCCGCCCCCTTCGCTCTTGGCCGGACCCCCGCCGCAGCTGCTGCTGCTGCTGCTGCTGCTGCTGCTGCACCGCTTCTCTGGCCCCGCCTTGCACCCTGGCAGACCCTGGGGCTCCTCCCCCCCGCACCCACCCCCAGCCCCGCCTTCTTCCTCATCTGACCCCATTGATTGGAGCTCCAGGGGGACTCCTCCTCCTCCTCCTCCTCCTCCTCCTCCATGTCCCCCTGGCCTCACCCCAGGTCCAGCCCCCCTGTCCCGGTCCCGGTCTGGTTCCCGGTCTGGGTCCCGGCTGCTCCCACTGCGGCCACGCCCCCTGCGGGCCTTCTCCTGGCTCCAGCTGCGGTCTTGGCTCCGCCCCCCCTCGTCCTCCGAGCTGGTGTCCGACGGCCGCGGGGCCCTCGACGTGCGCACAGGCTCCTCCCCCTCCCCCCTGTCCGCCCGGTCAGGGCCGGTGCCGCCGCCCTCCCCGACCCGCCCCTCGGCCGGGGGCTCCACACAGCCCAGGACGCCCCCGCAGCCGTTCCTCCTGCGGCGGCGCCGGCGTTTCAGCGTCTTGCGCTGCTGCTGCTGCTGCTGCTGCTGCTGCTGCGTACTCTGGGAGGCGGCCGTCATGGCGACCGGGCGGAGCTGCTTCTTGCTGCTGCTGCTGCTGATTCTTGGTTTGTCTGCGACACACACGCTCTCCTGCACGCGGGCGAGTGGGCCAGCGCTGCGGGGAAACACACGCAATGACCTTGGCATAGCTGCAGCCACGGTTACCAAGACGACCACTAGAACTATCCAGAGGAGGTGAGGGGGGCGGGGGGAGTCTCACCTGCGTACGTCTTGAGGGGAGGAGGGCGTGGCCGATGACTTTGTTGCCGTAGCGACCCCAGCCGTAGAGCCCCTCACCTGAAACCACAAGCAGCAAGTTCACCTCATGTGAGTTTATGCACGAACACAATAATCAAACAAACCACTTGCAAACTTTGTAAATTGCTGCTTATCCCAGATATTATACAGGCAACCTCGCAATTATGAAAGGTGTTTTATTAACCTTGCAATTAGGAATGCTTGAATCCTGCTCTATTCTTATCTTTATGTACCACCACTATATGTACCACCGTGATATAGTGCTGTGTCCTTAAAAAGCGTCCGCCAAATGCGCAAAATTTAAATGTAGATAACAAGAGATGTGGTTGAAGACAGGGATCGTTTATGATGAGCAACTACACTGCCAATATTAATATCCATAACGGTCGGTCATATCGGGGAAGTCCACAACAGCAGGAGGCTCCCGTAGAACTCATAATTCTACGGGACATGTGTGCATCCCGTTCCTCCGTACTGTGCGTGGGAACGCCACTGGTTACCTTGGAGACGGCACTGCTGTCGGGTCGAGTCCCTGAGCGACCGGGGGCCTTCGCTCCCTGGAGACACAGCGATCAACTTATTAGGAGAACAGAAATAGTCGTGGCAGTAATACGTCCTTGACAAGTGTAGCATTAAAACAATCCCTTTATGAACATTCATGTGTGACGCAGAGCTGCATACGTGAAAAGAAAGTAATTTAGTAGTTTAGTAGAAGGTAGTGAGGACGATCCAGTGAATCCAGTTTATTTTACATGAAACATCAGGGATATGAAAGCACAACCTTTAATTTCCCCCCCTTTACCGGCACACTTTTACCCATTTGAAATGTACATGGACGCAAAACCCATTCGCAAGGTGATAATAATGATAATGAGTCGCCTTTTAACTTGTTAGATCCGTGACATAACAGGATGGCTCCACGTGTCCAGCCGGGTCGTGTGTCTCTACGGGTCGGGTCAGCACGGGTCAGGCCAACAACTGATCCTCTTACCTCGGGCCGCACCGCTGGGCCGCTCACCGCCCGCCGCCACCTGTGATATTTTACGGGAACGGTTTACGGGGGCCATCCATTAACGCCCTTCTCCCTGGAACCTTCCAGAAGATTTGGCTGCCCACTGCTGCCCGCCACCGCCACCGCCACCGCCACCGTGGTATTTACGGTAACGGTTTACGGGGACATTAGTAACGCCCTTCTCCCCGGAACCTTCCAGAAGATTTGGCCACACGAACGATGCAACCGCGGAAACATTTGTACGGGGACAAGATTTCTTTTTTAACGCGTAGAACAAAACTAGAAGGTTTGAAGCGTTGTGTGTCAACAGGCCATAGGTGGAGCATCTAAGGTTACAACCGAACCGAACCGCCTTTTTTCTTCTTCTATAGCCCAAAGCTTTCTATACATTTGGGTGTTCGTCCTGAATTCATGACGTACATTAGCGTACAAGTGCCCTCGGTTCAAAGTCAACCGTATGGCAGGCATATTTCTGTTGACACGGTGTACTTCTTTATTTTGATTAATTTGATTGTTCCTCTCATCGCCTCAAACAGCTGCTCCTCCAGATGCACGCCTAGCATCACGCTGAAGCTGTCCCATGTCCTGATGTCTCTCTTGTCTGGGACAGGGAGGAAGTCTTTATCTGGCTCTGTCTCAGTGTCAGCGTATATAGAATATACTGTACGCTTCTGAGCTCAGGATGAGGTCAAGTATGATGAACAGTATAATGTAGTAATACTAATAGAGGATGGAGATAGTACAGTATATAGTGTGTGTGTGTGTGTGTGTATACAATGGTATAGATAGACAGTATAGAACACTATGTTTATGTAAATGTTGGGCCGGAATAGGCCGGCTGCCATGTTGGTTGAGCACACAGAGTAATATTTATAAAAACTCAAAAAGGCGGCCAAAGTTATGGAAAGTCTTTCAAAGCAATGTTGACGTTGTTTCTGTCTCTATGACAGAGTTATGCACAAAATCTGTACTGGTTAAGATATCTCTCTCTATCCCATGCCGTGCCACCTTCTCACCAGCAGGTGGTGGTGGTGGGGGGGGGGGGGTGTGTGGGGTGGACGCACCTCGTTCTTGTCCTCGGAGCGGGGACTGCTCTTGCTGTCCCGGGCCGGCACCACCGCAATCTTGCGTACCGGCATGCTGTCGTATCCCGGCAACCCTCCGGGTGTCCTCACCGCGGCATTCCCAGCGCACTGCAACCGCCTTTAACCACCGCCACTGGCACCACCACCCAGTGTGTCAAAGGGCTCTCCACCCTGGTTCCGGTCCGCTCTGGTTCCGGTCCACCGGGTCACAGCAACCGGGGGAAGGGGACGGGAACCAGATTGGACCTGGAGAAGACTGACCGTGAAGACTCCACCCGCCAACACCCACCTCCCTGCAGAGAGGTAGAGCGAGGCAGAGAGAGAGAGAGAGAGGGATTGGGTGAGAGAGAGACAGTAAGAGTCTTTGTTGTCAGGGGCAACCAGGTGAACACTGTAAGGAGGGGGGGGGGGGCGGAGCCAGAGGCGTCGTGTTTGCATGGCAATGAGCAGGCGGTTGCATGAGCATGCAGGATTAGGTCTAAATCTAACCCCAATCCCACAACCGCCTAGTGGTCGGCCTAATAGGATTACATGGCTTTTGTATACACGCATACACATATACAGTATGCGTGCGTGTGTGTTTACTGCAGGATTGGAAAATGTTTTTGCAGTCATAGCAGATGATAGATACTGACATGTCAGCGTGCAGAGTGTGTGTGGTGATGGCTGGTTGAACCTGTGGGTTTTCATTAGATGCATCACAGCCTATAAACTCATTCTTGCCCCAGAATCTACCTTGGGCCAGGTGAGGCTGCTTAAAGGGGACATATTATGCCACCGGGTCTGAGTGTGATGAGCCATTGCAAGCCGTTTCACAATTGCCATGTGACCACCGTCGAGTGACATCACAAGTGGGAATGTCCACCGAAATGTATGATTAGTCTACCAGCCTACCCAGTGGACTGTACCGAGAAGTGATCTCGTCAGATCTAGTAGATCTCGTAGGTGTCTGTATGTGTGTGTGTGGGTGTGTGTGTGTCTAGATTTCTCTCCTTGTCTTTGCTCTCTTCCCACTGACTGGCATGCTTAATTAACCCTTGTTTGTTAAGCATTACAAAAACGACACATAAATGGAAGCACCTGTCACGGTTTCTGTGTGGTTGTATTATATTATATATGTATTATATTCTCAGAGCTCAGCCAAACCAACGCAGATGGAGGGCGTGGCTGAACGGAAACAACGACGACAGGTGATTGGTTGATTGGTTTATGCTAATGAGACACCCGGGGGGGGAAACCAGCAAACCTATAGGCAGCATTTGAATCCAGCAACAACATTTGAATCCTGACCACTGAACTGTTATGTAGAGTGATAACACACACAATTATAGGACTGCTGTGCTGTGTGTGTGTGAGAGAGTATGTGTCTGTATGTCTATGAGAAAGAGAGAGAGAGAGAGCGTGTGAGAGTGAGAGAGAGAGAGAGAGAGAGAGAGAGAGAGAGAGAGAGTATGTGTGAGTGAATGAAGGTGTGACTGGGTGTGTGTGTGCGTGTGTGCGTGCGTGCGTGCGTGTGTGTGTGTGTGCGCGTGCGTGTGTACTCTGAGATAACCGCAACTGTTTGCCTCCAGGTTGGGAGTCAGAGGAGGCACCAAGATATAATGTGGCTCACAACTGAATGAACTCCCCATTCAATCTCAAATGCGTGTGTGTGTGTGTGTGTGTGCATACACGGATTTATTTGTTGCTTCTCCACTCTTGGTGTCCGGTGTTCTGTACTTCCTACGACTGGTAAGTCTTTGTGTCTTTTAATCTTCAAGGCTTTAGTGTCAACGTCTCGTGTTAGTTTTTTATGTATTTACGATTCACAGTCACTGTTGGACGAGATCCACTTTAACAGTGGATGTACGTTACAATGGACAAAGTGGATTCAATGTGAACAAGATGTAAACCTTCTGCTCAAAAGTAGTTTACTGCTTCACCACACATATGTGAAATTAAAACTAAATTGACTTAAAGTTCCACAAACTAAGAAGTAAATATTCTTGTGCATCAGACAGACACACACACACGCACACACACACCACACACACACACACGGCACACACACACACACACACACACACACCGCACACACACACACACAGCAAACAGGACCTAGTAATGATACCACCGGGAGGATCATAACTTTGCTATATGGAACAGGATATGCGGTGTTTAAGAGAGCAGCTGTTTGTTTGCCTTGGCTGACAATTTAGCACAAGTCCGCATAACAAGACCTGCTGTTGTTCACCAGTACTAACGCTGGGGGGGTCTTGGTTAAGGCCTGGAGGGACGTAAGTGTGCTGCACCGAGTGTGTCAACATCCAATATGATGTAATGGATGCTGATAGTAAGATGTCTGATAGTCACGATAATATAATGGCTTGAATGTGTACTTTGTTCATCATTGATACTCATTTATACTTGGGACATTTGAGATAACTTCTAGAAATGTCCCCCCCCCCCTCCCCCCCACCCCACCCCAACACACACACACACACACACTTTTAAAATGAATGTTTTAGTGTAAATGTTGTAAAAGAATGTGGCGGGATTCAAGAACGTTCCTTTCCAAATGAACTGGGGCATGCATACGTACTGTCTTGGCGGTATCACCTGCTAATATTGGGTTCTAATGAATACATTAGAATACTTCTAACGAAGAGTCTGCCTGAAATGGGGCGTAAGTGCCGAAAAATGACCGCACATTGTGCAAAAGAAGTTCTTCCAGACTGTCCACCCCCCACCTTCATGATGCATCGTACGCCTTTGGCTGTAGCTGCACGTTGAATTAATTCATTTAGCTAACCTTTCTCTGTTTGCATGTCATGTGATACACATGTGTGCACATGTGCGTCTAGTCCAGAAGCCCCTCTGGTCACATGTCCCACTGTCCGGATGGAACAGCCCTTCACCGGTTTCGAGCTGACCTTCCTCGCCATCGCCGTCACCGTCTTCTCCCTCTTCGCCCTGGCGTCCGTCTGCTGCCAACCGGACACGGTCAACGCAGGTATCGCCTGCCAGCGCCCACCGCCCACCTGAACAGTGACACTCTTGAACAGCAAAAGAAAGTAGGCAAAATATAAAATAGCAAGAAGATAATTTTTCTTCGACGTCAACCATGCAAGGTAACAACCAACACGTCAGGAGCAGTTAGGGTTAAGTGGCGTCTTGCTCAGGGACACCTCGACACTTACACACCACACACACACACACACACACACACACACACCGACACACACACACACACACACACACACACACACACACAGCAAACAGGACCTAGTAATGATACCACCGGGAGGATCATAACTTTGCTATATGGAACAGGATATGCGGTGTTTAAGAGAGCAGCTGTTTGTTTGCCTTGGCTGACAATTTAGCACAAGTCCGCATAACAAGACCTGCTGTTGTTCACCAGTACTAACGCTGGGGGGGTCTTGGTTAAGGCCTGGAGGGACGTAAGTGTGCTCCACCGAGTGTGTCAACATCCAATATGATGTAATGGATGCTGATAGTAAGATGTCTGATAGTCACGATAATATAATGGCTTGAATGTGTACTTTGTTCATCATTGATACTCATTTATACTTGGGACATTTGAGATAACATCTAGAAACTTCCAACACACACACACACACATGAAAATGAATGTTTTAGTGTCAATGTTGTAAAAGAATGTGGCGGGATTCAAGAACGTTCCTTTCCAAATGAACTGGGGCATGCATACATACTGTCTTGGCTAATATTGGGTTTTAATGAATACATTAGAATACTTCCAATGAAGAGTCTGCCTGAAATGGGGCGTAAGTGCCGAAAAATGACCCCACATTGTGCAAAAGAAGTTCTTCCAGACTGTCCACCCCCCACCTTCATGATGCATCGTACGCCTTTGGCTGTAGCTGTACGTTGAATTAATTCATTTAGCTAACCTTTCTCTGTTTGCACGTCTAGTCTAGAAGCCCCTCTGGTCACATGTCCCACTGTCCGGATGGAACAGCCCTTCACCGGTTTCGAGCTGACCTTCCTCGCCATCGCCGTCACCGTCTTCTCCCTCTTCGCCCTGGCGTCCGTCTGCTGCCAACCGGACACGGTCAACGCAGGTATCGCCTGCCAGCGCCCACCGCCCACCTGAACAGTGACACTCTTGAACAGCAAAAGAAAGTAGGCAAAATATAAAATAGCAAGAAGATAATTTTTCTTCGACGTCAACCATGCAAGGTAACAACCAACACGTCAGGAGCAGTTAGGGTTAAGTGGCGTCTTGCTCAGGGACACCTCGACACTTAGCTAGGAGGCGGAGCCC
>PIJE02000725.1:10642-108142 GCA_002895965.2 Coryphaenoides rupestris | reverse complement strand
TGTCTACTCGATAATAAAGATATTCCCTGCAACAAGAACCTGATTGACTGAGCCTTTGCCCCCCCCCCCCCCCCGGTACTGTAGTAGCACTGATCCTGCTCGCAATATTAACACAATCAACACTCAACCTGCCATTTTTGACAGACAGGCAGAAGAAGGACCAGGAGAAGGAGCTGTCTGTAACAACATACAGACTGACTGTAAGCCTGGTCCTTACTGGTAACTATTCAAACCCAGTACCGTTCGGCCAGGAGACGACCACCCTCGGCCACTCCTACACTACCCCACCTCCCATAATAATAAGAAACGTTCAACGTCACTCTCGAGCTAAATCTAGTCGGGTCCCCAACAATCCCAGCATGCATCTGACCCGTGTGTCAGGGATCCCACGGCAATGCTTCCTGTCTTCACACACGTGTGTCTGTGTGTGTGTGTGTGTGTGTGTGTGTGTGTGTGTGTGTGTGTGTGTGTGTGCGCGTACACGAAAGAGAGTGTGTGTGTGTGTGTGTGTGTGTGTGCGTGTGTGTGCGTGTGAAGCCGGGATTACCAGCGACAGGGAAGGAGGTTATCAGAAGGAGAGGAAGTTCTTTATCTGGAATGCCGCTGCTGTCCAGGCAGCGCAGGAGACGAGGACAGAGGAAGAAAGGAGAGGAGTGTAAAGAGGGGAGGAGACAGGAGACAGGAGAGCACCGCTGGCCGGCTTCCTTCTGCGTCGAGTCGTAAAGATCACAGCTACTGTGAGGAGGAACAGTCACCGCTCAATAACACACATGATAACTTAATAGACTTCAGCCCAGCAGCTACTTTCCTTATTTGGTCAGTGGACCAGAGCTTCCTATAGGAGGGAGGGGGGGGGGGGGCTATTCCACTGCTTTGTTGTTCAGTAACACACTCAAAAGCCACAAGGCAGTGGCATGGTATCGTTTAAATGAAGAAGAAGAAGAAGAAGAAGAAGAAGAAGAAGAAGAAGAATGAGAAGAGAAGAAGAAGAAGAAGAAGAAGAATTTCATGAGCTATTCACACTCAAAAACTGCTTCTCATGTCTGCCAACTGTGGTGCACTCACACGGTCTGGAGACTGGGAGGAAGAGGGAATCATTATTCTATAAACTCCAGTTTAAGTTGATTTAGTAACTTTCGAGAGGGATATTTATGTGAAGAGATGTTGCCATAAAAGCAGGTTGTGTGTGTGTGTGCATGTGTGTGTGTGTGTGTGTGCGTGTGTGCGTGTGTGTGTGTGCGTGTGTGTGTGTCGCGTGTGGCCGGGTTAATCCAAGTAAGGACGTATAATCCCCATGAAGAGTAAATATTACAACACGTTGTGCCCACCAGACCTACGGGCCAGAGGTGACCCCAGCATTTAGTGTTCGGGGGAGGGAGGGGGAGAGAAGGGGGGGGGAGAGGAGGAGAGAGGGAGAGAGGGGAGAGAGAGGAAGATGGGGAGAGAAGGGGAGAGAGAGAGAGAGGGGGAGAGAGAGGAGAGAGGGGGGCGAGAGAGAGGGGGGGGAGAGAGAGAGAGAAAGGGGGAGAGAGAGAGAGAGACAAAGACAAGAGAGAGAGAGAGAGATATCTGGCACCAGGCAGTGGTCACGATACCAGGTGGCTCTGAATGACAATTGCACAGACATTAACATATGCAAATAAGGGAAATAAAAGTTTTTTAAAGACAAAAGCTGCTGATTTGCAAAGTGCAGCCAGCGATGATAAGCACATACAGCAGCCAGTGGTCCAGTATGAAGACGATCAGGCGATTATTAAACACACAAACGCTGATAAACCGAGCTCAGGCAATACGTTTGTAACCTATAAAATAAAAGATGAATAAAGGACATCACGGCAGATAAACATGCCCCACCCCCCCCCCACACACACACACACACATATCCACACACACACATATCCACACACAAGTATACACAGACACATGCATTTGTAACACTGTAGTGTAGTATCTATATCATACCCAGCGGCTGGGAAAGGGGGAAAAGTAGAGGGGGTGTGGGGACGGCGTGGCGGGGGCGGTGGTGGCAGAGTGACATACATGGGCAAGGGAGGGTGTGAGGAACGAGTGCCGCCACGTAGCCCCTTAAACACACAGGCACACACCAAAATACATCGAAGACATCAGATTCTCCTGTCTGTCTATGTCTCTCTCTCTCTCTCTCTCTCTCTCTCTCTCTCTGCTCTCTCTTTCTCTCTCTCTCTCTCTCTCTCTCTCTCTCTCTCTCTGCTCTCTCTCTCTCTCTCTCTCTCTCTCTCTCTCTCTCTCTTGCTCTCTCTCGCTCTCTCTTTCTCTCTGTGTCTCTCCTCTGTCTCTCGTGTTTGCCAGTGGTTAAAGTGGGTTGATGGTCCAAATGCTTGTTCAAAGTCTGCCACCATTTTGAGCCCTGCGGTCCATTAGCGCCCTGCTGTGCCTCTAATCCTCATTCACATGTAATGGGCGACATTTCATCTTAATGTGTTAATTCATTAGGTGGCTGCTGCTGCTGCTGCTGCTGCTGAATGTGGAGCCGCAGACACACTAATGACTCCAAAAAATGGAGACTTAAAATGGAGTCTGGTTGATGAAAATGTTTTCTGACAGATTCTTCTACTCCCGTGAACGGCTTGTCCACATGCCTGCCGACATGAGTTTGTGACTCATTTTTAATTTCTTTTAATTTTTTTAGTTCCACTTTCTGCAACACACATGTGTGTGTGCGGTGACATCCTGTGTCTTCTCTGTCTCTCTCTCTCTCTCTCTCTCTCTCTCTCTCTTTGATAACTCACCCCGGCCTCTTTGAATAATGCCGACACATCTGTGAAATAACACATCTGGAAAGCAGGCCCCTAAATATATCTCTTTATCAATTAGCAGACAAGGACTCTAACTTAAAAAAAACAGCCACACACACACACAACACACACACACACACACACACACACACACACACACACACACACACACACACAGCATACACACACACACACACACGCACACAGGCACACGCACACACACACATGATACACAGACACACATCACACAAGCACACATTGAGTCTGGTTTTGCGGGGACTTCCCTTCAGACAACCACGGCTAGAGACCTGCTATACCACGAAAAACTGTCCACCCCCAGATGTGTGTCCCCGTATCCCGCCTGCCCCGGCCGGGTGTGCGGGGGCAGGGATCCGCAGGCCGGCAGAATGTAATTAACCCCCCCGCCCCCCTCGCTCTCCTCTCAGCCGTCCACCCCCAACCCCCCCGGCCCCTCGGCCACTTGCTGCTCATTCTTTGGGCCCCGGGCCACCCAAGACGAGAGAGGCGAAACGAGAGAGAGAGGGCCTCCTTCTGTTTGTGAGACCACAGAATGCGTATCACCCACCGCCCCACACACACACGCACACGAGCACACACACACACACACACACACACACACACACACACACACACACACACACACACACACACACACACACACACAAACACACACACACACTTGTAACGGAGTGGCAACATTGCTCACACTCATCATGAGATTAATTGAATTTTTTGTAATGTTCAATGTTATGCAATGTTATAAACTCAGGCCAATACAGCCCATTCTGATTCAGATTCTGAAGTAGCTTAGTGGTTTTCAACTTCATTAGCCATTAAGTCACGACCCAAAAACAAAAGCGAAAAGTATTTACCAAAAACAAAACATGGAGTCAACAAAAAGCAACTGGTGCTCAACACAATGAAACAGTGAAGCCATAGAAACATGAACTAACACGGGCACTAGATAATAGTACTGTTTAGCATCTTGTATGTTCTTAGATGTTGGTAATGCACGCAGAATGGTACTTCTGCTCTTATCCCAGCTATTATGCAGGCTACCTAGCAATTCTGAAACTCGTTCTATTAACCTTGCAACTATGAATGTTTGAAACCTGTTCTATTCTCATCTTTATGTACCACAGTGATATATTGCTGTCGCTCTTTCAACAAATTAGTACATCAAGTAAGTCACTTTGGATAAAAGCGTCTCCCAAATGCCCTAAATGTAAATGTAACATTGAAACATGAGTTCATTCATGGGCTTCTTTCTACAGATGAAGGTTTGGCATATGCTCTGTGACCCGCTGAGAATGCACCCGTCACAGTGACCCACTTATGGGTCGTGACCCACGGGTGGAGAACCAGCGGGCATGGCAGGTGGAGGACGGCTTGGAGGGTGGAGAGGTCAGCCAAACGGCTGGCTACAGCTCTGGCCCCGGCTGCACTCATGTCCACATGTGGGGACAATATGTGCCACGCAGCAGGAGATGCCAGTTTTTATGTGTGTGTGTGTGCGCGCGTCTGCATGTGTTTAAATGTGTGTGCGTGAGTGTGTGTGTGTGTGTGTGTATGTAGTGAGAGGAGTGGGGGTGGCAGATGATGGGTTGTTTGCATGTGTGTGTGTGTGTGTGTGTGTGTGTGTGTGTGTGTGTGTGTGTGTGTGTGTGTGTGTGTGTGTGTCGGGGGATGGTGTGGTGGTGGTTGGTGTGGGGTGGGTGGGTGGCTGGGGTTAAGGGGGTGTGGAGGTGAGATGGGGTGCAGGGGTCCTCCTCCTCCTCATCCTCCTCCCCCAATAGGGGGCTATAAAGGGGGTGAGGGGGAGAGGGGAGCTTTGTCACTCTGCTCTCAATTCCACAGAGACCATCACTCCGGGGGGACACACACAGACTCTCACTGGACACAGAGCCGGTTTCTCAGGGACACTTATTGATGACCTACAGCAGAGGGCACCCAGAGGACCTGCCTGCGTGTTTCTGACTCTCGGTCTCCAGACTTAAAGCCAGAAAACATTGTTACCAGAGAGAAGAAGAAAAAGTAAGCGAAGAAGAAGAAGAAGAAGAAGAAGAAGAAGAAATCAACGATTACCTGCAGAAGTCGGACGACAGAGCGCCTCTTCAGACTTCAGAGACTTTCTTCTGGTTCATTCGGCCACTGAGAAGCGTCTTGTCATGAGGGTCTTCAGCCTGCTGTACCTGCTGCTGCTGCTGGTCGTTCTGCTGGCCTCCGCCTCATCCGCCAGGCCAGGTAAGATCCATCTCCTGTACTGATGATGTGATGGCACCAAGAAGTACCATCCTCCGAACCTTGCGGGTTCAGATGGCCTCCCCATGGCGCACAATGCTGCTCTTTCCTTTCTTGATATAATAGGGTTAGGTCATATTAAATTGCACTGTAGGCCGACAGTTGAGTAGAGTTGCGGCATTGCACAGCTCTCTGTGCAATTTCAATGTGCAAACGCGATTCCAAATTTACATTTCAATTGTTTCAATCTCATGCGTAAAAGGGCTGCGTCATTATAGCCTGATGGCCAAATGCAGATTAAAAGCAAAGTGTAGCTCTAGTGTGTTTTTCTAATCCATCGTCCAATTAGGATAATAGTCCGTCCCCAGAGTTAGGAGACAATAGTGTGACAATCATGTGGCGAGGATGCGTCTCAGGACCAGCGCAACTGCAGGATAGGACTGCGGGTGCGGGACAGGTGCGCACTGAGGACCCCCCCCCCCCTTCGGAGACTTAATTAGAGATTATTGATTCCTCAACATCCATTGTTTGGGGGTCATCGACCGAAGCCACGGCTTGTGACACCACAATGACACCGTTTGGTTTGGTTTGGTTTAGTGGAGCCGTGGTGGTGGACAGGGGCGTCGGACTGGGGATGGGGGGGGGAGTGGGACTGACTACCCAGGGGCCCAAAGTGGAGAGGGGGGCCCCGCTAAAAGCCTGGAATTAGTTAGTTTTTATTTGGATTTCTTTTCTTCTAAGTATTAAAAAAAAATAGAACAAAATATGGGGGCCCCTGTCACCCTCTTACAAAATAAATACTTAAACAAACGAAGAAATGAATGTTCTCTTAAGCATGATACTCCATGCAAACCTCATGTAGCCACATAGTAAACCCCTATATGGTTTCTTTTCACGGGGAACCAAAATCCCAGGTGCCGCCCCTGGTGGTGGTGGACGCCGCCAGCCAGGGGCTCCATCACATCGAGGGCCCCTCCGCGGCCCCTATTGTCCGCCGCCGCTGCCGCTGCTGCTGCTGCTGCGCAATGCAAATGGCTAAGCTTGATTAACATGACATGAAGCTTGAATGCCCTCGACTATGTGTGTAAAAAAAAGAAAGAAAAAAAGCCTACCTTGAGGCACTGGCAACAGTCCTTTAAGAGATGTAGGAAGAGGAGGGATGGTGGAGAGGGGGGAGGAAGAGGGAGGACAACAAGTCATAAAGTCATCCGGTGGTTTATCTCTTCCTGTGTGTTTGAACCGCGCTGGGAGTCAATTGTAAATGTATTGGGGGACATCATTTATAATATGGGGGAGCTGGGTTGTTTTTTCTTTCTTTCTTTCTTCTCATGTTTGTAGTCGACGTTGAAACGAAATCCACCCAACGCTGCACCCCCTTTAAAACTTCAAATGTAGAAGTGATTTATAGATTCTGCATATTATGATCCCTGAAAAGGCCGTTTTTATACAGTATATATAATATAAAAGTAGGCCAGTTAGTCAACACACGCACTGGCGGATCATCCATGACACCAGTTGGTGTTTGGGGGACGGTCATGATCAAAACTCTTTCAGCAAACAACAAGATGGAGAAAAAAAAGAGCCTTCTAACTTTTTTCTAACTCTTGTTTTTGGTTTTTTTTGGACAGATTTCCTGAAGATGAGGAGGAAATACTGGCACTACTGTCACCACAGACGCTGCATGCCGCTGCACTCCAGGGTCCCCTTCCCTTGAGGTGAGCCCAATGCGCACAACACATTACAGTTTGGTTTATACGGACACATTTCATCAGGGCAACCCCTGATATCTACTTTTACTGCTTCAGCCACTTCAGCACACACACACACACACACACACACACACACACACACACACACACACACCTATCTTAAATGCAGTTTAAGTATGACGGTTCAAGCCAGTATCAGTTCAGAGAGAGGTGTGTGGGTGAGTGGTGCCAGCAAATGGAGTCCAGAGGTTCCAGAAGTTCTGAGGCGCGAGGCATAAATCTCACTAATGACGGAGCGAGGGCTTTATTACCCCGCCGCCCCGAGTGTTGGTGAGACTGAGGTGCCTCGGGCGGAGAAGGAAGGAGTTGGTCAAGAGGGTTTGAGAAAGAGGGTGTTTCTGACTATTGTTTAACCAAGGAGTCATTCTCTTTATGATCTGGGACCGGGCCCCCCCCCCCTCCTCCTCCTCATCCTCCTCCCCCAATAGGGGGCTATAAAGGGGGTGAGGGGGAGAGGGGAGCTTTGTCACTCTGCTCTCAATTCCACAGAGACCATCACTCCGGGGGGACACACACAGACTCTCACTGGACACACAGCCGGCTTCTCAGGGACACTTATTGATGACCTACAGCAGAGGACACCCAGAGGACCTGCCTGCGTGTTTCTGACTCTCGGTCTCCAGACTTAAAGCCAGAAAACATTGTTACCAGAGAGAAGAAGAAAAAGTAAGCGAAGAAGAAGAAGAAATCAACGATTACCTGCAGAAGTCGGACGACAGAGCGCCTCTTCAGACTTCAGAGACTTTCTCCTGGTTCATTCGGCCACTTGGAGAAGAGAAGCGTCTTGTCATGAGGGTCTTCAGCCTGCTGTACCTGCTGCTGCTGCTGGTCGCTCTGCTGGCCTCCGCCTCATCCGCCAGGCCAGGTAAGATCCATCTCCTGTACTGATGATGTGATGGCACCAAGAAGTACCATCCTCCGAACCTTGCGGGTTCAGCTGCCCTCCCCATGGCGCACAATGCTGCTCTTTCCTTTCTTGATATAATAGGGTTAGATCATATTAAATTGCACTGTAGGCCGACAGTTGAGTAGAGTTGCGGCATTGCACAGCTCTCTGTGCAATTTCAATGTGCAAACGCGTTTCCAAATTTACATTTTCAATTGTTTAAATCTCAATGCGTAAAAGGGCTGCGTCATTATAGCCTGATGGCCAAATGCAGATTAAAAGCAAAGTGTGCTCTAGTGTGTTTTTCTAATCCATCGTCCAATTAGGATAATAGTCCGTCCGCAGAGTTAGGAGACAATAGTGTGACAATCATGTGGCGAGGATGCGTCTCAGGACCAGCGCAACTGGCAGGGTAGGACTGCGGGTGCGGGACAGGTGCGCACTGAGGACCCCCCCCCCCCCTTCGGAGACTTAATTAGAGATTATTGATTTCCTCAACATCCATTGTTTGGGGGTCATCGACCGAAGCCACGGCTTGTGACACCACAATGACACCGTTTTGGTTTGGTTTTGGTTTAGTGGAGCCGTGGTGGTGGACAGGGGCGTCGGACTGGGGATGGGGGGGGGGGAGTGGGACTGACTACCCAGGGGCCCAAAGTGGAGAGGGGCTAAAACCTGTAATTAAAAGTTAGTTTTTATTTGGATTTCTTTTCTTCTAAGCATCAAAAAGAATAGAACAAAATATACTGGAGGGCCCCTGTCACCCTCTTACAAAATAAATACTTAAACAAACATGAAGAAATGTAATGTTTCTCTTAAGCATGATACTCCATGCAACCTCGATGTAGCCACATAGTAAACCCCTATATGGTTTCTTTTCACGGGGACCAAAATCCCAGGTGCCGCCCCTGGTGGTGGTTGGACCGCCGCCAGCCAGGGGCTCCATCAGATCGAGGGCCCCTCCGCGGCCCCCTATTGTCCGCCGCCGCTGCCGCTGCTGCTGCTGCTGCGCAATGCAAATGGCTAAGCTTGATTAACATGACATGAAGCTTGAATGCCCTCGACTATGTGTGTAAAAAAAAGAAAGAAAAAAAGCCTACCTTGAGGCACTGGCAACAGTCCTTTAAGAGATGTAGGAAGAGGAGGGATGGAGGAGAGGGGGGAGGAAGAGGGAGGACAACAAGTCATAAAGTCATCCGGTGGTTTATCTCTTCCTGTGTGTTTGAACCGCGCTGGGAGTCAATTGTAAATGTATTGGGGGACATCATTTATAATATGGGGGAGCTGGGTTTTTCTTTTTTCTTTCTTTCTTCTCATGTTTGTAGTCGACGTTGAAACGAAATCCACCCCAACGCTGCACCCCCTTTAAAACTTCAAATGTAGAAGTGATTTATAGATTCTGCATATATGATCCCCTGAAAAGGCCGTTTTTATACAGAATATATAATATAAAAGTAGGCCAGTTAGTCAACAGAGTATCACACGCACTGGGCGGATCATCCATGACACCAGTTGGTGTTGGGGGGACGGTCATGATCAAAACTCTTTCAGCAAACAACAAGAATCTAACTCTTGTTTTTGGGTTTTTTGGACAGATTTCCTGAAGATGAGGAGGAAATACTGGCACTACTGTCACCACAGACGCTGCATGCCGCTGCACTCCAGGGTCCCCTTCCCTTGAGGTGAGCCCATGCGCACAACACATTACAGTTTGGTTTATACGGACACATTTAATCAGGGCAACCCCTGATATCTACTTTTACTGCTTCAGCCACTTCAGCACCACACACCACACACACACACACACACACACACACACCTATCTTAAATGCAGTTTAAGTATGACGGTTCAAGCCAGTATCAGTTCAGAGAGAGGTGTGTGGGTGAGTGGTGCCAGCAAATGGAGTCCAGAGGTTCCAGAAGTTCTGAGGCGCGAGGCATAAATCTCACTAATGACGGAGCGAGGGCTTTATTACCCCGCCGCCCCGAGTGTTGGTGAGACTGAGGTGCCTCGGGCGGAGAAGGAAGGAGTTGGTCAAGAGGGTTTGAGAAAGAGGGTGTTTCTGACTATTGTTTAACCAAGGAGTCATTCTCTTTATGATCTGGGACCGGGCCCCCCCCCCCCTGACGCATACACACACCGTCACGGCCACGTACTTAGCCAGGGGGGCTTGCTTCACTCTGTTTATCTGTCAATGATTTAAAACCTTTCCCCCCCCCTTCCTCTCTCTCTCTCTACATTTCAGGTTCAAGCACCCATGTGAAGATATGAGGAGTCTGGCAGGAGCTGTGTCGGGCAGGAGGGTCCTGGGTGGGCACCGAGACCCCCACAGAGACTTGGTGGGGGTTGGGGGGGGGGGGGGGGGGGTGAACACAAGATCTGCTGCTGCTGCTGTGATGATGAGCACGCCACACAGAGACTGGAACAAAACAAAATGGCGCCTTCGGTGCACCTGAAGGTCTGGACTGGAACACAGAAGACATTTTTAGTTTTTTAAATGTTACAATGACTATAAAGTGTAAATATATCTAAATATATATATCGTACCGTGTGTGTGTGGAGGAATGAGCTGGCACCATGTGCAAGCACCGCTCCGATTAATATTCCGACAATATCACGTCTCACAAATACAGCTTTACAACAAAGAGGCACGAGGCGGCCATTTTCTCTCTGACGAAAGGCCTGCCGCGTAGCCGTGGACCAAAGAATTGAAATGAAAATATATTTCTGTGAACCATGTCAGTGTATTCATATTCTGCAAAGACAAAAAAGTGTTTATTAAGCGTGTATGCACTTCAAATAACTTTTTTAATTAAAATGTGTGTATAATGTACATGTTTCCGTTGTCAAACGTACTTCTTTACCTCAAATTATTTTACTGTGACTGAGAAAACCCAACACAACGGTTTTAGTGTTACTGTTAACAAAGACTTTTAAAGTGGCCAGTTTTTGCCCCTTTAACCCCTTCAACATTAACCATGGGGTTGCAGGTTCACCAGGTGCCACACAATTGCATTGTGTGTCCTCCTTAGCCAGGGATCTCGTAGGAACAATTATTTGGCTTTCTGGGCTCCCAGCAGAGGCGACCGAGAAAGGGGGGGTGGGGGGTGTAGGGGGTCATAAATACTAGGACCCCCTGGTAGTTTACGGACCCCGTAGTTTAGGAGGCGTGACAATGTACAACTACTGGCGAGGATACGGGGACCTCCAATTCCCAGGGCTGTCCACGTCACAGCCACACGTTCCAATGGACCGGGAGACAAGAGAGACGTTTATACTGGGCCATGTTGCTCCTACACAAGGCTTTTTATATGGAGAACGGGCGCAGTGTAAATTCTGTGTGTTGTCAGATTCTGTTGTTTTTGCGTTGTCATTCACTAGGTCCCTAACTTCCATGAACCACCCCCCCCCCCCCCCACATACACACCACCCAGGAAAAAAGTTAAATAATGATAAAACACAAGTTAAGAATGTTAAGATTTACTCAAAAGTGAATCGCAGCCACGATATTGAATAACCTTTCATTAAAAAAACAAAAACACACACACACACACAGGTAAGAGGTACGATTTGACAGTAAAATGTCATATTATCACATGCAACACAAACACGTAAAAAAATCACAACGTAAAAAAGAATGCACACGGGCCGTTTCAGTGTCGTAAGAAGAGATCGTTTGGTTATGTCCGCTTTGTCTCCCACCACCCCCCCCCCCCCCACCACCACCCTCGTCATACCGTCGCTGCACACAATGTGGTCTCTCTCTCTCTCTCTCTCTCTCTCTCTCTCTCCTTCCCTCTCCCTCTCCCTCTCTCCGGGGCCCTCCCAGTGTAGCGTCCCCGGCTCACACTCAGGCTTGCGATCGGGGTCACCGGGGGTCGCACCGCCGCCATAAAGCCCCTCCTCCTCCTCCCCGCTGATCTGTGACCCGCGACTTTTACCCCCTTCGTGTTTCCCGCTCTGCCGACCCCTACCCTCCCCTCCCCTCCTCTCTTCCATCGCCTGATACCCCTCCTGGTTTCACAGGGATTCAGACCCCTGTATAAACAGGTGTGTGTGTGTGTGTGTGTGTGTGTGTGTGTGTGTGTGTGCGCGTGAGAACAAGTCTGTGGGGCGTGTGCACACACGTGCGCACGCATTAGAGGCTTTTGTCACTCGGCAAACAAGTGATATCTTTAGTCTCTTATCCAGTGCATTTTTCTCCCCTGCCTCCCTCCATCTTAAATCACCCCCCCCCACCCCCAGGCCCCTCCAACTTCGCCTTGTTGTGCTCCATCTTTGTGTCGTCTGTTCAAACATCCAGAGTCCCAGTAATGCGATCTGATCCCCCAGGTGCTCCTGAAGGACCTGGTCGGGCCCTGGGGGGCTCGCGGCTGGAGGTGTGGGGGGACCCTGGATCAGTGCTGGGCGGAGAGGTTGAGGAGCCTCTTGCTCAGCAAGGTGTTGTGTTGTTTCAGATACTCGATGAGGTCAGCCTGCTTCTCCACCACCTCCTCCAGGCCACAGCCCTCCCTGGAACACACAGCGGTGATGGTGACGGAGGTCAGAGGTCGGGAGTTAAACTTAACCCTAACCCTAACCCTGTGCTCATGTCCCAGTTGAGGGATTAATGACCCGGCTAGCCTCAAGACCCACATGTGTAATCACGCATCATTACATCACAACATTCACTAACATTTCAAAAACGTATTTTCAAATATTGCAGTAATCAACAACACCTTAATGTTACTGTATTGAGCAAACAAACATGGTTATTGTACGATTGCTATTGTACAATTGCTTCTTATTTCTATAATTTCTATGTAATTATTTTTTCATGGTTTATTGTAAATTGTTCCACTTAAACTGTATATATTCTTTATTTAGATCTGCGCTTATAGTACTTGCTGTTGTTGTTTAATGTTATGCGCCAAATCACCAAAGCAAATTCCTTGTCCGTATGTGAAAACCAATTTGGTAATAAATGGGATTCTGATTCTGAATAAAGTGGTGTGTACCTGAAGCCAGTCTCGGTGGTTGAACTGGTGTCTATGTAGGTGTGGCTGTGCTCCTCTTGGCTCACGTCGGGAGCCGCGCGCTCTCGGTTGAAACGCGCCACGCGCACTGAAAGACAAACAAACAAACAACAACAACAACTTTAGTAACTCATAGTCAACATGCATTTTGCTGTGAAACGGATCTCATATTATTCACCAGGATTGGGCGTCCAGGCTCGCGCCCGATTGGACATTTGAAGGAAGGAGGCGTCCAATCAGACGTTAGCAGGGCTGCGGCCCGTTTGTACTACATAGACACATGTGGGAGAGGCTCTGCCACCGGGGCCTTAGATCTCTTGACATTATGTAATCTCATCACGTGATTTAGCAAACATCAGGTCTCTCTTGCAAAAGAGGGTCCTCACCTTAATGAGATTTCCCGAATCCAGAAAGGTAGAAAAAAAGTGTAACAAAATTGAGACTGAGACTTTTTGCAAACATTTTCAAAATAAATGACAGTTAAGAAATCTTTCGGAGGACACGTCGCTTCTAAAACCATTCACTTCATACGGCCGTGCTGCGGCCAGGGAGAATTACAAATAATGGCAAAAAGTGAAAATGACAGCAGTTCAACTGTTTAATTGCTTTTAGTGCTTTTCATACATAATCTGAAGAGTGGCAGCAGGCTTCAGATTGATCTGAGCAATCTCTGTCTTTTTAGTCAAACATTAGCGGAACCTATTGTATTTACGGTGCAAAGGTCTTCATCTTTCAGTGTTAATCAACGATCGGGAGGACAATTTCACTTTCGTGTCATGTCTAGTTGCGGTAAACCCAACTCATTCAACCCAATTAATTCAAGACAATACAATACAAACCCATTCTAGCAGAGGCCAGTGCTACATATCCATCTGCATACGTACGACGTCCCATACTGTCCCACGGGTTAAACCATCCTCTACACCAACATCAGAGTGACTTCACCTCCCTTCCCCACACCCACACACCCCCACACCCCTCCCCCCCCCACCCTCATAACCACTCAGGTGAGTAAAACACACATTTATTTATCTACTGCGGCCCTCGCCTTGTTGTAAAGCCGCACCGGCCGGCCGCCACATCCTGCACTCAGGCCCTAACGGGGGGGCGGCCATATCCTGCACTTAAACATCTAATTCTCACACCCGCAACACACACACACACACACACACACACCTTTGCACAAGGGGGAGGAGACGCCAGCTAGGTGTGTGTGTGTGTGTGTGTGTGTGTGTGTGTGTGTGTGTGTGTGTGTGTGTGTGTGCGTGTGTGTGTGTGTGTGTGTGTGAATGCACAGCCCTCCACAGCTGCTGGAATTTATCGGGAGATGGTAGCACCATCTCAATCAAGATAAGGGGTGTGTGTGTGTGTGTGTGTGGTGTGTGTGTGTGTGTGTGTGTGTGTATGTCAGGGAGGAGGGAGTAGGCTTTTCCTAGATAAGCCCCCCCCCCCCCACCCCCCCACTGTCATTAGGCAGAGGAAATTGACGGCAGGGTTCTAAAGAGCGTCCATCTTTACTTACTCCTCTGCGGCAAACCGTCCCGCGATGGGAATACCTGGAATTCCTGCATAATGTGACCCTCAATCCGCCTCCGAGTGTGTGTGTGTGTGTGAGTATAAGTATGTGTGTGTGTGTGAGTGTAAATACTGTAATGGTGAGCACGTACGTGAGAAGGGGAGGGGGGGCGGGGGGAGAAATATTTGAGGAATGGCGGGAGACATCAATGGCCGGGGTCCGGGAGCCACGCAGCCGTGTGATTGGCTGGGCATTGTTCCACGGAGATGACAGACGTTTGTTAAACCGTTATGTCTGAACCGGACACGGAGGAGGAGGTGGTCCATCAAGAGGAGTCTTGTGAACGGGCTCTTTTGTAGTACGGTTAGCTCGGACTCCAGATGATGACTCGGGAGGGGGGGTCTAGAAGGCCTTGTAGCGCACACCACACACGTGCAAACACACACACACACACACACACACACACACACACACACACACACACACACACACACACACACACACACACACACACACACACACACACACACACACACACACACACAGTCTCTTAAAAAGATATAAAGGGGTGGTTAGAGAGGTGGTTAAGGGGTGACTGAGGTTGTAAGTCAGTGTGGACTCTGAGTCCTCTCTTATCCGAGGGGCAAGAGACATACGAAATAAAGAAAAAGCCAGAGATGAGTAGGAGACACTAAGATAGAGAGAGAGAGAGACAGATATAGAGACAGAGAGACAGAGAGAGACAGAGAGAGAGAGACAGAGACTATGATATATACTGTATATACAGTAGATATACTACACTATCTTTTCCACTGGTTATACACATTTAAACGTGCATTGTATTGGACACGACTTACACGACTGTATTTCATGTTTCCATTTCTTTGTCTATTTGTGCTTCGGCAATATAACATTATGTATACAATATTATGTACATGGTCGGTGACAACAAAGTCCTTTGTGTGTGAATTAGAGTGAGGACGAGAGCGAGCAAGAGGGGGACAGATCGGGGGAAGAGTCAGGCAGACAGACGGACGGACGGACAGGCAGACGGACGGACAGGCAGATGCAGGGACGGACCAGCGGATGGAGGGGAGATGGAGGGGAGATGGAGGGGAGATGGAGGGAGGCTGAACAGCAGCAGTGGGACGGGGGCGACAGATCTCACACCTGTCCGTTAGACACACACACACACCACACACACACACTCACACATACATATGTACAGCCCCCTCCCACAGGTCTAATGGGATCCCCTCAGATGTGACGTACTTCAATCATTGTCTACTAAGGACACATAACCAGGGGCCCATAAGTAGCAGTAGCAGTAGCGGAGTCGCTAGCTAGATGCTAAAAGCCTGCGCCAATACATAGTCGTAGTGTGTGGACATCAATGCACTTCACAACAGGCCCGGCTTGTATTGTTAAGTCAGAGAACTTCAGGCTCATCGGTATGCAACGCGTAGCCGAGAAGCCCTGGAACAGCTCCACGTGGTAGAAGATCTGATACGGAAGACAATGAATTGTCTCAGCGCTAAAAGCTACTCGGGTATCGAACCATAATACATACGACAGTATACACCGTAAGGATTAACATGTCGGCTGACGTAATGACTTTAAGATCATAGGTTGACATTAAAGACCTCACAAGACAGTAAACTGAAACAAAAACACATGCTACACCCTATAAAGAAATAACTAAATCTGAAGCTCTGATGCAGAGTAATCAATATGTATATATAACTTATATTCTACATATAAAGATATCAAAATCAAGATTGTGTGCATCTCCTCAGACTGCGCGTACATCTTTCATAGAAATATAAGATAAGATAGAACCTTATTAAACCCGATGGAAATTCTTGTGCCAGAACAACATAAGAATATAGGATTGACGTTACAAGGGTACCTAAGTGTGTGTGTGTGTGTGTGTATGTGATTTTATGCACGTGTGTGTGTGTGTGTGTGTGTGTGTGTGTGTGTGTGTGTGTGTGTGTGTGTGTTCCTCTGCCCCACGGTGCTGACACAGAGTTCTAACCCGGTAGAGGAGGGATGTATTCGAGGTGAACTCTTTGAAGGCCGCGGTGTGGCTTTGATGTGCGTGGAGCATGCAGACCTATAGAGGGGGCCGGCCATTCATGTTATAATGAGGACAGCAGATACATACAGCCAGCCTCAAAAGACCCGGCGGGCAAGCATGCGCCACCGGTGAGTGCATGCACGAGCACACACACACACACACACACACACACGAACACACACACACGTGCACACACACACACATGCGTTTGTGTTTGTGTGTGTGTGTGTGAGAGAGAGCATGCGCCTGTGTGTGTGTGTGTGTGTGTGTGCGTGAGTGAGTGAGACCATGCGTCAATGTGCGTGGGTGTGTGTGTATGTGTGTGTGTGTGTTTATGCTTCTTACACTGGGGGTCATCTGCAGGGGCCGTGCCTGACCGCACAGATCCGACCCGGAATGCAATGGGCACACAACTACCAAACCCCACCCCCCCCCCACCCCCCCCATACACACATGAAGTCACCCCCACTGTAAACACACCAGGACAATGTGTGAGTGTGTCACTGTGTTTGGGTGGAGTGGATTGAGGGCTAGCCCGTGGCTAGGCTAAAGCCCAGCATCTCTTATCTTCCCTCTTCGGCCGCCGGTATCTCGGACCCCGGATCTGCGCCCCTCAGCCTCTAAACAAACCTTTAAATCAGATTTCCTTTCAATAAAACCGCCTTTCATATCAATATCCTGTGAGTGGGCATCTTAAACAGCGGGTTTTCCTTTGCCTGGTGGCTGCTTTGTCCAGCGGTGGGCAGATGTTGACACCAGCGCGGCTCGGGTCTGTTGTCTTACGACTGATTACACAAGCTGGGAGTCTCTTTTGAAGAGTTTGGAAGAGTTTGAAGGAGGTATTGCTGTATGGACCGACTTGACAACGTGAAACCAGGTTTGGTAGTTAAGGTGAGGGGTCTGAGGAAGGATAATGCACAAGAGGAGAGAGAGAGAGAGAGAGCGAGAGAGAGCGAGAGAGAGCGATAGAGAGAGAGAGAGTGGGAGAGTGGGAGAGTGAGAGAGAGAAAAACATGTGATAGAGAAGCATGAGAGAGAGAGAGAGAGAGAGAGACAGAGAAAGATGGAGAATAGAGCAATAGTGAGAACCAGAGAGAGAGAGAGAAAGAGACAGAGACAGAGAAAGAGAAAAAGATGGAGAGAGAGAGAGATGGAGAGAGAGAGAGAGACAGAGAGAGAGAGAGAGAGATGGAGAGAGAGAGAGAGAGGAGAGAGAGAGAGAGAGAGAGAGAGAGAGAGAGAGAGAGAGAGAGAGAGAGAGAGAGAGAGAGAGAGTCCTGCATGGCTGTTATTGTGCTGCGTTTGAACAGGGCAGGGCCAAGGCACATTGTGATGCGAACGCACGGGGGTGCAGAGCGGGGGAGAGTCTGTGGTCCAGAGCGGGGGAGAGTCTGTGGTGCAGCAGAGTGGGGGAGAGTCTGTGGTCCAGAGCGGGGGAGAGTCTGTGGTGCAGCAGAGTGGGGGAGAGTCTGTGGTGCAGCAGAGTGGGGGAGAGTCTGTGGTGCAGCAGAGTGGGGAGAGTCTGTGGTGCAGCAGGGCGGGGGAGAGTCTGTGGTGCAGCAGGGCGGGGGAGAAGTTCTGTGGTGCAGCAGAGTGGGGGAGAGTCTGTGGTGCAGCAGAGTGGGGGAGAGTCTGTGGTGAGCCAGAGTGGGGGAGAGTCTGTGGTGCAGCAGAGTGGGGGAGAGTCAGTGGTGCAGAGCGGGGGAGAGTCTGTGGTGCAGCAGAGCGGTGTGAGAGTCAGTGGTGCAGGGCGGGGGAGAGTCTGTGGTGCAGCAGAGCACCACAAATAAAGTTCTTGAATCTTGAATCAAAATTGACACCTGCCACCAGCCAATAGCAGACAGATTTGACCATTGGCCAGATACAAAAATTCAGGGTTACATATTAAAACAATTGCTTGGCCCTTAGACTTTTTCCCACCCTTGCAGGTAAAAAGACACATTTCGAAAAGTACATTTTGGACTCTGGTTACCTGTGTAGATGAGCAGGCATGGCAACCCCATCAGTAGTTCTATCCCCAGGATGGCGATAACCATGTAAACAATCACTGGCTCTGAGAGTCCAGAAGACTGGACCAATAGCAGAAGCACATTTCCTACAGGCACACCAAGACAGACACACAGAACGTTGAACCAAGGTGTGATAAGGGGACCCCCTTGTGGTGCAAGCGAGTATTTTTGCACATTTAGAAAGGAAACGCTGGCAAAGGTACCATGCAGTTACAACACAAGCTGGCCCTGTGGGGCAACACATATTGTTTTCAGGACAGGTGTCGACATTGTGGGATCTGGTCAACTTTCAGACAGTCCACATCGAGCTATCCACAACATGCTAGCAGTCAATGAATTCCTTAATGTCTACATCGGCTAATTTAAGAATTTAAAATAAACTACATTTCTTCAATGTTCATACAAAATGATTGATTTGGAACAAACAAGTTAAATTTTCTTCCATATTAAGTCAAAAATAAGCAAGAAATAAGTGAATAAGTAATAAGATAAAAACAAGTATGAGACTGGACTGTGTGATGAAGCTGCTTGACTCTCACCAGTGGAGTGTATGAGGAGGGGCAGGTGCTTCAGCCGCCGGGTGTCGCGGTAGAAGCGCAGGTACCCACGGCTCCGCGCGCGGTTGTGGTGGCGGTGCACGCACACGCCGAACAGCAGCACCAGCACCCACATGCACACCTTGCCGAAGACGATGGCGCTCACGCCCGTCACGTTCGCCAGCACGCTGGCGCACTCCTGTTCACGGCCCTGCTTGAGCGCGCACAGCACGGCCACGCACAGCGACAACACCACGTAGGCAACCTGAGGGTGAAAACCGGAGCAGAACAGAGCGGGAAACGACAAGGTTGTACGCCATGAGTAGAAGACGGAGGAGTGTGATGACTGACTGACTGATTGACTGACTGTCTGTCTGTGCGTGTGTGTGTGTAAGTGTGTGAGTAAGTGCGTGTGCGTGTGTGTGTGTGCGTGTGTGTGTGAGTAAGCGTGTGAGAGTAAGTGTGAGATAGTCGTCTAAGTGGGTGTGAAACGATGTGGTGTGTCTTGCTGTGGTGGTCAAAGTGTCTAATCCATAGTATGTGTGTGTGTGTGTGTGTGTGTGTGTGTGTGTGTGTGTGTGTGTGTGTGACTCCCAGAGAAAAGACGCTGGGTTAGACCCAAAATGTGTATACAAAGAGTACATTTTTTGAAAAAAAGAGAGACAGCAATATATCACTGAGGTACATAAAGATAAGAATAGAGCAGGTTTCAAACATTCATAATTGCGAGGCTAATAGAACGAGTTTCATAATTGCTAGGTTGCCTGCATAATCACGAGGAACATCAGTCTACTCGTAAGCGTCCATAAACCATCGAGAAAGACGCCCTCACAAACCCTAATGGCCGTCAGTGGCTTGATAAAACGGACTCATGAATCACGGTAAATGGAGTAGCTACATGGACAAGGGACAGCAGGACGGCAGAGCAGGCGGTGGGTATGGACCGAAACTCCTTCCTGATGGCCGAGTGGAGCGCGTCGGGGGAGATCAGCGGTCCGTCCACCAGCGGGTCGTCATCCGCGGCGCCCGGATCATCGCTCACGGAGCTGCTCACCTGTCGCCACACAAACACAGCCATTGATACGCGAGCACAACACAGTAGGTCACTGTAGGTCAATGCAACAATGGCACGAAGGCCGCCACGCCATGCTATGCAATGCAATGCAATGCAATGACCTGACAGAAATAGTAGCCTTGTGGTGAATAAGCTGTACAGGGAATGCGTATATAGACCCAGGCAAGCGTAATGACATGAAGAAGTTGACATTTTGCAACTTGTCATTATTTAATCGTGCTATAAGACCGGAATAGGCCAAGGAAAAGGTATATTGTTACTGTTGCGGTGACACTGAAGTGAAGTGTTGTGTTGCTTCCTTCCTAAAATACATTGCATGGCCTTTGGTAGATCTGGTGACTATTGCATGAGCTGCAGCGTCTGCACTGCACTGTACTGTACTGAACACAGTTGGTGTCTCTTTTACATGGTAGACCTCATTGTGAATATACTGTACATATGTAGTATTGGTTAACACATGCAAGTGTTGACCACTGATGTTGCCAAATGACTTCACCACTTAATTCACCAAAAGCACATTCCTTGTTTGTAGGGTTAGGGCAATAAAGATGATTGTGATTGTGATTGTGATTAAGACCACCAGATTATTGTACACGTATACACACATCAGATCACATTTTGCACATCAGTCCATGTGGTTATATGATATTATATGACATTATATGACATTATATTATATTATAGTGCAGTATTCATGTCAATTGGCGGCACAGAATTAAGTGAATGATACGTACTGGATACAGGGGAGGTCCCTTTGAGTCCATGTGTGTGATTCTATTCGGTTTTGTGGCCGATAATTATGAATATTGTTCGATGATTACGGAGGAAAACGGAGAACAATAACAAGCGGACTAGACACGTGACTCAGCTACTTCCGGGTTACTTCCGGTCTCAACAACGCTGGCTGTTGTTGAGTGTGACGTCATGTGTCAGATCACTCGTGACTCCAATGTTACGTAATTCATTTTCATTTCATTTCCCTGCGTGTCTTCTGTGTGTATGCGACAATTAAACTTCTTGAATCTTCAACATTGGATTCATGTGTTGTTACATGTTCACCATAAACAATGTATTGAAAACAACAGATTTTTATGATATGGATTATGTGATTCATGAATATATATGATCATTTTAATGATCTTGATGATTGTATCCAATGCAATTTTTGTTTTCAATTCAATTCAATTTTATTTGTATAGCCCTTAATCACAAGACAGTCTCAAAGGCCAGGTTATTCTGGGCCAAAAGTGATTTTGTGACACCACCCCTAGCACCTATAGCCCCCCCAAAGGGCAAGAAACGACTCACTTAATGAACAAGGGAGACATCTTGAGGATGTTTCTATTTCAAGAGAACATTCAACATTATCACCGGAAGTATCAAACAAAGGACACCTTAATGGAAAGTCAGAGAACACTTTCATTTGATTTCACCATTTTATTGACAAACATACAACTTGCTATAAAAGACAATGAGCTGAACACGTTTCTGTGTGGTCGACGGTTAATGCTGATGAACAGAGCGGGACGTCAATAACAGAGTGTTAAGCTCTTCTGTTAATTCATGTTCCAGTTATAAAGGCAACAGCGCGGAAGGAGAGGGCAGGGGTTCAATTCAAGCGACGAGGACGCAGCGTTCAGGAGGAGGAGGAGGGCGGGGCTACTGTCACTGACATATTGGTGAGGGGTGGGGGAAGCAGCAGATAACTTTTTCTCATTGGTTAAGCTCAAGGTTAGGAGGTTGGAAAATATGGATTTTTTTTGCTGGTATGGAACTGTGCTTCAAGTCAAAACAGCATGTTTGCAGACACACATAAACACACACACACACAGACACACACACTTGCACAGATACACACACACATTCACACACTGTGCCTAGACCCAGAGGTCTGTGTAAGTACAAAAGTCTCTTCTCATACGTTCCCTCTCCTTACTTATAACTTAAGGCACTGAGTCTGATGCAATCAAGCTATCGCAAAGAAAAAGAAAAACACGTCATCAAACATGAAGGGGAAACTATTTCAAAATATCAAATAACAGTAAATGTTGCAATAATAGCATGCATTCTGATTAGAAAACAAAAACAAGAGAAAACGCTAACGTCACTTCACCAGTCACACGATTAGGAGAGCTTGGCTTCCCCTAAACCTCACAAGAGAGAGGACCGCCAAAGGTCAAAGGTCAAAGTGCCACTGAGGAGGAGAAGGAGATATATTCGAGCGGAACCTACCCTACGCAATCCAGGCAATACTCTGATGAGCAAACAGCAAACCAACTCATATTGTGTATGTTAGACTTCATTCATGCAAAGCAGTAAACACAAACACCAAAAGAAAAGAAAAACAATGAAACTCAATGAGGAGACGTGAGTAAGGCATTGTAAAAGTTCAGGCTACAGTGAGCTGTCCGACCCTATAGCCTGGGTTACGATGCCGTCAGATAGCCATGTTGTTGCGTCTATAGATCTATAGCGGACGAGCACAGGGCTGGATGCGCCCACGTGTCCATGACTGTGCTTCTATGTGGATGTGCAAGGACCTAATGGCACTCGAGTCGTTTCTGCATCAATGGATCCATATACCTGTACATGTATATGTAAATATATATATCTATATATATATATATATGTTATATTCCAAAAATATTCCAGTTTTCTTCTTCCTAAATTACTGTCAAAGACTAAATGAAACCAATATTATTTTATATATATATATATATATATATATATATAATCATGAATACCTAATTTTATCTAAAAAGTATTTTGTGTGTGTGTGTGTGTGTGTGTGTGTGTGGGGGGGGGGGGGGGGGCGTGCATATCGACCTTAGCCACCACGAATATAGTATTGATTAAATCGTTGGACCGGTTCTGTCAATCTCAAATCAATACACAGCCCCCCCCACCCGAGGCCAGCATCACGTTTATGATCCACGCCCTGCTGTACTGTTGTAGATGGGTGAGACGGGTGGCATCACATCAGTCAGACAGTCAGACAGTGAGTCAGTCAGACAGTGTCTCTGTGTCTGCCCGCGGTGGAGGGAGGGTTGGTTGGTCTGGAGCTCAGCATCACGGAGCCTCATAGTGTTGTTGGCTGGCCTCCACCTGCAGCAATACACACACAGTGGTCAATACAGGTGTACATTCATAGAGGTGTTGGGATATTATCGGTGTGTAAGTGTGTGTGTGTGTGTGTGTGTGTGTGTGTGTGTGTGGTGTATGGTACATGTGTGTGTATGAATACAATGTGTGTGTGTGTGTGTGTATGGTACATGCTTGATGCCTTTGTCAGTATATGCATGTGTAGTATGTGTTTGTGTTTGTGTGTGTGTATGTATGGTACATATGGTACATATGGTGTCTGTGTGTACGTGTGTGTGTGTGTGTTGTGTGTGTGTGTGTGTGTGTGTGTGTACGTATGATGCATGTGTCTGTGTGTACTTGTGTACTATATATGTGTGTGTGAGTGTGTGCATGTGTGTACTATATACATGTGTGTATGGTGCACGTCTCTGTGTGTACGTGTGTAGTACACGCGTCTCACCACGGGAGGCGATGTAGCACTCGTTGCAGGTCAGGCGTCCGTTACGGATCCTGACATCCGTCCCGGTGCTGGTTTCTCCCAGCTGGCCACCACACGCGCCACACTGGGGAGGAGAGAACCACATCATCAACCAGTACCCTCACTGCACAGGGGGCTGTGATATGTTGGCCCAAACCAACCATCCCATCACTAAGATTATTAGCTCTTTATTTTGCCTTACGTTCAGCACCTGAACTTCAGAATAAACATGGTTTAACTACACAACAGCTAGGGCTTGTTACATAACCAACCAGAATAAATGGTAGCAGTTTAACTAAATCCCGTAATCCGATATCTCCTTAATATGCTGATTATTACCAATATTGATCAATGTATTATTTGGTTATCTTCAGGTAGGCATCAGACTACTTGAGGATAATCAGTTTGAGAAAATATAATTTGAATGTATTGATATTGTTATCTATTGAACATTGTGTTAAGTGTTGTTGTAGCATACATGATGAGTAAACAATGACATTCGCCATACTGCATACACGTATTGGTACAGTGATACAGTTAAATACATTCTTTACAATGAGTGCAGATTATTACGGTTACACTGTGCAACTGGTGGTGTTGAACACCTTGTACCGTTCAGTCACGGCACATGACGTTTGTTTATGATGTGTTTGTGAGCATGTCCGGTCAGACATGCTAGCTCACATGCTCACATCTGTCACAAATGACGCATGCATGGAAGTAGCATAACCATAGCATGACAATGGCTATCAAATGTGTGTGTGTCTGTGGGTGTCTGTTTTGTGTGTTGTGTGTGTGTGTGTGGTGGTTGTGTGTGGGGGGGGGTGTGGGGGGGGGGAGGGGGGGGTGGTGACTGTGTGTGTGTGGCTGGTGTACACAAATAGATCACTGTACATTTGTTGTGTGTGTGGAGAGAGATGTGTGTGCAATGTTCGCATGTTCTCGTGTGTGTGTGGTGTGTATGTGCGTGTGTGTGAATACTTGAAACACTGCAAGTGAAAGAACAGTCCCATGGTGTCGATGATCATAGCCGCTCCTTTCCCCAGAGGCTGGGAACACCCGGAACACAGCCTCTTCCCACTGACACATCTACACACACACACACACACACACACACACAAAATAATATACTATTCAATGCACTTAACCTCAATCACACTGAGGAGTGAAGGAGTATGCATGTGCATGTGTGCATGTGTGCATGTGTGCGTGTGTGTGTGTGTGTGTGTGTGTGTGTGTTGAATGATGCCCATAAGAAGGGCATAATTCTGTATGACATATGTGACTAACAATTCTATATTAATTAATAACTCTATTTCTTTAGCAATGCATAATTCTCTGTAGCATTTATGACTGATGTGTAAAAGATGAGGGTTATTTCGACAAGACGACACCAGCAAAGGGCCTGTACGTGAACCCATGTCCTGTGTTTCATGTATGTACCAATGTCTCGTCTGCAGCAGAGATGAAAATAGAGTGGGGGAGTACACACTCACAAACACACGTTTCCTGGTACAAAGAATGTGAACTTGGGTTGGCCCCATAACCAATTGTTTTATAATTCTTTAAGATTTAAGATTTATTCTTTTTTAAGCTTTTTGATTATTATTGTACTTCTGTATAATTCTGTGTAGCATTGTGATTGATGTGTAACATATAAGGTTTATTTCAACAGAAGACACCAGTGAAGGGCCTGTACTTGTACTGTGACAATGCATAAGCGAGGGGCCCCATTTCCTGTGTCGCCTACAGCAGCACACTTCAGGTAGAGGCGTGGGGGGTCCCAAGCCTCGCAACTCACATACACACACACATTTCACCCTTATAATTCTTATATTATGAAGTATTGTGATTCTGTATTTCTTAATGATTCTGTAATTCTTTGACAATTAATGATTTTGTGTATCTTGGTAATGGTTTTTAACACATATGACAGAGGGGCCGTGAACTCGTAGTGGCCCCATTTCCTGTGTTTTTTCTGTACCAGGGGTTTCACATACAGCGAGGCATGACAGTAGGGGTACGATAAACACATACACGGTTTATAATTATTATTATTATTGTCATTATATTATGAAGTGTTTTGGCAATCTATAATCATGTAATTTTTATATATGTCATTATAAGGTTTTATTTCTTTAACACGGCACTTGAACTTGTTGTGAACCGATTTCCTTTATTGACAACAGTGGATACGGCAGTCTTGTATAAAGTACTTGAAGCGATACTTGAGTAAAAGCACAAGTATCTTACCAGAAAATAACTTTGGTAGAAGTTAAAGTCACCTTTTAGAAATGTACTTGAGTAAAAGTCTTAAAGTATCTGATATTTACTGTACTTAAGTATCAAAAGTAATTTTCTGATATTAAATGTACTTAAGTATTGGAAGTAAAAGTAGTCGTTGATTCTACTGACATCCTGGACATGCGGACTTCTTACGCACGAAACCCACCGGAACGCGGACGGACGCATTCGTGCGCGCGGACTGAACCCACCAGACGCGCAAGTGCACGCGCACTGCTGCGTACTGCTGTGCTTACTTCCCACTCCATGTTACCAGACGCGGGAATTGATTGATATTGATGCTATGATCACACTTTAGTGTGATTATTATTATTATTATTATTATTATTAGAATCTTGTTTGGTTGTATGCAAAATGTATGACTTGATTTAACTTAATTTAACTTAATATGATGCAGATATTGTGCATATACAATGTATTTCTATGAGATTGCGCACAAGGGTGCAGTGTGAACCGCGCCATGCGTTACCATGGGAGCGGAAGTAAAGCGCGTGCGCCCCGCAGCAGTACGCGTGTACTGAGTGCGATAAAATCCTCCGAAGGGACGCGAGGTATTATATAAGTTGGTGTCAACTAATAAACAGTAAGCGTAATCCATGGGTAGGAATACGGATAAATCATACAATCAATAGGTAAACCGCGTATTGTCGCAGAGTTAACAGAGGCCAGAGAGGTGGTGAGGCGGAGACATAGGCCTCGATCATCCCTGAGATCCCCTAATAGCATAGCGAACACGCAACATGTGGGCCCGTACCTGGTGGGTGAAGGAGGCTGTGCTGTGGAAGATGGAGTCGGCTGCTGTTTTCCCACCACTGTGTTGTCAGAGCCAGACCTGTGGGCCAAAGAAAGCACACACCATTAACACACACACACACTCCCAAATTGATTTCCCTTATGCTTACTCATGTTGCCTGAGAGACACACACACATGCACACACACTCACACACATGGCCACGCACGTGGACACACACACACACACACACACACACACACACACACACATTCACTCTCACACACACTGACACACACTGTAACACACACACGCACACACACACACACACACACACACACACACACACACACACACACACACACACACACACACACACACACACACACACACACATTCACTCTCACACACACTGACACACACTGTAACACACACACACACACATCCTACCTCTTGACAGTGTTGGACTGGATGAGCTGGGAGTTGCGGTCCAAGGAAGCTGTCTTCCAGATTTCCTGTTTCTTGGACGCCTCGCTATCGTGAGATGACTCTGCCAACACATAAACGTTTGACCACTTCCTGGTTCAGAGTACCGGTTTAGCTGATCGCTCAAACACTGTGTGAACGCCTCCTTATATGGATGTGCATTCATTTTTGTGCACGTCATTTCACAAAACGAATTAAATCATGCCTAATACATTATAGAATACACATTATACTTTATTTGAATCTACTATTTACTGTGATGGACCTAGCTGCCTTAACTCTCTTGTTTTCTCCATAGACTGAGCTCAGCTAAGCACACACACACACTCACACACACTCACACACACACAGTAATTCATCTTCGTCTGCCACTGTGACAATGGGTCTTTTCCACTTTGCACTTTGCGTTGAAAGGTGGTGGGGGGTAATAACTGCTTAAATCTACACGGTCAAATCTCCTCACCTTGGAAGAAGTGCAGCTTGGATTTGTGTTGATCTCCATTGGTGGTTGTGGATCTGTGGGCGTGGGGCAGCTCTCCGGGAGGCGCCCTGCCCAGGTGCTGAGGGCTGGGCGGGGCTGGCGGGGAGCTCTCCTCCCCTGGCCCCACCGCCGCCGCCACCGCCACCGCCCCCGCTGCTGCTGCCGGCTGCTTGGTCAGCCCAGAGGGGTTGAGAGGCGTTACAGTTTCATCCAGAATCCTCCTTTCCTGGGGAGAGGAAACGCAGCAGAACCTCTGTGGACACTGCTTCAGGTGTTTGTGTGTCTGAATCTCATCCAGATTCACTCTTCGTGGGAATGATTTTATTTTTTCATTTTCACTGAAAGATTACACGACATTTGATATGTTTTCTTACACCTTTCTTACACCTTACTTTGCTTATAATGTGTGATAATTTAAGTGTTATAATTTACATTTACACATCCTACCCTGAAAAATGGCAGCTTCTGTGATGTGGATGATTTTGATGAATCGTTTCTTTAGCCTCGCAACTATGAATGCTTGAAACCTGCTCTATTCTTATCTTTATGTACCACAGTGATATATTGCTGTCTCCTTCAACAAATGTACTCTTTGGATAAAAAGCGTCTGCCAAATGCCCTAAATGCAAATGTACATGTTCAGCCCTAGTGTCTATGCATGTGTGTACGTGTGTGTGTGTGTGTGTGTGTGTGTGTGCGTGTGTGTGTGTGTGTGTGTGGGGGGGGGGTGGGGGGGTACCTCTTCGATGTGTCTCCTCTCCTCCTCCTCCACCTCTCTCTGCGCTCTCTCCCACTCGCCCTTCAGTTTCTCTTGCTCCTTCTGGTACTCCTCCTGCATGGAGGCGGAGCAACAGTGAATACACACACATGCACACACACACACACACACATGCACACAGACAAACCAAGCACACCATGGAAATTCTATATGGCACACGGTGCACACCACACTCACAGACACACACTCTCTCTTTCTCTCTCTCTCTCACACACACCACACACACACACAACACACACACACACACACACACACACACACACACACACACACACACACACTCTCTTTCTCTCTGTCACACACACACAAATACCCACACTCTCTCTCTCTCTCTCTCTCTCTCTCTCTCTCTCCATAGCCCCTTTTACACGGCCTTTTGGTTGCAGGAATGTTGTGGCCTTATTCCGGTACTAACACGGAATGTGGGTCATTTTCGTTCCGCCATTTTATGCCCGTATGACACCCATTGCACTCCGAACCATCACTGGAGGGAGGGATCCCCCACTCTGCATTCTCATTCATTCACTCTCATTCCTTCTCCAAATGTCTTCCTTGTTAATTATTAAGGTAGTCGTTCCTTGCCCTTCGGGGGGCTAGGGCTAGGGGGGTGTCATAATCACATGGCCTCATAATCATATGGCCTGTAAAGCCCTTTGAGACTGTAACTGTGACTAAGGGGTACAAATAAACACAAATAAAATTGACTTGCTTGCCGCAACAAAGCCACATTGATGTCTGTGTGAAAGGGGTAAGCATTTTTGGAGTGGCATTATGATGACGTGGTGTTACATGTGCAAGTTTATGTATGTTGCATGTTCTATATGAAAAATGTAATGTCAATGTGCACGGCGAGCAAAAACACTGCACTTATTGTTTAGAAAGCAGCGTCACTGCCTGACGCGCATGTTGCCATATCAGACTACCACTGCTAGACGCTGACGCTGTTGTGTTACACGTCACGCCTCTGGTTCCGGAACGCCGGCACGCTATGTAAAAACACACACCGTGCCGTCTTTTTTGGTTCTGTGTAAAAAGGCAAAAGCTGACAGATCGTCTTTATGGCGATTGTAGCATATAGTCAGGTGGCTTAGTTCGGGGGCTCCTCCAAGGACACAGGCAGGTTTGTGGTGTAAAGTCTGGTTTATTGTAAAGGGTGCAGGTACAGTGAAATGACAGCGCAGATGGTAACCAGCGAGCATGCTAGCGCTCACCTGAGTGTGTGTGCTGGTGGCTGACATAACCTGTGGTGCACTGATTAGCCAATGCACCACAGGCTTGCAGCCCCCCCCCCCCCCCCCCACCCACCCCCCAGACTCTAACTGGGTCAGGTGAGGCCAATTATGCCAGCCAGCCAGCAAACACACACACCCCCACACTATGTAAAAGCACACACTGTGCCAGCTTTTTTGGTTCTGTGTAAAAAGGCAGATATGGTGATATTTCGGGATCTCTGTGTAAAAGGGGCTTCTCTCTCTCTCTCTCTCTCTCTCTCTCTCTCTGTCTCTCTGTCACACACACACACACAGACACTCAGTGATACCAGAGAAGCCTTTTCTCTGAGCCATCTGGTCGTGACATGCACCAGGCCATGCGCGCTCTCTCCACCACTGCCCCACCGCCCACCGGATACCTGTAGGTGGCGCTCCTGCTCCTGCTGCCACCTCTCCTGCCGCTTTCGCTCGTCATTGGGGTCCCAGACCCAGTGATTAACACGCTTAGCCAAGTTCAACATGGGGGTCTCAATCTACCCCATGCCCGGGCCAAGACAACCACACACACACACACAGAGACACACACAGACACACACACAACAGAACAGAACAGGACAGAACAGGACGAAGCACAGTAGGAAAAAAGAGGAGGAAAAGAAGATAGAGAGAGGAGAGAGAAAGAGAAGAGAGGGAGGGGGGAAGAGAGAGAGAGAGAGAGAGCGGGAGGGAGGGAGACAATGCGAAAGTGGCAACAGGACAGGAAGGGTCAGAGGTCAAGGAAGACACGATGGAAAACAAATATATAGAAGGAGGGTTTTAATCTGGGGAGTTACTTACAGTGGCACTGCTCTCATCAAGGCCCTCTGTTGATTCATGAGGAATAGACACACACACACACACACACACACACACACACGTTAATACCCCTAAAAATGCAAAAAATGCTAAATAATGTCTGAATAATGTATGAATCAGCCAGGTTTTCAAATTGTTGTTAATTAAAAACAGGGCATTTAAGGAGATTCCATTGTACCTGTTATAGTGGGAGAACGCATCTGCACGTTGTTGGGTAATGGTGACAATGGTGATAATGATGATAAGGGTGATAATGGAGAGAATGGTGACAATGGTAATGATGCAGGTGATGGTATAGCAGGGGGCGGAGTCTCTTTCTCTTCTGCGGTGGTGTCTGATGGTTCCGTGGTGCCGTTCACCTGGATTTACAACAGAACAAGAGTAGAATCATTAGAAAACAATTGAGTAACTGGATAATTAATTGGGCCGTACAAAATGTAGCTTTCCATACAATCAAGAGTAATGCATAGTTGTAGGTCGTTGTTTTAACCCTGTGTGGCAAATGAATACACAAACACACACACACACACACACACTATCCTGCATTCATTCAAATGTTGGCAGTCACAATGTTCTTCCGAGTGCCGATGCCAGAGCAGAGTAATGCCGTCATTTAACTGAATAAACCTCACAAAATCCCTGCCTTCCTGAATAGCTCCTAGTGTGCAAAAAACTAAAAACAGTATTAAATTACATCAAATCAGCCTCCTCCACCTACCGGCCCATCAGCAGTATCGGTATCGGTATCAACGGCGACGGGCTCCACCAGCGTCTGTGTCAGCTCCGTCACGATAGTGGTGGTGATGATGCAGCTCCTTCCTCCAATCAGAGCGCTCATGGCAGAGCCGGAGTGTGAGGTCCGGCCCTCCGTGGTCGGCTGGTCTGCGCCGGGTCTCTGATTGGCTGCTTCCGCAGTCTGCTCTGAGGAGACAGGCTCCTCCTTCTCCTGCTTTGGGGACTGTGGAGGGGCAGAGGAGGAGGAGGAGACAGGCACCTCCTTCTCCTGCTTTGGGGACTGTGGAGGGGCAGAGGAGGAGGAGGAGACAGGCACCTCCTTCTCCTGCTTTGGAGACTGTGGAGGACCAGCGGAGGAGGAGGAGGAGGAGACAAGCGCCTCCTTCTCCTGCTTTGGAGACTGTGGAGGAGCAGAGGAGGAGGAGGAGACAGCACCTCCTTCTCCTGCTTGGAGACTGTGGAGGACAGCGGAGGAGGCGAGGAGGAGGAGACAAGCGCCTCCTTCTCCTGCTTTGGGGACTGTGGAGGAGCGGCCGAGGAGGAGGAGTAGACAGGCTCCTCCTTTTTCTCCTCTGGGGAGAATGGAGGAGTAGCAGAGAGAGGCAAGCTCCTTCTCCTCCTCTGTGGGAGCGCGGAAGGTGAGGAGGAGACAGGGTACGTCTTCTCCTCTGGGGTCTGTGGAGCAGGCGACGAGGAGGCTGGCTCCTCTGTCTCCTTCTGGGGGACAGTCGGAGGAGCAATGGAGACAGGAGCCTCCTTTTTTCTCCACCGGGGACGGGAGAAGGAGAGGAGGGGGAGGGAGGGGGAGTGAGGGGCGGTTTTCAACTCCTCCTTCATGCCTCCGTTGAGACGCACAAGGCCGTCCAACTGAAGATGGATACAGAGAAGAGTTAAACGTAAGTAAGTGAGACAGTCAGTCAGTCAGTTCATGAGGTAAGCAGCTAACTCACTAAGTAACTGAGGAACTGAGGAACTCACAAAGTCATACACAGGAATTATGAACGAACATGTACTCGCATTACAAAATCCTCCACCATCTATGTAGACAATAAAAGTCAAGCCAATCACACGGAGAACCAATCAGCCAATCAGCAGTCTCGTTCTCACCAGGAACAGACTTGCGTGCGCCCTGGCTGTTCCCGGGCAGGCAGTAGGGTTTGGCGGTGAGCAGAGGCACGGGCTTGGAGGGCCGGGTAGGCGGGGTGGCGGTCACCGTGGTGGATGATGCGTACGGTCTGCGCGAGTCCCGCTGTACTCGCGCCGCGTGGGGCTGGGGGAGGGGGTTTTTGGTGTGCGTCCACGGAGCCTCTTTTGTCGCAGCCTGGAGGTGTTGTGGGTGGCGTCATCTTGGGCTCCGCCTGTGGAGGCTGTGGTTGTTGTTGTTGTTCTTCTCGTTGCTGTTGTGGTTCTGAGGTGGTGGGTCGTGGTTTTGTAGGCGGTGGTCGCGGAGGCGGAGAAGGTCGCGTCGACTGACGGGACCAGCGGGGGAAACTCGAGGAACTCGGCGGGGGGGTCGGTGAGGACTCCAACCTGCGGGATTTCTGCATTCTCCTCCGGTTCCCTGTGCTGGCTTCCGTCATTCCGATGGGGTTCCCGGTGGGTGGTGCCGAGGTTCTGGCTCTGTCTCTGAAGGGTGGTGGTGCTCCTGCTCCTGCTGGTCCTGCTGGTCTACAGGGGTGGTGTTGGGTGAAGGTGGACCTGGGGAGCTTCAGGCTGTCCCAGGGTGGCGTCGCTGATGGTGAATCGAAGGGCGTAGCGCTGGAGCACTATGGCCCGCCTCCTCTGGGGTCTGGCGCCCGGTAGGCGTCGCACAGCTCCCATCTCCCGGCGCTCCCTGGGAGGGAGGTGGTGTTACAGTTCAGTTTAGTTCAGTGGAGTTCAGACAACTTTATTTATCCCCAGAAGCGCATTGAATTTGCAGCTTACCAGTCACAACACAACTCAAAAAACAACAATTAAGATGACACTTCAAAAAACACCCGACAAGATAAACACTCCACAGAAAAGATAAATACATGTTAAGTTAGAGTAGTTATATATATACAAACTTTTCTTGGTCTACTGTATATTAGACTTTTTAAATTTTCACGCACATTTCAGCTTTTGTTGACATCATCTGGGTAAAGTTTTCTAATAATAATTTGGTCCCAGCAATCACTGAAAACGCGCTCCTATACGTTGGTGCTGCGTGCTGAATTGCTGCACCACCACACCACACGAATCCCCTACACAAACCCCCCCCCACACACACACACACACACACACACACACACACACACACACACGAAAGCCTACCCTATTTCCAAGGATGCACACTGAGCATCTAACTCTTTCAGCATCTAACTCTTTGTATTGGCTTGACAGCGTCGTCAATTATAGAGGCAGCCGCGCGATTCCTCGTAAATTGGCCATGCAAACAACTAACAAAACAAAAACAAAAACCCTCCGTCTGTCTCCTTAAATGGCACATTTACAGTAGTTTTAAAAAGCTTCCAAGTGGATCTTAAGAGAAAAGAAAGTTGTGAGCACCTGGTCAAAAGAATAATTTATTTGATTATGTGGTTTGCCTCATGTCGCACACTGAATAAAATATTGAAATATGAAATATCTAGTTTGTAAAAAGGGACTGTTTGTCTATATAGTATATGCAGTATATAAAAGCTGTTATAATTCTTGGATATGGCCCCTGCATAGATTGAATGACAGCCCTGAATATAAACACTTAAATCAAACATGAAATTAAATTGCTTGGCTCATCCTGCACTCAAATGGGATCAGACAACGTGAACACGTTTTAATCCCTGGATTAAAAATTATGATGGCGGCGGCGGTGACACATGCTGAGTATTTCACTGTTTTCCTGGTCCTTACTTCTCCTCCACGATCTCCCGGTAGGTCTTGATGCTCTTCCTCTTGCCGCTGTCCATCCCGTTCTCCTTCATCCTCCTCTCGATCCTCTTATTTCACTGTTTTCCTGGTCCTTACTTCTCCTCCACGATCTCCCGGTAGGTCTTGATGCTCTTCCTCTTGCCGCTGTCCATCCCGTTCTCCTTCATCCTCCTCTCGATCCTCTTCCTCTCCTCCTCTTTCTTGATCAGCTCGTGGGAGGCGCTGCGACGACGGTTCTTCCAGCGAGCCAGGTGCTAACAGTACGACAGACGATGACCTCATCACCATGATCTCATCACCATGACCTCATCACGATGACCTCATCACCATGACCTCATCACCATGACCTCATAACGATGACCTCATAACGATGACCTCATCACCATGACCTCATAACGATGACCTCATCACCATGACCTCATCACCATGACCTCATAACGATGACCTCATCACCATGACCTCATCACCATGACCTCATAACGATGACCTCATCACCATGACCTCATAACGATGACCTCATCACCATGACCTCATCACCATGACCTCATCAGAGTCTTCTACTCAGAATAGCACAGCATCAGATTGGGTGTGCATAGGTACCCTTGGTGTCTCTATCTATGTATACTGTATATTTACAATATAGGAGATGCTTATAGCCAAAGAGACTTGAGAAGACTTTAGGTTGATTTATACTTGGGCATGCTTGGGCGTACCTGGACAATTTTTTCTTGTGTCATGGACGTCGTCATATTGTGATTGGGCACTTTTCTAACGTCACCATGGAGATTGTAGTTTTCACTTCCTTATTGATATTTGGTCTGTAATATTATTTAGCAACGTAATTAACCTTTCACGGAAGCATAAATTAAAAAATGTTGCGCGACACTTTCATTGCTGTCAACCAACACTTTTCAAAATGTTGAGCACCCAAGCACAAATCAACCTTTAGTCAGTCTTATAATAAGAATATTGCAATCAGATTGGGTGTGCATAGGTACCTATGGTGTCTCCCTCTATGTATATAGTTACTATATAGGAGATGCTTATAACCAAAGAGACTTAAAATAAAGGGAATTAAAATATAGATTATTGTACAAGTAGTCTCCCGTTTCCAGCTGATTGCCAGTAGACAGGCATGCCAACTGTAACTGTTTTTCATGTGTGTGTATATATATATATGTATTTTCCAATATATATATATATTCTTTTATCTTGCTATTTCATATTTTATCTTTTTTGACTACTCTTTTGCATACTCGCCTGCCATGTCACAAGAATTTCACTGTTCAGAATGGCCCTGTGTTATGAAGAACATGGGACAGTAAAACACTTTGACTTTGACTTAACATTTCCCAATCAAGACCAAAGCCAGACACTTCCTCCCCCTGAGGTTCTTACGTCTTGCCAGCCGTCGTCCTCCTCCTCGAAGTTGATGAACTGCTCGTGCGTGCGCTCGAAGCGCGACTGGTTCAGGGGCGGCACATGCCCCGCCTCCTCCTCGTCCTCCGCCGGCATGTCACTCATACTCATACTCCTGCGGGAGGGAGGGAGGGGGGGACACGGAGGGGGGGCGCAGGCCGTGTGTAGTTCACGTGATTAGGACAGCGTTTTACACGTTGTGTCTTTCACATCTTAGTTGGGTTGGTTTGGTTTTTGTTGTCTTGTCGGTTTGAACAGGCTCCACAAACAGGGAATTACAATGAATGGACACTCAAACACCTGCGGGCTGTTGGATTGGTTTTGTTACCGAGACAATCCAGATGATTAGAATCATGTGTGTGTGTGTGGGTGGGGGGTGGAGGAACCGACACACACACACACACACAACAGTTTACACGCACACCAGCTCTATTCTGCCGCCTGTCAAATGGTTTCAGCTTGGTAACAGTTGTGTATAAGGCGGACATGCCGGGTGGTTTGACATTAAATGATAAATGGATTGCATTTATGTCGCGCTTTTATCCGAAGCGCATTACGATGTTGCCTCACATTCACCCGTTCATATACCGGCCATGCAAGGTAACAACCAACACGTCAGGAGCAGTTGAGGTTAGGTGTCTTGCTCAGGGACACCTGGAGCCCGGGGATAGAAACCAGCAACCTTCCAGTTGCCAGATAACCCCGCGTACCTCCTGAGCTACTGCCGCCCCTAAATGCTCATGGCAGAGCCGGAGTGTGAGGTCCGGCCCTCCGTGGTCGGCTGGTCTGCGCCGGGTCTCTGATTGGCTGCTTCCGCTGTCTGCTCTGAGGAGACAGGCTCCTCCTTCTCCTGCTTTGGGGACTGTGGAGGGGCAGAGGAGGAGGAGGAGACAGGCACCTCCTTCTCCTGCTTTGGGGACTGTGGAGGGGCAGAGGAGGAGGAGGAGACAGGCACCTCCTTCTCCTGCTTTGGGGACTGTGGAGGAGAGGAGGAGGAGGAGACAGGCACCTCCTTCTCCTGCTTTGGGGACTGTGGAGGAGCAGAGGAGGAGGAGGAGACAGGCACCTCCTTCTCCTGCTTTGGAGACTGTGGAGGACCAGCGGAGGAGGAGGAGGAGGAGACAAGCGCCTCCTTCTCCTGCTTTGGGGACTGTGGAGGAGCGGCCGAGGAGGAGGAGGAGACAGGCTCCTCCTTTTTCTCCTCTGGGGAGAATGGAGGATTAGCAGAGGAGGCAAGCTCCTTCTCCTCCTCTGTGGAGCGCGGAGGTGAGGAGGAGACAGGGTCCGTCTTCTCCTCTGGGGTCTGTGGAGCAGGCGATGAGGAGGCTGGCTCCTCTATCTCCTTCTTGGGGGACAGTGGAGGAGCAATGGAGACAGGAGCCTCCTTTTTCTCCACCGGGGACGGGAGAGGAGAGGAGGGGGAGGAGGGGGAGGAGGGCGGTTTCAACTCCTCCTTCATGCCTCCGTTGAGACGCACAAGGCCGTCCAACTGAGATGGATACAGAGAAGAGTTAAACGTAAGTAAGTGAGACAGTCAGTCAGTCAGTTCATGAGGTAAGCAGCTAACTCACTAAGTAACTGAGGAACTGAGGAACTAACAAAGTCATACACAGGAATTGTGAACGAACATGTACTGCATTACAAAATCCTCCACCATCTATTTAGACAATAAAAGTCAAGCCAATCACACAGAGAACCAATCAGCCAATCAGCAGTCTCGTTCTCACCAGGACAGACTTGCGTGCGCCCTGGCTGTTCCCGGGCAGGCAGTAGGGTTTGGCGGTGAGCAGGGGCACGGGCTTGGAGGGCGGGTAGGGGGTGGCGGTCACGTGGTGGATGATGCGTACGGTCTGCGCCGAGTCCCGCTGTACTCGCGCCGCGTGGGGCTGGGGGAGGGGGTTTTTGGTGTGCGTCCACGGAGCCTCTTTTGTCGTGCCTGGAGGTGTTGGTGGTGGCGTCATCTTGGGCTCCACCTGTGGAGGCTGTGGTTGTTGTTGTTGTTCTTCTCGTTGTTGTTGTGGTTCTGAAGGTGGTGGTCGTGGTTTTGTAGGCGGTGGTCGCGGAGGCGGAGAAGGTCGCGTCCGACTGACGGGACCAGCGGGGGAACTCGAGGAACTCGGCGGGGGGGTCGGTGAGGACTCCACCTGCGGGATTTCTGCATTCTCCTCCGGTTCCCTGTGCTGCTCCGTCATCCGATGGGGTTCCGGTGGGTGGTGCCGAGGTTCTGGCTCTGTCTCTGAAGGGTGGTGGTGCTCCTGCTCCTGCTGGTCCTGCTGGTCTACAGGGGTGGTGTTGGGTGAGGTGGACCTGGGGAGCTTCAGGCTGTCCAGGGTGGCGTCGCTGATGGTGAATCGAAGGGCGTAGCGCTGGAGCACTATGGCCGCCTCCTCTGGGGTCTGGGCGCCCCGGTAGGCGTCGCACAGCTCCATCTCCCGGCGCTCCCTGGGAGGGAGGTGGTGTTACAGTTCAGTTTAGTTCAGTGGAGTTCAGACAACTTTATTTATCCCCAGAAGCGCATTGAATTTGCAGCTTACCAGTCACAACACAACTCAAAAAACAACAATTAAGATGACACTCACAGACAAGATAAACACTCACAGAAAAGATAAATACATGTTAAGTTAGAGTAGTTATATATATACAAACTTTTCTTGGTCTACTGTATATTAGACTCTTTAAATTTTTGCGCACATTTCAGCTTTTGTTGACATCATCTGGGGAAAGTTTTCTAATAGTAATTTGGTCCCAGCAATCACTGAAAACGCGCTCCTATACGTTGGTGCTGCGTGCTGAATTGCTGCACCACCACACCCACCGAATGCCCCTTACACAACCCCCACCACCCTCCACCACCCCTCCCCCCCCCCCCCCCCCCCCCACCCCCCCCACCCCCACCCCCCCCACCCCCCCCCCCCCCCTCCCCCCCCCTCTCCTCCTCCCGCCCCCTCCCCCCCCCCCCCCCCCTCCCCCCCCCCCCCCCCCCCCCCCCCCCCCCCCCCCCCCCCCCCCCCCCCCCCCCCCCCCCCCTCCTCCCCCCCCCTCCCCCCCCTCCTCCCCCCCCCCACCCCCCTTCCCCCCCCCCCCCCCCTCCCCCCTCCCCCCCTCCCCTCCCCCCACACACACACACACACACACGAAAGCCTACCCTATTTCCAAGGATGCACACTGAGCATCTAACTCTTTCAGCATCTAACTCTTTGTATTGGCTTGACAGCGTCGTCAATTATAGAGGCAGCCGCGCGATTCCTCGTAAATTGGCCATGCAAACAACTAACAAAACAAAAACAAAAACCCTCCGTCTGTCTCCTTAAATGGCACATTTACAGTAGTTTTAAAAAGCTTCCAAGTGGATCTTAAGAGAAAAGAAAGTTGTGAGCACCTGGTCAAAAGAATAATTTATTTGATTATGTGGTTTGCCTCATGTCGCACACTGAATAAAATATTGAAATATGAAATATCTAGTTTGTAAAAAGGGACTGTTTGTCTATATAGTATATGCAGTATATAAAAGCTGTTATAATTCTTGGATATGGCCCCTGCATAGATTGAATGACAGCCCTGAATATAAACACTTAAATCAAACATGAAATTAAATTGCTTGGCTCATCCTGCACTCAAATGGGATCAGACAACGTGAACACGTTTTAATCCCTGGATTAAAAATTATGATGGCGGCGGCGGTGACACATGCTGAGTATTTCACTGTTTTCCTGGTCCTTACTTCTCCTCCACGATCTCCCGGTAGGTCTTGATGCTCTTCCTCTTGCCGCTGTCCATCCCGTTCTCCTTCATCCTCCTCTCGATCCTCTTCCTCTCCTCCTCTTTCTTGATCAGCTCGTGGGAGGCGCTGCGACGACGGTTCTTCCAGCGAGCCAGGTGCTAACAGTACGACAGACGATGACCTCATCACCATGATCTCATCACCATGACCTCATCACCATGACCTCATCACCATGACCTCATAACGATGACCTCATAACGATGACCTCATCACCATGACCTCATAACGATGACCTCATCACCATGACCTCATAACGATGACCTCATCACCATGACCTCATAACGATGACCTCATCACCATGACCTCATCACCATGACCTCATCAGAGTCTTCTACTCAGAATAGCACAGCATCAGATTGGGTGTGCATAGGTACCCTTGGTGTCTCTATCTATGTATACTGTATATTTACAATATAGGAGATGCTTATAGCCAAAGAGACTTGAGAAGACTTTAGGTTGATTTATACTTGGGCATGCTTGGGTGTACCTGGACAATTTCTTCTTGTGTCGTGGACGTCGTCATATTGTGATTGGGTACTTTTCTAACGTCACCATGGAGATTGTAGTTTTCACTTCCTTATTGATATTTGGTCTGTAATATTATTTAGCAACGTAATTAACCTTTCACGGAAGCATAAATTAAAAAATGTTGCGCGACACTTTCATTGCTGTCAACCAACACTTTTCAAAATGTTGAGCACCCAAGCACAAATCAGCCTTTAGTCAGTCTTATAATCAGAATATTGCAATCAGATTGGGTGTGCATAGGTACCTATGGTGTCTCCCTCTATGTATATAGTTACTATATAGGAGATGCTTATAACCAAAGAGACTTAAAATAAAGGGAATTAAAATATAGATTATTGTAGTCTCCCGTTTCCAGCTGATTGCCAGTAGACAGGCATGCCAACTGTAACTAACTGTTTTTCATGTGTGTATATATATATATGTATTTTCCAATATATATATATATTCTTTTATCTTGCTATTCCATATTTAATCTTTTTGGACTACTCTTTTGCATACTGTCGCGTACCATTTCACTGTTCAGAATGGCCCTGTGTTATGAAGAACATGGGACAGTAAAACACGTTGACTTTGACTTAACATTTCCCAATCAAGACCAAAGCCAGACACTTCCTCCCCCTGAGGTTCTTACGTCTTGCCAGCCGTCGTCCTCCTCCTCGAAGTTGATGAACTGCTCGTGCGTGCGCTCGAAGCGCGACTGGTTCAGGGGCGGCACATGCCCCGCCTCCTCCTCGTCCTCCGCCGGCATGTCACTCATACTCATACTCCTGCGGGAGGGAGGGAGGGGGGGACACGGAGGGGGGGCGCAGGCCGTGTGTAGTTCACGTGATTAGGACAGCGTTTTACACATTGTGTCTTTCACATCTTAGTTGGGTTGGTTTGGTTTTTGTTGTCTTGTCGGTTTGAACAGGCTCCACAAACAGGGAATTACAATGAATGGACACTCAAACACCTGCGGGCTGTTGGATTGGTTTTGTTACCGAGACAATCCAGATGATTAGAATCATGTGTGTGTGTGTGGGTGGGGGGTGGAGGAACCGACACACACACACACACACAACAGTTTACACGCACACCAGCTCTATTCTGCCGCCTGTCAAATGGTTTCAGCTTGGTAACAGTTGTGTATAAGGCGGACATGCCGGGTGGTTTGACATTAAATGATAAATGGATTGCATTTATGTCGCGCTTTTATCCGAAGCGCATTACGATATTGCCTCACATTCACCCATTCATATACCGGCCATGCAAGGTAACAACCAACACGTCAGGAGCAGTTGAGGTTAGGTGTCTTGCTCAGGGACACCTCGAGCCCGGGGATAGAAACCAGCAACCTTCCAGTTGCCAGATAACCCCGCGTACCTCCTGAGCTACTGCCGCCCCTAAATGCTCATGCTCAAGTGAATAACACAACAAAAATGACACAGAAGTAATGCCTCGTTATGACCGATACAGGGGGTGATACACATGACATGCATATCATCACGAATATATATATATGCATGTGTCCATGCAGACATAACTACACAGACGTCATCGTGCATGGATCCCCTATGCAGACTTACTCTTTGTCCTCAGACCTATAAGCAACTCGTCGACTCCTAAAAACAATAACAGAGTGAAAAGAACAACAGACAAAGGTAAACGGGAGTGTAGCAGGATTGTGTGTGTGTGTGTCTGTGTGTGTTTGTATTCCAGGGATATGGAAATGTGTTCCTCGTATGTCAACACACGATGTCCGACGCCAATCCTTGGACTGGTTCACTCAACATTTGCATTTCTTGTGTAAGTGCCAATCGCCGTTGAACGAGGTGCTAGGATGCTAGGTGTGATGACAGCGTTAGCATGAGGTGTGTGGGTGGAGGGTGGGAACTCTGACGTCATGCATGCAGCCCGTCTCACATCATCGGGGGCAACTCTTCGCTCTCCATCCACCAGGGCTGCTGGCGCTTGCTTCGCATCTGCACAACCTCTCTCTCCTCCATCACCACCTCCTTCTCCTTCTCCTCCTCCTCCTCCTGCTCCTCCTGCTGCTCCTCCTTCTTCCCCTCCTCAGGGCTCTGCCTGCTCCCCTGGGGCTCCACACTACGAGGAGCAGCAGCAGGAGGTCTGGCTGGAGGAGTAGCGTGTCCAAGGGGGAGGGGAGTGGAGATATGGGGAATCGTCTGGCCTCCTCGGTGATGTTTCTCCTCCTCCTCCTCCTCTTCCTCTCCCTCTCCCTCTCCCTCCTCCTCCTTCTGCTCCTTCTCCTCCTCCTCCTCCTCCTCCTCCTCCTCCTCCCTGGCCCCTGTGTACTGTCTGCTGGGGGCTTTCAGAGGAGGGATGATCTCATCTTCTACCAACTCAGCAGCCATTCTGCTGAGAGAGCGCTGGAGTTAACAAGTAGCCCGTAACCAGGGGCAACGCAGCAGAAACTGCCCGCGGGCCAAACCATAGAACAACATCGCCGGGATGCGACGGCAATACGTTAACCGTGCCAGTTAAGGGTAACCGTATTAGTTCAAACCAGAGACAGGGTCAAACATGGTAAATGGTAAATGGATTGCAATTATAAAGCGCTTTTATCCAGAGTGCTTTACATTTGCCTCACATTCACCCATTCATACACCGACGGCGGTGTCAACCATGCAAGGTAACAACCAACACGTCAGGAGCAGTTAGGGTTAAGGTGGCGTCTTGCTCAGGGACACCTCGACACTTAGCTAGGCGGAGCCCGGGGATTGAACCAGCAACCTTCTAGTTGCTAGACAACCGCTCTTACCACCTGAGCTACTGCCGCCCAAAAATCAAACAAGCAAGCTCCAGGATTCGGTAATTCCGCAACAACAACAACAACAATAATCAACTGATTGACCACTTCCTGCAGGGTTAGTCAAAATTGCCGTATCCTACGTGCATACGTCCCGTATCGCGAGCAAAAACCAAGCACACGCGGCCGATGACATATTACCTCTCCCTGTTTCTCTTCTCTGCGATGATCAATCTTCTCTGCAGTTGATTTGAGCCGGACGACGACGACGACGACGACGGCGCAACGTTTTTGTGTGCGGCTGACCCGGGCACCGGCAAGAACCGATTCACCGCCGTTTTTTTGCCCGCTGCGGCAGTGGGTTTGTGAAACGCTCCAGTTCTCCTCGCCATCATATCGTCCTTCTCCGGGTCGGGGAGCACACCACCTCCCTCCTCTTCCTCGTCCTCGTCCTCAGCATCACTACGAGGAGCCGACGACGGGCGGACGAAGGCTCCGTCTGCCGCCGCCGCTCGCTGCGGGGCCATTTCCGACGGAAACACGGTTGCTTTCCCGAAGCTCCTCTCTTGATATCGAGACACAACGGTTCATGATGAGAGAAGGCTTGTCCTAAAGGCTTGTTAATGACCCTCTGCACACACACACACACACTCTAAGAGGCTAGATCAGCGTTTATAAAACTATGGCTCGGGACCCAAAATGGCCAAAGAGGTGCCATGCAATAACAGCAAACTCAGTGCACCGTTGGGTTAGATCAGCATTTCTGAAAGTATGGATTAAAACCCGACAAGGCGACAACCCGACAACGACCAAACGGAGCACACCTGAGATTAGCCCTCCTCTCCCACTCCGCCCGCACCGCCTCCTTCCTCTGGGGGAAGGCGTCCGTCACCAGCTCCCCCTGCGCACAGCGCTTGGACGCCGGCAGGGGCAGGAAGTGGTTGTAGGTGGTGGCGCGGCGGTTGAACGCCCCCGTCCTGCGCGCCAGCATGTCGTCCTTCTGCAAGTTGGGCGTCCGCTCCTCGTCCTCTTCGTCGTCCTCGTTCTCCTCTTCTTCCCGCGCCGCCTTGGCGTACTGAGCGAAGCGCGCGTCCAGCTCGGCCCCGGTGGGAGGGGCCTCAGGGGACCAGGGCGTGACTGTGAGGTCAGAGGTGGTGGTGGGGTCGGATCCATCGACCTGGCTGAGAGGTCATCGTAAAAGCTGTGAGCGTCAATCCAATAATTGAAATTCAGGTAATGCTTGCCTACACACACATGCAGGAACGTGCACACATGGTGGTAGAGTCACCGATGCTGGCCCACTATTGGTTTAGAAGGACACTGAACTGGAATGGAGTTCAAGGACAAAATGGCTCTTGGCAAAATTAGGTCATGGGGTCAAATATTCAAATTTAGGATAAATTCTATAGATAATACGTTATCAAACAGAAAGTGCCCTACGTACATATGTGTGTGTGTGTGTGTTGCGTGTGTATGTCATGGAGATTAAAACAAATCAGTAATATTCAGTAATATGGAGTACTGCCACACCCACCCCCTAACCCCGTTCCATCCTACCTCCTTCAAACTAATACAACTCATTCTAGCTATTAAAATGTGATCCAAGAAAAAATAAATCCTTAAAGCACAAATACATTTTAACAAACGCTGTAGTACAAACAAATCAATGGCATTTGATGCAAAAAATAAGTACCTACAGTACCTAGTATTCACTGCTCTCTGTTATATACAGTATGTATATAGATATCATATGTATATATACAGTATATTACCTGTTAAAGTACCAAAAAAAGCCTTAATATATAATCCTGGACAGTGTGGAGGTGTCCCCGTGTCTACGGTTGTCCGTACCTGCGTTCCCGCTCACTTAGCCGGGAGCCCAGGTCAATAGTAGGCATAGCAACAGTTGCCTTGGCGAGAAGCCGCCTTAGCATGTCTGACTGTCCGCCCTCCCCGGGGACGAGCGCATCGCTGGGCGGCTGCATGATCTCAGTCACTCCACCAAAGGTCACCGCCTTGCCCCGGCCGCCGTGTCCGCCCTGCGCTGAGCCGACCGGGGGACGGGCCGCGCGGCTACTGCCCCGACAAGCCTCACACACTGCTGGGACCGGGCTAGGCTCACTGCTATTTTACATGCACACACACACACACACACACCGGAGGCATGTGACGACACACACACACACACACACACACACACACACCGACACACATGGGGAATGGGATACAAACACACACACACACACGGAATGGATACAAAAGCACACACACACACACACACACACACACACACACACACACGGAGTGGATACAAAAGCACACACACACACACACACACACACAAACACACACACATGCACGGAATGGATGCATACACACAAACACACACACACATATACACATACACACACACAAAATGGATACAAAAACACACACACACACACACACACACACACACACACGCACGCATTGGATACAAACACACACACACAAACAATGGATACGAACAAACACAAACACACACACACCGACACATACTCAAATGCAAATACAAATTCAAATATACTCCCACAATACATACAAATCCAAATACACACACGCGTACAAAACACACACACCTCACACCACAATCGGCCAAGAAGGAAAAAATACAGGAAGAAAAAAGGACAAAAGAGAGAATGGAGAGGAGACGGTGAGCGGCCCGGAAAGACACAAGCGGACATTTTGAATGATTAATAACAAACAAGTGATGGAAAACAAGTGATGGAAAAGAGAGGACATGAAGGATGGATGGAGAGAAGGGGGGAGATGAGTGTAGGGGTGGGGGGTCTCAGGGAATCACCGACACACACACACACACAGACACACACACACACACACACACATAAACACACACACACTCTCTCTCTCTCTCTCTCTCTCTCGGGCATTGTCTTCCACAAAGCATACATTAGGTAATCCAGTGTCTCTGCTCGAGCCCCTGCTGCCACGGCAACGGCAAAAAAAAGCCCACTGTGCTACTTTATCTGATGACAACAAGGACAAAGACAGGAGAGAGGGGGTCCTCCTTGCCCAAACATCTCCTCTCTCCTCACACACACACACACACACACACACTTGCCAACTCTTTTATAAGGTCTTGTATATTTTATAAGGAGATGATCCAGATGGTGGAGAGAGGTCTCGGTAAACCGCAGATGTTAAGCTAAGTTTAGCTGTCTGTTAGCCATCTTTTATAGCTTGGCTGACTACATGGATATTATATTGTTACCGAAAAAAAGATAATTCATGGTGAGCGAAGTAAACAGAACGCAGACGGTAGCTATGCTAATCTATTTAGCGGTTAGCGCTCACGCTAAAAAAAAACAACGATTGCTGAAACAAAAACAAAGACGCGCAAACTTAGACTGACACTTAAGACACACACAGCCAAACTCAGCCTCTCTTTGTGTGTGTGTGTGTGTGTGTGTGAGCAATGCATACACACACACGCACACACACACACACACAGACACACACACACACCACACACACACACACATGTACACACGCACACACACACACTCTCTCACACATACGAACACACACACACACACACACCCCACACACACACGCACAACGCAATTCATTTAATCTAAACTGGAACACTGGGTGATTCAGGTCAAACTTGGGCTAACATTGAGCTGCTATGGGTAGAACATGTGTGTGCGTGTGTGAGCGAGTGAGAGAGAGGGAGAGAGGAGAGAGAGAGACCGAGAGAGAGAGAGGGCGTGAGAAAAGTCAAACAGAGAGAATGGGGTGGGGGGGGGCACCTGGGTTCAGTCATTCTGAGTCTCTCCCACTTCTGCATGTCAGCCTGGCTCATGGAGGCGGAGACAAAGCTTACTGGGCCCTCCCTGTGGGGGCGGGGCCTCGCCAGAGCCCGCCTGCGAGCCAGGTCATCCATCATCTTATTGGGCACCGCTTTAGCTCCTCCCATCCCCACCCCGCCCTGCCCCTGCTCCTCCTCCTCCTCCTCCTCCTCGTCCTCTTCTTCCTGGGCGCGAGGGTTGGCGTTCAGGAAGGGGTTGTCCCGGCGTGTGATGATGTCACATGAGACAGCCGCCGCCCTCTCACTGGTCGGTCGGTCACACAGGAAGTGACATCGGCGGCAGAGGAGCGGCGAAACAGCGCACATAAGCACGGCCAGACAGGAAGTCGAGACAGAGAGAGAGAGAAGAGAGGGAGACATTTTGCCCAGAGTGAACTGAAGGGAGTGAGGGAGATGTAGTAGTAGTAGTAAAAGTGCGAGCAGAGAGGGAGGCGTGCTTCAGTGTTGCGGTCAGCTGTACCGGAGCTTGTACCTGTGCTCCTTCTCCTGCAGAGCCTGCTGGGAGGCGCGTCGGATGCCCTCCCAGCGCTCGCGGTCCCTGCTGCTGAACACCGGCGCCGGCAGGAACTGGTGCACCCTGGGAGCCACGGACACGCGCGGCGCCCGCCGGGACGCCAGGTCGTCCTTGCGCACGTCCGGGACCTTCTTCTTCTTCCTGACCACGCCCCCGTCCCCCTCCCCCTCCCCGTCGGACGAGGAGGCGGAGACGGAGGAGGAGGAGGAGGAGTCCCACGTGGCTTTGTGATTGGTCAGGAAGTCGTTGTCCCGGCGCAGGATGATGTCGGGGGAGGGGGCCCTGGCTTCCCGCTGCTGCCGCTCCGCCTCCTCCTCCGAGGGTTCCTGGACCCTTGGGTTCGGAGACGGAGGAGCGCGATTGGTTCATTTGGTCATGTGAGCGTCGCTTGAGACGATCCAATCCGTGCCAGGCACCAAGCAGAGGGTTAGGTTGCACAGCGGTGAGGTGAGGTCAGGTGAGGTGAGGTGAGGTCAGGTGATGCAGCCACGACAAACCAAACGGTTAGAGATTTGTGGAGAGTTTTAGTCACCCCTGCATCCTCACAGGAACCCGAACATCACTGAGGGTCTCTGGAGGAGCCATGATGATTTCAACACATGCATCACAAAACAGAAGCGGATTTGAAGCCACGGAGCAAACCTCCTCCTCTTGCAACGCGCCAACCAAACAACCATTTGAGCACAAACAGACTCAAAACCAGTTTTAAGCATGAGATTTCAAAGAACAATTTTCATCTCCAGCGGGTCAACGGTCACCGTTGCTCAAGCCACGAATTGAGCACACGCGCAAAAAAAAACAGGACCATCATCTTGTTACCGGGCAACTAAAGCAATGCTGTTAGAAACCTCCTGGAACAAACCGTAAGGACATGCGGTGGTCAGAACACACACACACCCCCCGTCCACCTCATGCCGTTGGGGCCCTGACCTGCTGTACCGCACGGCAGCAGGGAGAACCTTAATCCCGGCCTTCTGCAGTCTCTGTAACCTCTTCTCCTCCAAAACTTCCTGGCTCACATCCCGTTCCCGGTCTTCTTCCTGGGTTCGGCGGTCCCGGTCTACTTCCTGGGTGGGTTCCTCCTCCACCCCCTCCTCCCCCCTCCCCCTCCTCCACCTCCTTGACGCTGGCTCCCGGGGCCCACGTGACCGTTTTGAAGGTTTTGGATCGAGGGCCAGGACTTGTACTGCTGTCAGCGTCGCCTAAGGAGGTCGAACGTTGACTGGGAGGGAGGTGGGGGGGGGGTAGGCGGGTCGCGTTGGAGCAGAAAGATTAGATCCCAGGAAACACGGTTGTAGGTCTGAACACGACGTGGATATGATCCGGTTTATTTTTTGGAGGGCTGTGTCTTTTCACGTGTTTTTGCAATAGAGGCACTGAACATGATTCAGGCAATATGTTGAAGTGTGTGCATGCATGTGTGTACGTGTGTGTACATGTGTGTATGTGTGTGTATCTGTAGTGTGTAGTGTACAGTGTGTGTGTGTGTGTGTGCGTGTGTGGTATATGTGTGTGTGTGTGTGTGTGTGTGTGTGTGTGTGTGTGTGTGGCGATTACCTGCGCTGCTCGCCCTCCTCGCCGCGGGGCTTGCGGCGGGGGGCGGGCACGTAGGCGGTGGCGTTGGTCCGGTTGGGCAGGAACTGGTTGAAGGGAACGGAGGCGCGTGATTCGCTGGTGGCCGTCCGCCGTGCCAACATGTCGTCCCTCCGCACATCTGGCCTCTTACCGTCCGCCTCCGAGTCACTGGGCCCTGGACGAGAGAGGTAGATAAACAGAGGGATTGAGGGAGAGAGAGAGTGAGAAAGAGAGAGAGAGAGAGAGAGAGAGAGAGAGAGAGAGAGAGAGAGAGAGAGAGAGAGAGATAGGGAATATAAAAAGTAGAGAGAGAGGGGAGAGAGAGAGAGAAAAGAGAGACAGAGAGAGCGACAGATAGACAGAGAGAGAGAGAGAGAGAGAGAGAGAGAGAGAGAGAGAGAGAGAGAGAGAGAGAGAGAGAGAGAAAGAAAGAGGAATATAAAAAGTAGAGGGAGAGAGTGCGAGAGAGAGAGGGTGAGAGAGAGAAAGAGGGACAGAGAGAGAGAGAGAGAGAGGGAATATATACAGTATATGTATATATAATATTTACAGAGTAGAGAGAGAGAGAGAGAGAGAGAGAGAGAGAGAGAGAGAGAGAGAGAGAGAGAGAGAGAGAGAGAGAGAGAGAGAGAGAGAGAGACAGAGACAGAGACAGAGACAGAGACAGAGAGAGAGAGAGAGAGACAGCAAGGGAGATGGAGAGGAGGAGGGGGGAAGGTCATCGTTTAAAATACTTTGGTATAAATGTGACAGCGGCAGTTAAAGAGTTACAGAGTGCACGTTGAAGTCAGCTCTCTCTCTCTCTCTCTCTCTCTCTCTCTCTCTCCTGTCTCTCTCTCTCTCTGTCTCATTATCTCTGCCGTATTCGATTCCATGAGTGGCCTGTAGGCGACGTGAGGAATGTGGATATTCCTAGTCCTGGAATTGTGCTGCACAGCTGCATCCGTACACCACAATCGACATGAGACACACACACACACACACACACACACACACACACACACACACACACAGACATACACACACACACACACAGGATGTCTGCAATCGCCTTGTTCTTTCACACGCCTTAGACATACATAGACACTAAACAGACACACACACATACACACACACACACACACACAAACATAACCCCACACTAAACACACGGTACAAACCTGTGTCACTCGGGACTGTAACTTAGAGCGACAGGTGCCGACGCCCGGGCTCAGACATGCTTAACACACACATACACACACACACATACATACACACACACACACATACACACATACACACACACACGGACACAGACAGAGACACACACACACACACACACATACTGTACACACATTTGGACACACGGACACAGACAGAGACACACACACACACACACATACTGTACACACATTTGGACACACGGACACAGACAGAGACACACACACACACACACACACACACACATACTGTACACACATTTGGACACACGGACACAGACAGAGACACACCGACACACACACTCACACACACACACACACACACACACACACACACACACACACGGACGGCGGGGCATTCAGCTGTTGCCCAGCGTGCCCTGCTGCCAACTGTGCCGGACCAAGGTTACAACCCAGAATATAGAAGTCAAACTATTTCTGAGGGAAAGGGAAAAGGCATGCCCTTGGTCTTTAGGACAAACGTCAATACAGCCTTGTATGGAGTGTCCTGTGGGCAGGATACAGTGGGTTCTGGGTTCTGAGGGGGCTGCTGGTGGTGGTGGTGCTGGTAGTGGCGGAAGAGCCTACCGTCACTCTGGAGCCTGCTGGCCACCTCGGGTGACGGGCTGTTCTGGGAGTGGGAGCCAAACGAGTCCAGGCTGTAACAGAACAACATAGAATATTCTATATTATTCCCCATCATTACTATTCCATTACTATTCCATTCATCATTTGTACATTGTCGCTTATAATTGTATAATTGTAATGCTTTGTTACCAGTTTTTTGACACCCATTGCACTCCGAACCGTACCTGGAAGGAGGGATCCCCCACTCTGTGTTCCTTCTCCAGATTTCTTCCTTGTTAATTATTATTAATTCTTTTTTTTTACCTTAGGGGGGCTAGGGCTGGGGGGGGTGTCATAATCACATGGCCCATAATCATATATGGCTTTTGAGACTGTAACTGTGATTTAGGGCTATACAAATAAAATTACAAAAACTATATTAATTCAATATTTTTTTCCTATTTTTAATATTTTTATATTGCCTTTCATATTTGTCATTCCTGCTTCTCTTTTTACTGTAAATACTGTAAACAGTGTAAATATTCTGATTCCTCCATTTCATGTTATCTGTATTTTTCTGCAGCACATTCCGCTAAGAATCCCCACTGTTTCATTCCACTGCATATCCTGTGTGTGTATGCGACACATAAACATCTTGAATCTTGAATCTTGAATCTAGGATCGGTTTTCTGCAGCAGGAAATTAGTGTCGGAAAAAAATCATTTTTTATTTACACGCTACTTAGGAATGTCACTGATCTGAAGCCAATATACTGCTGAGATAAAAGCATGGATGTCGCATGTGTGTGTGTGTGTGAGTGTGTGTGTGTTGTGTGTGTGTGTGGTGTGTGTGTGTGTGTGTGTATTTGTGTGTGTGTGTGTGCATACGTTTGTTTGTGTGTGTGTGTGTGTGCATGTGTGTGTATTTGTGTTCCTGTGTGTGTGTGTGTGTGTGTATTTGTGTGTGTGTGTGTGCATACATCTATATTTGTGTGTGTGTATTTGTGTGCATGTGTGTGTGTGTGTGCATACATGTGTGTGTGTGCCCAGATCTCTCTCACCTGTCCAGTGAGTTGTCTCGAGTGTGGCGAGGTGGCGAGAGAGACTCACTCCTCTCTGAGTCCCAGCAGTCGTAGCCGCTGTCTCTCACCGTGTGTGCACCGCTGTCCCCGCCCACTTCACACTCCTGCACGCACACACACACACACACACACACATACAAAGACATACACACACACAGACACACATCATTGCATTTAGTCAAAAAGAAAATCCATTGTGTTCTGAAACATACTTAACAAAATAGCATAAAACACACACATAGAAAATAAAAACATCACACAACAAAATAACAACATCACATAACAAAGCATCAAATCATAACTAAGGAAACACAGCATCACCTGATATTGACTCATGTTAAAGATCCATCGGTCCAATAATCCCCCCAAAAAAGTTTCTCAAATTCTCTGGCAGCAAGTGGAGGAGTTCTGTGAGGAGGGAACCTGAGCAGCCAGATGTCAGACATGCCAGGGCTGTCTCCTCACGGTGTGTGTGTGTGTGTGTGTGTGTGTGTGTGAGAGAGAGAGAGACAGGACATGCCTCCTAACACACATTGGTGTTTTTTCTCCTCACTGTTGTGTCCTTCCTCAACCCGAAACAAAGACAGGAAACTGACAACAAATCAGCATGGCCCCTTTAACCCCAAACCCAACCCCCGTCACCTCCTGCTGCTCGCTATCATCCCAGCCTGTCTATCTACCCCAACACCCCCCCCCCCCACACACACACACACATGCATGAGCACACACACACACACACACACACACACACACACATGCATAGGTAAAACACACACACATGCACACAAACAAACACACACACAAACACACATACACACACACATGAACGCACACACACACATGCACGCACGCATGCACGCACACACGCACACACACACACACACACACACACACACACGTATAAACATATGCATGCACACACACACACACACACACACACACACACATACTTGCCAGTACCCTACTCTTTATAATGCCTGCCAGTAAGGACTGAAGGCACACATCCCAACACACACATACACACACATGTGACACACAAGTTCTTCTGTTGTGGTCTCTCACCAGCCTCATCTGAGCCAGCATTTCTTCAAACTCCTTGAGGTTGAGAGTGGGGCCGCTGTAGGAGGTACAGCTGTTAGCAGCCTTGCCCAGCCAGAACACCGTGTTCAGGACCTGAGGGGACAACACTCTCTGTCATATTGCAGCCTTATGGGGACCGTGTACAGAACAGAACACAAAATATAGAAATTAGCATGTACACCCCTCTGAGAGGCCAAGCCAGAACCCTGATATATTCAGAAAGAAACAATTCAAGGGCCTGAGGAGACAACGCTTGTGATATGATATGGATGCCTCATGCGGACTTCTAACATGTATGCTGCGTAAGATACACGCCTCTGAGAATCCAGGCCAGAACAATGTGTTCATGACCTAAGGGAATCACCATTTTGTGATATTGCTGCCGTATGGGGTCCATGTGCATACAGTATGTATGTAGTACAGAATGAAGACAAAAGATATCGATATTTTCATATACCCCGTCTGAGGTGCCAAGCCGGAACAGTGACGTAATGTTCAGCGGCAAATGGAGAAGCTAACTGACACTGTTTTACATGGTGGAGTCGATAGGCGCCCTGTCGAGATCATTCAGAACGATGACAGACTGCTAACTAGCATACACGTCCCTCTGAGAATGCGAAAATCTAGTTCAACAACGTCAAGGTTGCACTAAATATAGGCTACGCCACACAAAACACAGGGGCCGAATGAAACATTTTGAAAAAGTGTGCGTGAATGTCGCTTACGTTCTTGAGTTTTCTGTTGCAGTCGGCATCCCTGATGAGAGAGGAGAGGGAAGGAGAATGCGTTGACGTTTATGATCGTTATCCAGTGTTGTGCCTTTAGCATGAACCATCATAAATTCATCAGGGCCACAGCACAACAAGCTAACTGCCAGCTAGCCCTGGGAGTGGGGCCGCATAGATGTAGCCCACTGAATATATTTACGGTTACTTCAAAGCGAGTGTGACTGCTTAGATTCCTGGAACATGTCAAGGGGCATTCATAACCATTCATCATTTTAAGGTTTAGCTTATAATTTTACCTCGGTATATGCAACACTTATGGCTGAAGACACAACAAAAGCATTCACATCCCAACAATCTCTACCCACACATACTCTGGTTGTTAGTAGCAGACTGTAGTGATGATACCTAATTTAAAACGCGTGACAGACAGGAACACCCTCCCTGGAGACCCTCTTCACAGACATATGGCTAACACATACGTGCGAGTTCACACGACACCATTTTAGGCCGATTTTCCAGTCACCAGCGAGCCTGCGACTCGATAACCTAGCAGGTTAAATACCTGGACATGTCGAGGGGTGTAAATCGTGTCGTGTGAACGGTGTCGCAACTGGCAATGACTGTAGTGATGGCCGGCATCCAATGAGTTATGGCCGAGAGGAAAACGGGGGGGGGGGGGGGGGGGGGGGGGGTGTGAGTCATAATTTTCTGTCTGAGTTATGAATTTCCCCCCAACTCTCTCTGCAGAAAAGACAATCCTCGCTGCACACGTCTCTCTAACCATTCTCGACTCCATATTTTATCCATTTTACTCCTTTGCTGCAAAGCGGTGCACAAACAACTCGGACCACTACTTTCTCGTGGACCTCCATTTTGGATGTGTCTGTTCCCGCCCGTGTGGTGTGAAACCCACAATGACCTCAAGACAGTGGTGTAGTGTGTGCAGGGACCATAGGATGTATGCGTAACGCGTAACACACGTGCACAACTCATATGCAATGTTTTACTTGAGGTTGGCTCGTATGGACGTGTCCTGCAGGTCCCCTGGATCAAACAGCTGAGCGCCCTTCAGGCCCAGCTCCTCGCAGCCTCTGAGGAACACCGTGAGGTTGTCCTGTTGCACGCAGGAAACACACAACACACAACTCCTCGTTAGAACATATTATGGGTTGCTGGGTGTTGTTTGTGGGTGCAAATTCAACTGCTTTGTTTTGGTGCAACTCCCAGAGAGGTCCACCCACCAGGCCAGCGATTGGCGTGGGCAGCCTGTTGATCTTCTTCACCAGTCCGGGTTTGATAGCGCTGAGGAGCCTGGGTTCAGAACGAAAAAAAGACAAAAAGTGACTTTCAATCATTGCACCGCGGTCAACTGTGGACGCCCTGATAATACCTCCGAAAAACACAGCGTGGGTGGGGGAGAGGTGATGTCATGGACGTACTCGCACAACAGGATGCCATTCTCCAGGCCGCTGCGGAAGCCCTTGTCTCCAAAGCTTCTCCCCGTCACGGCCTGAGGTGGAGAGAGATGACAGGAAGAACAGGCGATGATAATGGATTTCAGAATCAGGGTTGGTTTCCCGAAGGCTACTAAGAACCCTGAATGTGATGTCATTATATCTTCATGGTCATTCCCAGCCCCAGACTTTTGCACTCACTAGGAGCACGATCATCACGGTCAAAGAAAAGAAAATGGCGGGAATTGCTGGACTTTGTGTGCTGCTAACCACATAGGAAGCACATGGCTTTCCCTCTCTTTCAACCCACATTCCTGTCCTGCTCCGTCTACCAGGCCTGAGACCAGCGCAGCCAGCGAGGGCATTGTGGCCAACCAAAGCAAATGCAAAACCAAACAGGATGGCCTGTAGGATGGAACAATTTTCTTTGCTGATAAAGTGGAACTATAAACACATCATTAGAGTATAGTGTATACATTGTGACATTGTGCACATAGATGCTAATTCCTAGCGACAACACAACAACGTCAACATCAACAACAACAACAACAACTGGTGTATCTATATGTGGCACTGGTGCAAATCAGATGGATTGCATTTCAGTTGTCCCTGGCTGGCAGAACCACTTACCACCCATCCCCCATTTTGCATTTTGTTCATGGAGGAACCAATTTAAAGGAGCGACAGCAATAGCAGCACTGGCCTGTGTCCTGATTGTGTTCTCTCGAGATGCACAATCAGACACACACACACACACATCACACAGCAATATGTCTGAAGATACTGCACTTAAATGTATATGGGGGTACAAAGAGAGAGAGAGAGAGAGAGCGATACTCGATACTCACATACTTGAGTATCGAGGCACATACTTTTTTTTTGCTAAAACTGTTACATAACTGATGAAGGCATGGTTTGAAAAGAGAGGAGGTTTGGCTGCCGATGGCTCAGACTTCTAATCCAGATTAACCCAGATTAATGAATTGGGCCCTATGAGTTCACTGTTCACAAGACAACACACCACTTTCACTTTGTCTACATTCATATACAAGAAAACTGTGATGTTTGACACAGGCAATATACCTGTGCAGATAGAAGGCAATATGTTCAAAACATACATGCTGACCTCCCTGAGTTTAAGCCAAGCGTCTGATGAGATATTGTTCCTTGATATTTCCATTCATTCTATTCTCCGTGACGTCAATGAATATGTGAACGCTTGGCCAAAACGCTAATTATGACAGGACTTGTTATGTTACATAATTGACAGATGTTTACTTATTTTTTTTTACGTGACACCTTTTTCAGCATCTCACACACACACACACACACACACACACACACACACACACACACACACACACACACACACACACACACACACACAAACAAACCATCTGCCGCGATGTTGTTTTATTAGGCCGCTCTAAAACATTTACAGGTCGACCATGAATCATTTAGCAGCCCAGGATACTACTGTAGAGACAGACTGACTGCTTGTCTCAGCGTCTATATAAACATAATCTAGACGCAAAAGGAGGACGCTTTTACACTCGAATCTTCCACATAAACATTATATATATACGTATATACTGCAATATACAATTACATATGGACGTATGTATCAACTATTTTAGAGGGATGGAACAGCTGATTGTTAATTGTCCTGTGGTAGACCTTGTAAAGTTTTGAATGGCAAAGATGACGGAGTCATATTTGGCATTTGAGTCAAAGTAGGAGAGCACATGGCTATGCTTCCATGATGTAGTGTGTGTGCGTGTGTGTGTGTGTGTGTGTGCGTGCGTGTGTGTTTGTGTCTGTCTGCCTGCCTGTCTGTCTGTCTTTCTCTGTGTGTGTGTGTTTGTGTCTGTCTGCCTGCCTGTCTGTCTGTCTTTCTCTGTGTGTGTGTGCGTGTGTGTGTATCCATCTGTGTGCGTGTGTGTGTATCCGTCTGTGTGTATGTGTGTGTATGTGTGTGTGCGTGTGCATGTGCATGTGTCTATGTGTGTTTGCATGCATGGTGAGTCAGAGGAGAGGAAGGGTGAAAAGCACTTTTGAGGAGTGTGTGTGTGTGTGTGTGTGTGTGTGTGTGTGTGTGTGTGTGCAAGGTAGAGTGTTGAGTGAGCATCCATGTGTGTTGCCGAAGCTGAAGGCCCCGGGGGGTTTAAGAGGCAGTCGTCAGTAATTTGACCCCACACACACACACAGGCACACACACACACACACACACACACACACACTTCAGCTCCTCTCCAGGGTGGCTCAAGTCCGGTCAGCGGGGGTGAATGGCAGCAGCAGATAGCATTTAAATGTGGAGGTGGAGGAGGAGGAGGAGGAGGAGTAGGAGGAGGGTGTGTCAGTGCAGAGGAGTGAGGTCGGGTAAACAGCAGACTGGCTCTTCATTTAACATGGCTTTAAACAACTGCAGGGAGGGAGAGAGACTATGGGGTTGGAGTGGCCAGTGGTTGGACAGGGAGACGACACAAAGGGACAGACATTGACACAACAACACACATCAACACAACAACGAGAGAGAGAGAGAGAGAGAGAGATATATCGATCGAGAGAGAGAGAGAGATAGAGAGACAGAGACAGACACAGAGACAGAGAGACGGATAAAGAGAGAGGGATAGAGGTATATATTGAGAGAGAGAGAGAGAGAGAGAAAGAGACAGGGATAGAGGTATATATATATCAGGAGGGAGAGAGAGCGAGAGAGAGAGAGAGAGACAAATAATACAAAACTGAAGGGAAGTCTTTACACGTTCCTGTGTGTATTCATGATTATCGTGGTGCAGTGAAGATATATACTGGACGGCATCGTGTGACCCACTGTATGCATGAACAGCAGCCCCGCCAGAGTTCATAAAGGACGGAGAGGGAAGTTTGCATATCGGTGAGCCATGCTAACTCCCCTGCCTGGTTAGCGTACAGCCTCCCTCATCGTCTCACAGTATACTTTGTCTCTCATTAGGGCCAAACCGCTGGTTGTCAGAGCGCCACTGGGTTGAGTTAATCGTCTTAGGGCTGTTATGACATCTGGCACACACACACACACACACACACACACACACATACCCCCCTGCACATACATACAAGCACAGACGTAATCAGAAACGTGCGCTGTACTGTAGCACACATCCCCCACCCCGCTGCTAATTCTCCGTCTGCTGCGATGATTCCTGCATGCATGCGCCAACTTATTTTGTCCTGGTTTTCCCCCCTCCAGGAAAAGCAGGTTACATCAGACAGGCATGTTGCATTGTGGGTTGGAATCATGGCGCCATGGAGAGACGGGTCCAGCGATGGATTGACTCTGACTCAGCGTGTAAACGATACAATCCATCCTGTCTTTAAACAGACATGCACTGCCAGGGTGATTTCCTGCCCCGGGCGTGTGGAGATATGCTGGTGATATATTATAGACCCCGCACTGGTCTCCAACTGCCCACGGAGACAGTGACATGACACCTGATAGGCTCGCCGTGTGATGTTCCCATGGCGACCGGTCAGTGGTGGTGTTGGTGGTGGTGTTGGTGGTGGTGTCACCCAAACCGGGGTGGGTCCCAAAGGATTGTGTGTGTGCAATAACGTACATAGCTGACCCCCACACATGTCCACCCAACCACTCACACTCACACACATGCTATTGCATACACACACACACCCACCCACCCACGCACACACACAGGCGCACACACACAGGCATGCACACACACACACACACACACACAACACACCACACACACACACAGGCATGCACACACACAAAAACACATTTGCACACTGAGGGGCATAGAAAAGTATAATAGTAGTGCATGCATGAACGCACCCACATACACAAAGACCCACCAACACGCACGTGCACACAAATACGCAGATGACTGGTCACATAGATTGCTGGGCGGCAGCTAACCCCGAAGCACGTCCACCTGTGTTAGCGGATGAGTTCACTGCTACGAAAATAGAGTGAGCCCGAGTCTCGAAATAACTGGAGAATTAGGATGAAAACGCCGCGCTGAAAATAGCACAAAATATCATGAACCCCTCTGATCACTTTAGCTTTAATGTAAAACCTCACAGACATATGAGATCTATAACCTTATATGTTACTAGTACAACAGTATAGATGTATATTATAACGGCACAATTTCACATCATCTAATAATCACATGTGTGTTCTTTATAACTCTTACTTGTGCCCTCTTCAGGGGTAAAAACATAAAAACCCCAATTCTAAAAGAGATATATAACCTTATTTTACTCGTACGACAGTGTACACGTGTATTATAATGGCACAATTGCACATAATCACATCTGTGTTATTTGTCATCTCTTATGTGTACCCTCTTCGGGGGTAATAACATAAAAAACACCCACAAATTCCACAAGAAAAACCTAGCCCGTGTTTCTCCATAATATGCTTCTATTTAAAGACCTAGGCTGGAAAATGGGTCATTTTGTGCTTGTCCCCTGGCTTATATTAACCCTGTAGGCTCACACAGGCCCACTTCAAGCACACACTAATATAGTATATACTGTAACAGAGGGATCAAGCAAGCAGTGGGACCCCGATTGAAATGCAATGTTTCCAGGTTTGATGCCGAGACTGCACTGTGACACTGTATCACTGTAACACTGTATCCAATAATAATCATGATCATCTCCCTCCACCTCCCAACGACTCACTGAAGCATCTCCTGCGTTGCGTGCCGTGGACGCTGGCCTGGTTTCATAACCATGGCAACCGGAATGCCCTGGCGCCTGCAAAGGGGGCGGGGTTTTGGTTTTGGTGTCCTCGCTAAGGAGAATAATGTTTCTCTCTCCCCCCTCGTTCGATCGAGCAGTGGACACACTGCAACACTTATATTTGTGTGTTTATTTGCATACATGTATGGATAATGTAACGATTGAGAACGATGCGTCATTGTGTGAGGCATACACAGGGTGCAGAACAGGGTGGAAAACATGCGAAACAAACACACACACACACACACACACACACACGTGTGGGCAGATTTCGTGCACACATTCCGCTACGCAGATCAGATGAGCTGACCCCCCCCCCCCCGCCCCTCTCCCCTGGTCCCGCTACACCGCTGAAGGCCCCCCTAGCTGGTCCCGCTACGCAGTTGAACCCCTAGCTGGTCCCGCTACGCAGTTGAACCCCTAGCTGGTCCCGCTACGCCCCAGTCTACCCCCCGCCCCCGCCGCAGCTCCCCCCCCCCCCACCCCCCCCCCCCCCCCCCCCCCCCCCCCCCCCCCCCCCCCCCCCCCCCCCCCCCACCCCCCCCCCCCCCCTCCCCCCACCCCCCCCCCCCCCCCCCCCCCCCCCCCCCCCCCCCCTCCCCCCACCCCCCCTCCCCCCACACCCCCCCCCCCCCCCCCCCCCCCCCCCCGTCCCGCTACACCACTGACCCACCACTGGTCCCGCTACACCACTGAACCCACCACTGGTCCCGCTACACCACTGACCCCCACACTGGTCCCGCTACACCACTGAACCCCACCACTAGTCCCGCTACACCACTGAACCCCCCCACCCTGGTCCCACTACACCACTGAACCCCCACCACTGTCCCGCTACACCACTGAACCAACCACCACTGGTCCCGCTACACCACTGACCCCCCCCCCCCCCAATGGTCCCGCAACCGCGTCGCCGAACACCTGTCATCTCGTATCGACCTCAACACCTCCCCCCCCGACCCCCCCCCCCCCACCCAAATTGGGTTCCCCGGCGGCTAACCGCAGCTGAGGCCGCACACACACACACCCAACCCTCTGCATTGTCCACACAAACCCAGTCGCAGTAACCCGACACTAGCGACTCCCCACCACCACCCGCACCCCCACCCCCAACAGGTGACGGTGCGGTGCTGTTGTTGTATTTATATCCCCTACTTGTGGGGACGTATGACTGACTGGCTGACTGGCTGACTGACTGGCTGCCCGTTGCGTCAGTTGTAGGTCCTTTACGGTTCTGGCACGATTTATGAGGCCACTCACCTCGATCCATTCCTGCGCCTCTTGAAACGCGGGCTCTGGGTGACTCCGTGCGTCGTTTGGCTCCGTCTCGTGAATTAGTGCGCGGGTGGCGGCGGCGGGGCTCGTCATTGCGTTTTTCCGCACCGCGCACACAGGGAACAAAACTATCCCGATACCCGTTATGCTCCGTCCCGCCGCGGGAAAAAAAACAAAACAAACCCCCTCAACACAACAACACACACACACACACAGGGGATCTCCACGCGCGTAACAGCCTCTCTAGAATGACGGATGGTTCCTCTCCTCTTCCTCCTCGCGCTCCCGCCGCTGCGACTCTACTCTACTGCTCCACCACACGCGCAGCAACACAAACCGGCCGCCGCTAAAAATAACGCTGTGCGCGAGCGGAGCGCGAGGAGGAGGAGGCGGCGGCGGCGGCGGAGAACACTGCCGCTGTCCCCATAGCGTCTGTATGGAGCCCGGACGCGCGTGTGGAGGAGGAGGAGGAGGACGGGAATGCGCAGCAAGAGGATCTTTTTTTTTGGGGGGGGGGGGGGGGGGGGGGGAGGAGGGTCCCGTTATAGTTTTGCTGTCGTTCATTTGAGTGATGTACCTTTTAATGGATATATATATATATATATATATATATATATATTGGCATAAGGATCAATCAATCAATGAAAAATACATGACAAAAAAAGTTATTTATGTTTGTGAGACGTTGCATGAAACCCAACTGCAGAAAGGGAAACTATAATTCCAGATGATCATAATAGCCTCCCTCAGGCTGCATTGAAAACTCAACGTCACCACTTGTTTGAATTGCTTTATTGAATATGCACACAACTGCATTGCCAACATCAAGAAAGAACAGAGAGGCTGCAAAAAGGGCAAAGTATCTGAACACAGCCTAGAAATGCCGTCACCTCAAAATGCACAGTACAACATCCCCGAGAAACGGCTGTCTGGGCCGCTTCTGGTTCGGCAGTTTAGGCTCAATGTAAACTAGCGTTTCACAATAAGGCAATTGTCAATGGCATACTGGCATGGCCACATGTACTGTAGTGGAATAACTTAAAATCTAAAATAAAGTGCAATCGAACACAACCGTGGTTCCTACGGACATCGAAAGTGGCCACCAATTCCACCACCGACGTAACCAGCATTAGTTTTTTGTAACACATTTTTCAATACAACCTTTGTTTTTCCTCAAACTACAGAGCATAGCTCACCCCACTGTACACAATCTAATGGTTATTCAACTGGACAATGAGTGGCCTTTTCCCTACTACAAGAATGTCCAAACAGCCTAAAACCCGACCTTCAGAACGGTTACAGTTCCCTTGACAATCCTCCAATTCAAATGGTTTTCAAACCGTTGCCTCTGAAGGCACTTGTGCATCAGTCTGTCTGGACTGAGAAAAAAAAAAATCATCACAGATCAACAAGAACAATAATGCTCAAAAACACAAAGTGACCCAAAAAGAACCCAACAAAAAAAAACAGTGCAGTCACATAAAAAGGCCTTTCTGCTACTAAGCAACATTTGACAAGAGGCAGCGTTATTTAATGAGATATTGTCTAAGTGTGTGCAAGTAAACACTTTGCTTTGAGGGATTTTTTGTTTTTGTTTCGCAAGCATCGTGGCACCATTTGTACCTATAGTGCATATTCACGTACATGTGCATGTGTCCATCATTCTACCGGTGAATCTGTGATTAGGTTGTGTGTGCGCTTGGTGTAACGTGTAGTGTGGCTTTGGAACACAGAGACACAGCAATCCGCTGATGGGCTTAAGTGCGACAAAAAGCCACTGCGGAGAAGCGGACTTCACCTTTCTCTCTCTCCATGAATCCACGACACACGCTTGCCGCATCCTGGAGGGACACCAAGAGGAGGCAGTTCAGTGGGTTGTTTATTTAAAGAAATGATGTCTTGCATAAACATCGCCCTCTGGTGGCAGCATCATGACACCACCACTAGAGGGCCCATTTAGGCCAGTGTATATAATATGGGTGAGTTACTGCTTTACAGTTATAGTGTCTATAGCACAGGGTAGTGTGCTTTGGGGGCAGGTATAAGCAGCTGAATTACATACAATTATTATGATTTGTACCTATTTTTAAGATTTTATATGAAGCTCAGAGCCAGGTGTGGCAGACTGTAATACTGTACTGTCGTAAAATGTTAAGGCCATCGACACAGAATGCATACGTTTTTGCAGATCAATAGCATTGAATATAGAATATCTTATCTAAATATCAGGGAGGTCATTGCATAAACAACAGCTAAATATTACCGATAAGAAGGAGTCGTCCTTGGTGGATCCATGATTTACTGGTCCATCCATCCTGCCATCTGGAAATGACACCCACCACACGGTGAGCACATACATATACATACATACATATATATATATTTTCAAGGTCAACAGCAGCAACATAAGAACACCGATGTCCACTCACCGAGCTCATGAAGCTGTCCATTAACATTAACAAAGGCAATGAAGTGGAAGTTCACTTCATCGGCTTCGGCCTGCAAAAATCAAATGAAAAACATTGTTAAAGCAAACTACCCAAATAATAATAATATAAATAAAATGCGAAACATATTTGGGGTGATTATTCTTCTGAATCTCACCCTGCACTGGCCCTGTGCGGCTGCCTCGTCATGGGCCTCGTGGATGGCCTGGCAATAGCAATATCAAAAACAAACATTTGAGACATCAACCTGTATAAATGAATTATATATACACAACAATTAAAATTAGAATAGACAGTAAAATTCTATTAGCAAAACTATTGTCTGGTGATTTGATTTGCGTATCCTGGTCAGTCAACATTGGCCAACATTGCCTCCATACACTCCTACAGAAAGCACTAGTGTTGGGCGCCCTCTGGTGGAGAGATCACATCACTGCATGACCGTCCCACAACCCTGAGTCAACTCATTTTGATAGATTTTTTTATTTATTTTTTTTAAATAGAATACTTGATGAGATTAATACCCTGCAGAGGCCATAGCGCTATAACATTATACAATTCTACATCACTAATTGTCAGCAGGGCAGAACTAGGGTTGAAGCTTTGCTACAATGATCGATAAGGGGGCTGGATTACTTCCGACTTCCCGAAATCCGGATACAGTGGTTTTGTTGATTTTAAATGATCAGGTCACTCATGCGTCGAGTACCTTGTTCTTCTCCAGCTGCTTAGCCCTCTCATCTGCTGTCATGGCCGCCGTATTGTCCAGAAACTTCTTCAGGGCAGAGTCGACGTCTACAGCAAACACACCAGATCACATTACATTTACATTTAGGGCATTTGGCAGATGCTTTTATCCAAAGGGACTTACAAAGAGTACATTTGTTGAAGGAGACCGCAATATATATATCGCTGTGGTACATAAAGATAATACATTTTATTTGTATTGCACTTTACATTTAAGAAAAACTCAAAGTGCTACAGATTAAAAAGCATGAAAGTGCTAAAAACTAAGTATAACACATGAAAAATAAAAATCTAGCAGAAGGCTCGATAGAGCGAAGGATAAGAATAGAGCAGGTTTCAAGCATTCATAGTTGCGAGGCTAATAAAACAAGTTTCATAATTGCCAAGTTGCCTGTATAAATAGCTGGTGTGTGATTCTGAGCATGTTGCCAACGTCCAAGAACATACAATATGCTAAGCAATGCTAAGTACTATTAATTATGGCAAGACGTACAAACACACAAGTTAGTGCTAGGGATTCGTAAAGGAATCTATGAATCTCTCGCACATACGTTCCAGTTCATCTGTAACCCGTCACCGTTGTGAAGGTGGACTTTAAATAAAGGTTGAATGAATTGAATGAATTATCAATCCACGGACACACCTCATAATGGCGGCATACTCCAATGCGCGCACACACACACACACACACTCACCAAACTCCACTTTGCTTTTGTTGTTGGCGACGGTGTGCAGGAGAGCGACGGTGCCGCAGGAGTTGACCACCGTCTGCTTCAGGAAGTAGACGTCCGAATTCAAGGCCAGCTTGTCCACCTGCTTCTCCCTGAAGGACTCATGCTAGTCGGGAGAGAGGCGACAGGGATGGATGGATGGAGGCAGACGCAGACACACACACACACGCACACGCACACAGTGGATGATGTGGGGTAAATGTGGATTAACGGCCCTACAATAGAATGCTTGTCGTTTCACATCTGGTCCCATTGTGTATTTGCGGTGATCCAGGCGGACCCCACCCTGAACCAGCATGCGTCACGTGCTGTCCGCCCCGCCGCCCCTCCCCTACCACCCCCCCGACCTTGCAGTTCGCGGAGCCACACGCTGCTCACTCACCTGCTGTGTGAGAGGAAAGAGCAGCATCAGGGCACAGCACGGGCTGGGCACCGAGGACAGGGGCTCACCCTCCAGGCCCAGGACGTCCACAAAGCGCCAGCTCCCTCCCACGCCCAACTTGGTCAACATCTGACACACACACACAGTTTGTTGCTTTAGGGAACAGATCATCATCATCATCATCTTGTTGGTTTTTTGGTCTTTTAAAATCTAAAACTCAATGTAGGCAGTCAGTCAGTGAATGAGTCAGTGCGTCAGTGAGTCCCTGGGGCTGGGCCTGTTTCGTCGGGGGAACCGCGTGGTGGTGGCGGCGGCCCGACCACGCCCCGGTTGACCGCCGGTTCACCGAGACACACCAGAGAGGGGATGAGGATGACGATGACGCCGCCGTTCACGGTCAGACTAATCGATGCGACGCAGCAGCAGCAGCAGCAGCATCAGAACAACAAGAAGCCGTCAACCACCACATTAAATCATTGCTAAAGAATGGATAAATAAAGACGACATGAACGACTGACTTACTTACTGACTTACCCACCAGGCGAGTGGCAACACAACACAACACAACACAACACACAAGCCGTGACTCAGCGTCCACCCACCTTGTTGAGCATCTGTAACGACAAACACGCGGGAGTCAGAAACACGGCATGAAAATACACACAAAAAAAGAGCAGAAGAAGAATGAAGAAGATCAATCATTCGTCGTCGTACCTCGGGGTTGATTTCCATCGGGTTCCACTCCATGTTTCCTCCTCGTGTAGTAATAATAATACTACTACTAATAATAATAATACTAATACTAATAATACTGCGCTGGCTGTAGGTTCAAGAGACAGACCACACGACGACGACAGCTCCGCTTCTGACGTCTCGTCCACTCGGCCTGACTCTGGTCGGGGGCGAGTGTTCCATTTCACTTGTATCAGGAGGGGTGGATTAAATGCGACAGATAACACTCACATGAACAACTGGTTCGCTTTTGAATGGGTTTGTGTACGTGTGTGAAAAATAAAACGTGCTTCAGTTGTTGCAGTGGATAGATGGAGGAATAAACGCGTACTTTAAAAAAAATGACAATGTCAAAAAAAAAAATGACATTATTTCCCCATCACCCGTCGTTGCGTCTATAATGGGAGAGACCCAGCAACGTGGTCGTTGTAGAAAATAAAAACCATAATAAACACGTTCGTGTTCCTTGTACACACCTTGAAGTGAGCAAAAATAAAAACACCCACATGCATGATGCAAAATTAAGTATAATGTTTAATAAAATATATAATGTATACAATTATTGTATTGTGAGAGTGTGTGTGGTTGGTGGCTGGCTTAAATGGCCTCACCTGGCCCAGATAGTCTGTGGTGGGTGGGGCTGCAGCCTCACCTGGCCCAGTTAGATTCTGGGGTGGGTGGGGCTACAGCCTCACCTGGCCCAGTTAGATTCTGGGGTGGGTGGGGCTACAGGCTCACCTGGCCCAGTTAAGTCTGGGGTGGGTGGGGCTGTAGCCTCACCTGGCCCAGTAAGAGTCTGGGGGTGATGGGCCCAGGTTAAGTCAGCCATCAGCACACACACTCAGAGGGCGCTAGCATGCTAGCATTCACCATCTGCCCTGTCTGCCATTTTGATCATTCTTGACAATAAACCAGACTTTTCAACACCACAAACCTGCCTGTGTCCTCAGACAATCCCCGAACTAAGCAACATGTGTGGCATTGTGGCAAGAGACAATTGCCTAATTCGACCTCCCTATACAGTACATCTATTCAACAAACCAACCATCCATCCTTCCAATCACCACCCACCCACCTATCCATCCATCTATCCATCTATCCATTCACATTCACACATACATGCATACATACATACACTGAACAAAAATATAAATGCAACACTTTTGTTTTAGCTCCAAAGCAAAGATCTATGTACACAAAATGCCTAATCAGCATCTTGATATGCCACACCTGTCAGGTGGATGGATTATCTCGGCAAAGGAGAAGTGCTCACTAACACAGATTTAAACAAGTTTGTGAACAAAATTTGAGAGAAATAGGCCTTTTGTGTACATAGAAAAAGTCTTAGATCTTTGCTTTCAACTCATGAAAAATTGGAGCTAAAACAAAAGTGTTGCATTTATATTTTTGTTCAGTGTACATACAGAGACAGACACATATTGACTTATTGGGATTATTTTTATTATTCTGTTTTCCATATTGTTTTATTGTACTGTATTGCTGTGCAACATGGCACTAGAATTTCCTTCGGGATTAATAAAGTTCTATTCTATTCTATTCTATTGTATTATGATGTCTGGGACAACGTTACTTTTCACATCACCGTTGCCGTGACGAATGTCATCCTGACAGCATTCCCGTACGTCAGCCGCATCCCTTATCCTATTTGGGAATTGACATATTGGCATGGATGGACTGATCAGATGAGCACATTCTGGTGTCGAGGAAGAATGCCGTGACTCCATGCAGACCGCTGCTCTGTGCTCCTTTACTGGAACATAAGCTAGGTGCCTCGGTGTAGACGGTACGGTACTGAGTCACAGAACATAGCTTATACTGATGAATTATAGGGTCATGGAATACAGGTTCACCACCATATACATCCTGCTGTCACATACAGATGCATACATGTATAGAGGTAAGGGATCCAAATGAGAGAATTGAAGAGAAGACGTTTCTAGTCTAAATAAACAGAGAAACCGAGTAGTATGTTTGTTTGTGTATATAATGTCCATGTGCAGTGTGTGATTGCGGGGTCTCTGACTGCTATGCAAATGAGTGTCTTTAGGTGAGGTTAGAGCAAAGTAAAACTGGCAGAGGAGTCTAACACACACACAGGGTTGCAAACCGCAAACTCTGCATCTGAAAAATTAAGCCAATGCAGAAGTGAATGAAACCTGCATTCTTTCTAATGGCCAGGGGCCAACTCCACTGGTTGCAAAAAGAAATCCTTGAGAAAATGACTCGAATTCTCACTTGATTTATTCACTCAGTAAACATTTTCCTAATAAGTTCATGGTTTCAATCACTCGTGTAATTTCTTCTTCAATAAAGCATGATGTTCATTCTCCTTGTCATGGCAAGGAGGAGCCATGACAAGGGTCAGGAGCAAAGACTGTAAATTGAGACCATTGAAGTATGAATCAAGAAGGGAGAGAAAGATCTCCTGGACTCAGACTTCCTCTTATTCGTTCTTGACTTCACTCTTTCTCTCTGATGATGAAAAACTGAAAGTGATGAAAGATAAAAATTTGACATATTTATTACCCAATTAGAGGGATATTTAAAAGCATTAGCAACAATAGCATTGTGCTATGGAAACTGAACCATTAAAATATGCAAAGAGTTTATTTGGGAAAAAATGCTGAACTAGTAACATTTTCGATAGATTTGACAAGAGAATATTTGACTTGACAAGCACTGAACTATATAGGCCCATATTGTTGCAGCAGAGTGTATTTTTTCCTAAACAATTTCAACCATCTTAAAAATGTATGTTGTGTTGGGACAGGGGATGGAATTGTAATCAGAGGTGAAGATAACCTCAGTCAAGTATTGATTACAGAACATACCTGCAGGGTGGGCTCATCGGAGGTGTGCCCGGGGCGTGTGTGAGAGAGTCAGAGAGAGGTATAGAGAGAGAGGGAGAGAGACAGACAGAGAGAGAGAGAGAGAGAGAGAGAGAGAGAGAGAGAGAGGTGTGTGTGTGTGTGTGTGTGTGTGTGTGTGGGGGGGGGGGGGGGGGCGGGGCGGACGGCTGTCAATTAAACATTGACAGCCGGGCCTTTTGTTTGAGGACACCACAGCATCAAATTTGCTGTATTGATTGTGAACTCTTATCTTATCTTATTAATTATTATTAAATGTATTATTAAACCTTGCAGACTACGTGTGGTCTCCCTCTTTTGTCACACACTTTTGAGCCAGGTTGTGACAAAATGGGGGATGTCTTTGTGGTGAGTTTCTTTGATTATAAAGGAAGCTGTTTGTAGCCTGCTGTTAGTTTAGAGCTAGTACTTTTGTTTGTATCCTCTATTGTGCATTTAAAAGCATTTTGGTAAAGGGGTTAAAGGTGCCTTTTGAATATAGAGGTTAAATTAGTTTAGACTCTAAACTAATTCAACCTCTATAATGTGGCCTCCATGTGGCCTCCCAAAAACTAGCACTTATCAGATTACCACTCCAGATCAAACACTCTAAAGTTTAGAGTGTTTGATCTGGAGTGGTAATCTGATAAGTGCTAAAGCTACTAGTCACCCTGTTAAAACGTCTTGGTTTGAGTCTTCAAAAATTGATCGTGGCCCACGTTCAGTTGGTTTGGGTCAAGTGTGTAACTATTGCCATGAAAAGGGGCACTGGAAAGCTGACTGTCCAGTTCTCAAGTTTAAAAGTCGCAACGGGAGTAAATATGTTAAACCAGCTGCTCTTAGTGCTTCTGTTAAAAACGTTCCAGTAGTTTCAGAGAAGGCAACTGATTCTATTAAACCTGACACTGAAAAGTTTTCTGGTTTTGAAGCCTTTGTGTCAGATGGGTTTGTAGCACTCCAGGGTAGTAACAGTAAAGTGCCTGTTAAAATCCTGCGAGACACTGGAGCACAAGATTCTTTTATTCTTTTATATCTGTGCTGCCATTCTCTGATGACTCAGATACTGGGGAGTGTGTGCTTGTACGAGGGATGGGCCTGGATACTCTGTGTTCCTTTGCACAAAGCTACTTTATCTTGTGGCTTGGTGGATGGAGATGTCCAAATAGGTGTTCGTCCTGCTTTGCCAATAGATGGGGTCGAAGTGATTCTTGGCAATGATTTAGCGGGAAACCGTGTTTGGGCTGATGGTTCCCCACCTGTGAAGTGTAGCTTAATTTTTTCACCCGAAAAACACGTTGTCTACCTGAACCACTTTAACTTGTTGTGACCTGACTCAGGTCTTCACGGAATACGCTTGGGGAACAAATTTAAGCTTTCTCAGTGTTCACGTCAAGGGGAGTGGATTTAGGGCAGCCAGTGAACGAATGATAAAAAGAACGGCTTTCACCAAGACGTACGACTCGGTTCCCTTCGTTCGTTCCAAAGAGCCGTTCAAAAGAATCGGATCGTTCGCGAACGTCACATCACTAGCTAGTACTGGTGTTATTGCTAGTGCTAGTACTGGTGTTACTGCTAGTGCTAGTGTTACTGCTAGTGCTAGTGTTACTGCTAGTGCTAGTGCTGGTGTTACTGCTAGTGCTAGTGCTGGTGTTACTGCTAGTGCTAGTGCTGGTGTTACTGCTAGTGCTAGTGCTAGTGTTACTGCTAGTGCTAGTACTGGTGTTACTGCTAGTGCTAGTGCTGGTGTTACTGCTAGTGCTAGTGCTAGTGTTACTGCTAGTGCTAGTGCTGGTGTTACTGCTAGTGCTAGTGCTGGTGTTACTGCTAGTGCTAGTGCTGGTGTTACTGCTAGTCCTGGTTGTTGTGTTTTGCACACTTTGTGCAATATAAATAAATAGTAGGAGGATGACGTTTGATTTGGGTTACTTTATTTACTCGCATGAGCATCTGCACTCCTTGAGCAAGGACCCCTCGGTCTATATCGCCTACCAGCCATAGGTGGCCATACAGATGCCTGACGTAAAACATATATATTCAATCAGTGTGTAATCACATATGAATATATTACATCCTCTTCCTTAAAAATAAATCAAAATAAAACAGAGGTGCTTTTACTAGTAGTAGTAGAGTACTCTTATTCTTTGCAGTCCCATGGAAGTAAACTCTTTTGCATAAACATATATTAACCTGAACATGTAAACACAATAACATATTGAAAAATATTGCAACTTAAACATATCACTACTACATACTTTTGGTATAGCATAGCAGGTATTTCTTATCAAACTTAGAATTTCACTTGAACTGAATATTCCAGCAATATATAAAAATAAAGTATAGTAGTATAGTCTCACTGCTATATAAAATGTCTTATTTTAATTTCTACAAACAATTTCGATAAACATTTCTCTCTCTCCCCCCTTTTTTTTTTTTTTTTTTTTTTTACAAGTCCAGAACAGCTCGTGGCTTGACCTCTCGTCCCGACCTTGTGTGGTATGTAGATGAGTTGGTCAACAGTTCGGCTGTGTGTGTGTCAGGTGAGTGTGTTTCTTCAGCCGTGTGTTTATCGGGTAAGTATGGTGTTTTTTCAGGCGTGTGTGGGTCGTGTATGTGTGGAGTCTTTTGTGTATTGTCCTTTTCTTCATGTTCTGCGCTTACTCTGTTGTCAGACCAACCGTGTTTCTCATCGGTGCTCCGGAGATGCCTGCGATTGCGACGATACACCTGTCCATTTTGAGTACGGAGGAGGTAGGATCGTGCGGTGTCAGCTGGCTGGATGATGACTGCTGGCTTCCAGTAGCCTTGCTCTTGGAGTCTGATGGACTCTCCGTTGCGCAGCGGTGGCAGTAGTCTAGTTGATCTGTCGAAGTATTTCTTTTGGTGTTGTTGTCTTTGTAGCCATTTTGCATGTCCTTCTTTGTAGCTGACGATTTCAGGCTGCAGCTGCTTGTTGGTGCTTGGTAGGATTGAGCGAAGTCTGCGGCTCATCAGCAGTTGTGCTGGTGACTTGAAATTGTCAACTGGTGTGTTTCGATATTCAAGGAGACTGAGGTATGGGTCTCTCTCGTCTGCCTTGGCCTTTTCCATCAGCGCTTTTGCCGTCTGTACAGTTCTTTCGGCAAGGCCATTACTCTGAGGGTAATATGGGCTTGATGTGATATGTGTGAACTCCCAGGACTTGGCGAATGCTTCAAACTCCTTTGATGCATACTGGGGACCGTTATCTGAAACTACAGTCTCTGCAATGCCATGTCTCGCAAAAGCTGCTTTTAGCTTGTGTATCACGGCTCCTGATGTGGTGCTGTGGAGTTTGTCAAGCTCAAAGAACCTGCTGTAATAATCTACAGTTACAAGATAGTTCTCACCGTTCCAAGTGAACATGTCTGTCGCCACTACTTGCCATGGCCGGTCTGGGATGCGGTGAGATATCATGGGCTCTATGTGTTTGCACATTCCAGGCCAAAACATGATATCACGTGCTCTTTGTTTGCTCTTTTCCATGCCCATGTGGCCTGCATGGATTTTTGTCAACATCTTTTCTCTGAGACTGGTAGGTATTATGATTTTCTCCCCTTTGAAAAAGATTCCATTTATTTTGGACAGTTCATCCCGGTGATTCCAGAACTCACTCACGCTTTGGGGGCATTTACTCCTCTCCTCAGGCCATCCTTCTAGAAGGACTGTATTTAACATAGCAAGCTGTTCATCTTTCTCCGTTTCAGCTTGGATCTCCTTCAGTCTTGCGTCGCTCACCGGCAGATTACTGTATACTGTGTGTACTTGCACATCCATCCCCTCGCTGAGGCTGTCATCCTGAGAGGTAAGGAATTTTCTGGAGAGCGTGTCGGCTACGGGTATCTCTTTACCAGGACAGTGAATGATTGTGAAATCATATTTTTGTAGCTGGAGGATCATTCTCTGTAGCCTTGGTGGGGCTGCAGCTAGCGGTTTCTTCATAATTGACTCTAGGGGTTTGTGGTCAGATTCCACATGGACGTGTCGGCCATAGGCGTATTGGTGGAATCGTTTGAATCCAAACAGAATCGCATACATCTCTTTTTCAATTTGCGCATAGTTGATCTCGCTTTCTGTGAGGGATTTGGAAGCGTAGCTGATGGGCCTTCCTTCTTGCAGTAGCACAGCGCCTAGCCCATATTTCGATGCATCGACCTGCAGGCGGAGTTCTTTTTCAGGATCGAAGTAGGCAAGGACTGGCCCTGGCTCTCTGGTGATAATGTCTTTCATCTTCTGAAATGCAGCATCATGTTGTTTGTCCCACAGGAACTCATTGGACTGCTTCAGCAGCTGTCGCATAGGTGCGTTGACCTCAGAGAGGCTGGGGGCGAACTTGGCTAAGTAATTAGCCATGCCTAGCACAGTCTCCAGTTCCGCACGGTTCTTTGGTGGTTCCATCCTCTTGATGGCGGAGATTTTGGCTGGATCGGGCTTCATTCCTTCTGCTGAGAGGCGATGCCCGAAGTAGCTGACCTCAGTGGCTCCGAATATGCTCTTCTCGGGGTTGAGCCTGACTCCTTTCTCCCGTGATCGCTGTAGCATGGCACGGAGGTTCCTGTCGTGTTCTTCTTGGGTTGCACCGTAGATGAGAACGTCGTCTACGATAGCGACTACTCCATCAAGGCCTTGGTATGTTTCATCTATTTTTCTCTGAAACTCATCCTGAGCTGAGATGAGGCCAAATGGTAAGCGCAGGAACCGGTAGCGCCCGAATGGCGTGTTGAATGTTGTGAGCTTGGAGGACTCGTCTGTGAGCTTGATCGCCCAGTATCCTGATCGTGCATCCATTACACTAAAGTAGTGTGCACCTGCCAGCTTGGGGGTGACGTCCTCTAGAGTTGGCAGAGGGTAGTGGGGACGCTTGACGGCCTTGTTTAAGTCTCTGGGGTCGAGGCAGACCCTGAGCTTGCCTGTGCGCGGCTTTTCAACCACCACTAGCGCGTTGACCCACTCTGTTGGTTCCGTTACCTTGACGATGATCTCTGTGTTCTCCATTCTCTGCAGCTCTTCCTTCAGGCGGCTGCGCAGAGCTATGGGTATCCTTCTCGGCGGGCACACCACCGGTGTTGCTGCTGGGTCAAGGTGGATGTTGCACTCTCCTGGGAACAATCCTATTCCTTTAAAAATATCAGCGAACTCCTCCCTGATGGACTGTTTGTCACATGGTGCAGTGATTGATAGCACTAGCTTAATCAGGTCTAAATCTAGACATGCCTTTAAGCCTAGTACCGGTGGCGCTTGTGTGTCTACAACATAAAAGTCTAACATCATGCTGTGTTCTTTGTACTCACATTTTAACATGCATGTACCTTTTACTGATAGTCGTTGACCTCCATACCCTATCAGTCTACGTGAGGTGGGCTGTAGTTTGCACTCATCCTTCAGACAGTGGTATTCACTCAGGGGAATTACATTAGCCTGCGCACCAGTATCAAGTTTAAACTTAAACTCTGCACCCTGATCTCCTATTTTAATGTCTGCAAAAGCTTGCTCATTTTCTGAAACATGTCCCTTTTGTGTCACTGTATCAACATACAGCTCATCTTCCTCTGTGTCTGATGCTTGGTTGTCACTTACTGCATGCACCATTTTCCCTTTTACAGATCTGCAGACCTTGGCAAAGTGGTTGAATTTACCACATTTAGTGCACTGCCTTCCTTTTGCTGGGCAGTAATCGTTTTCTTGATGTGCTTTATTTCCACAGTAGCCACAGCTCCTGCTGTATTTCCTGTCTGTGTCACTTGTTCTGAAGTCTCTCGCTGCTCCGTCTTGTCTGAAGCGCGCGCCCTGTGCGGTGTTCTTTGATGTGTGCCTGAGCACTGCATGCACGGTCTGATCACGTGACCCGCTTGCTGTCGCGCTGCCTCCGATGGTTCTCATCTGGGCTTGGGCTATCTCGTGCGATCTGGCTATGTCCATTGCTCTGTCCAACGTGAGCTCGGATCCAACATTCAAAAGCTTTTCCCTCACTTTGACAGAATGTATTCCGAAAACAATGCGGTCTCTGACCATTTCATCCTCGTTTGCATAAGCACAGTCCTTTACCAGTAGCTTTAGCTCTGTTATAAATTGTTCCAATGATTCGCCAGTCCCTTGTACTTTCTCGTGGAACTTGTATCTAGCAAAAATTGTATTTTTCTTTGGCATGACATACGCTTCGAAACGGTCATAGTAACTTTTCAGTACCTTTGCCTCATCCATGGTGAGAGTCCATGTGTTGAAAATGTCTCTCCCTTTCTCCCCAATCCACAGGAGCAGGTAACTGCATTTTTCCTCCTCCCCTTTGCCGTTCAGCGGGCCAGAGAACATCAGTTGCACGTGCTGTTTGAACTTTTTCCATTCTCCGTGTAAGTTTGGGGAATCCCAGTCGATTTTCGGTGAGGGCACTCCAGCGGTATCCATCTCTGTCCTCTATTCTGACACCATGTTGTGTTTTGCACACTTTGTGCAATATAAATAAATAGTAGGAGGATGACGTTTGATTTGGGTTACTTTATTTACTCGCATGAGCATCTGCACTCCTTGAGCAAGGACCCCTCGGTCTATATCGCCTACCAGCCATAGGTGGCCATACAGATGCCTGACGTAAAACATATATATTCAATCAGTGTGTAATCACATATGAATATATTACACTGGTGCTAATTGCTGGTGCTAGTGTTGACTGTCTGAGAAGGTATTCTGTGACATTCTGTGAATGTCAGCATATAACGATGTATATTTTATTACATTGATTTATGTGTATTGCTCCCCTGGATATTTTGTTGTGTATTTTGTTGTATATTTTATTCTATTTTATTTTATACAGAATTTCTATTCTATTTCTATTTCTATTTTGTTAGTTCTATTTCTATTTTGCATTCCTTTGTAACTGCTGTCGGCTGTCGGGCGTTTTGCACACAAGATTACACACTGGTCTTTGTGGCTTGTGCTGTGACACAAGCAATGTCTAAAGCAAACTCCAGTTCTTCAGATGAGGATCAAAGTGACATGGGGGTTGATTTGCAAGGTCTTGAGTCTCTTCCCATTTCCCAGCAAGAGCTCATCTCTGAGCAGAGAGCTGATGAATCTCTGAGTGATATGTTTGATCTGGTGAGACCTAGCATTGAAGCTAAAAGTGCAGCCTCTGGTTACTTCCTAATACGTGGTGTTTTGGTTCGAAAGTGGGTGCCACAAGATGTTGATTGTGTGGGTGATCCAGTCGTCCAAATAGTGGTACCAACGAAGTATCGAAATGAAGTGTTTAAGTGTTCTCATGACAAGACTGGACATTTGGGTGTGAGTAAAACATACCGTCACATTTTGCGTTACTTCTTCTGGCCTCGTCTTAAGCGTGATGTGGCGTTTACATTAAGACAGGCATGTCCAAAGTCCGGCCCGCGGGCCATGATTGGCCCGCGTTAAAATTTCATCCGGCCCGCAGCTTTGGTCATATAATGTATTATTTATGGCCTGCTAGCACTGTAAAACAGAATAAATAAATCATAAAACTTTCAAATGTAGTTTCTTTTTTCAGCACCACTTTAATGCTATCTGGCTCTGCTTTCTTGCTAAGAACCCGAATGAATGACGCTGAATACGGAGACGTAATATATTGTAGCGGCCAGGGGGGGGGGGGGGCGTGGCCACCATACAGCCGCTAGATGACGTAAAGGGCCCCGAGGGATTATGGGAAGTTTTGGTGTGGTCACGGGTTGTGGCCATGCGGTTGAGTTACTGCAGGAGTTCGAGTGATGCAAGTGGTTCTCTGTTCTTGGGTTAATAAAAGGTTAATTATATTCTGCGTCCGCCTCCTCTCTGCCTGCTCCTCCGCGGTGTTCGTTACATTTTTTTTTTTTAATCCCACTTCTGACACCAATGTAACGAACACCGCGGAGGAGCAGGCAGAGAGGAGGCGGACGCGGAATATAATTAACCTTCTTGTTCTTGTTCTCGCAGGGCTGAGAGAACTTTGTTCTTGTTCTCGCAGCCATGGGTGCGAGAACAAAGTTCTCGCTTCTCGCGGAGTATGGATCAGCCTTTAATCGTCAAGGACAAGATGCAGTGGTGAGCCAGCTATACGCTCACGTCAAGGCCTTTGTAATGAAGCTGCAACTTTTCCAAAGACACTTGTCCCAAACAGAGCCCTGAAATTGAGTGTTTTGAACGGTAACATCTACAACGTCACTATTAACAGTGAAAAGCCAAAAGCACACTTATGCACTTGGACTTATGGCACTTATTTTATTAAAGTCTTGAATAAGATTTGGTTATAACTGTTATGTACCTGTAGATGTGTCACAAACTATTATTTTCTGAAAGAAATCAACAAAATCAAAATTCACTTGTTTTAAACTTGAATGATAACAGACAACTTTGCATGAGTTATAACTCCTGTTTAATTATTATGAGGCAAAGATGTATTTAACTCATGGAAATGTAAGGTATTCCATACAGTTCAATGTTATCTGACACTCCAGATATGAAAGAAAGGCAGAATTGTGTTTTTAGAGTTGTTCATGTCTGCCTGAGTGGCTTATATTTGGTTACATTACCATTTGAAAAATAAAGATAATTGTGACAATGAAAATTGTTTTATTTATTTATTGTTTAGTTTTTTATTTATTCTTCTATAACAGTGTATATTTGCATGTCACTTTTGTGGTTAAAGAAACATCAGAAGGAACTATTGGCCCGCGGGCATCTTCACTTTATCAAATCTGGCCCTCTTTGCAAAAAGTTTGGACACCCCTGCATTAAGACATGCCATACTTGTCAAGTGACCGGTAAACCCAATCAGTGCATTAAGCCTGCTCCTCTTCATCTAATTCCGGTAGTGGATGAACCATTTGAACATCTGATCATTGATTGTGTTGGGCCTCTGCCGAAGTCAGTCAGGTTCTGAATACCTGTTATCCTGCCACTTACCCATTGCGTACCATCACAGCTAAGTTGGTAGTTAAGGCATTAACTCAATTTATTGCTATATTCGGAATACCAAAAATCATTCAGAGTGACCAGGGGTCAAATTATTCGTCACATTTATTCGCACAGGTTCTAAAGCAGTTAAACGTCAGACATAGTCAAGCTTCAGCTTATCATGCTCAGCTTATCATGCTCAATGAATGGTTAACACTAGATTATGTTCATCCATCAGATAGAAAACATCCCCATACACACCCACACATCCACAACCCCCCCCCCCCCCCCCACCACACACACACACACACACACACACCCCCCCCATGTGAACCACACATTTCAGACTAAACAATAACGCATATGTGGTGTGGACGGCAATCGACCCAGCCTGGAATCGGGGGAAATGTTTCAAGAGGAGACTCTTCCTGGCAGTGTCACGATCCCGATCGTGGCTCCAGGCTCCCGGGCGCCAATGCCGCCCCTGGAGGATTAGCGGGGCTCCCGGGCGCCAGTGCCGCCCCTGGACGATTAGCGGCACCTGCGCTATGTTCGCGGCTGTCCGCAATTAACAATTAGTCACGGCATAAAAGCCCCGGCTTTCCACCCACGAGTGTCGGATCATTGTCTTTGTTTTGCCAATGTTTGGTCATTGTTATGTCTTCTGTTGGAATTCGACATACAACATATCACTTGGATTTCTACCTGCCTGTTCCTCTCCTGCCTGTCTGCTCATCACCTGCCTGTCTGTTCATCTACCTGTCACCACGGTAATAAATAACATTTATTATACTGCAAAACCCCGAGTTCTGAGTCTTGCGATTGGGTCCTACTGCCAACTCCCATGACAGAATGATCCGACCAATAATGGACTCAGCAGACTCAGACTCGGGGTCCGCCGGACTACGGAAGGCACTCGCAGCCCAGGGGCGTCAGTTGCAGCGAGCACTCGAACCAACTCACCAACCAGATAGCCCCAATGCTCTGCACCTCAGCTCCTGCGGTCCCTACTGCATGGGTCCCAGCCACCCCGAGTTCCCCGGTCCCGTTCTGGACCACAGCAGCTCCTGGCCGGTCCCTACTGCATGGTCCCAAGCCACCCGAGTCCCTGGTCCCGGCCTGGACCACAGCCAGCTCCTGCCGGTTCCCTACTGCATGGTCCCAGCCCACCCCGAGTCCCCTCCCGTCCCGGCTGGGACCACAAGCAGCTCCTGCCGGTCCCTACTGCATGGTCCCAGCCACCCCGAGTCCCGGTCCCGGCTGCGACCACAGCAGCTCCTGCCGGTCCCTACTGCATGGTCCCAGCCACCCCGAGTCCCGGTCCCGGCTGGACCACAGCAGCTCCTGCCGGTCCCTACTGCATGGTCCCAGCCACCCCGAGTCCCGGTCCCGGCTGGACCACAGCAGCTCCTGCCGGTCCCCTACTGCATGGTCCCAGCCACCCCGAGTCCCGGTCCCGGCTAGACCACAGCAAGCTCCTGCCGGTCCCTACTGCATGGTCCCAGCCACCCCGAGTCCCGGTCCCGGCTGGACCACAGCAGCTCCTGCCGGTCCCTACTGCATGGTCCCAGCCACCCCGAGTCCCGGTCCCGGCTGGACCACAGCAGCTCCTGCCGGTCCCTGCTCCCTGGGTCCCAGCCACCCCGAGTCCCGGTCCCGGCTGGACCACAGCAGCTCCTGCCGGTCCCTGCCCCCTGGTCCCAGCCACCCCGAGTCCCGGTCCCGGCTGGACCACAGCAGCCCCCGCCAGTCCCTGCTCCCAGGTCCCAGCCTCCCAGAGTCCCGGTCCCGGCTGGACCACAGCAGCTCCCACCAGTACCTGCTCCCAGGTCCCACCCATCCCTGGTCCTGGTCCCGGCTGCACCACCGCAGCGCCCACCAGTCCCTGCTCCCAGGTCCCACCCATCCCTGGTCCTGGTCCTGGCTGCACCACAGCAGCTCCCACCAGTACCTGCTCCCAGGTCCCACCCATCCCTGGTCCCGGCTGCACCACCGCAGCGCCCACCAGTCCCTGCTCCCAGGTCCCACCCATTCCTGGTCCCGGCTGCACCACAGCAGCTCCCACCAGTCCCTGCTCCCAGGTCCCACCCATCCCTGGTCCTAGTCCCGGCTGCACCACGGCAGCGCCCACCAGTCCCTGCTCCCAGGTCCCACCCATCCCTGGTCCCGGCTGCACCACCGCAGCGCCCACCAGTCCCTGCTCCCAGATGCCAGCCAGCCCCGGCCCCCGCTCCGACGGCGCCGGTGTCCTCCACCCAGCCTCCGGGTCGTCCGCCTGAGGGTCCCTGCTCGGCCTCCGCCCAGCCTCCGGGTCGTCCGCCGGAGGGTCCCTGCTCGGCCTCCGCCCAGCCTCCGGGTCGTCCGCCGGAGGGTCCCTGCTCGTCCTCCGCCCAGCCTCCAGGTCGTCCACCCGACGGTGCCGGCCCGGTCATCGTGGGTCGCCAGGAGGCTCCCGTTGAGGGGGGGGTACTGTCACGATCCCGATCGTGGCTCCAGGCTCCCGGGCGCCAATGCCGCCCCTGGAGGATTAGCGGGGCTCCCGGGCGCCAGTGCCGCCCCTGGACGATTAGCGGCACCTGCGCTATGTTCGCGGCTGTCCGCAATTAACAATTAGTCACGGCATAAAAGCCCCGGCTTTCCACCCACGAGTGTCGGATCATTGTCTTTGTTTTGCCAATGTTTGGTCATTGTTATGTCTTCTGTTGGAATTCGACATACAACATATCACTTGGATTTCTACCTGCCTGTTCCTCTCCTGCCTGTCTGCTCATCACCTGCCTGTCTGTTCATCTACCTGTCACCACGGTAATAAATAACATTTATTATACTGCAAAACCCCGAGTTCTGAGTCTTGCGATTGGGTCCTACTGCCAACTCCCATGACAGGCAGAGCTTGGGAAAGCTTTAATGACTCCTCTAGTTCAACGGCGCCAGGAGCACCTTCCCCGCACACCAGCCTCTGCCAGTCTGGGGAGGAGTCTGCAAGCCCCAGCCGCTCCCCCCCAACAAGGACAGGGGCAGAGAAGGAAGAGATGCAAGCTCTGTGCCCCTAGAGACAATAAAACAAGCCTCACATGCTACAAATGTGATGCCTACGTTTGCAAGGCACACTCCGACCTGATTGTACAATGCCACTCCTGTGTGTGAACACACACACACACACACACACACGCACAGTTTAATTCATGTTGATGTTCTGTGAATTTGGTCGTGTTTTCTCTTTTTACAATAAATGTTAATTTTGGAATACATTTTCAGTGTCTATTCTTTGTATATTCACTGCAGTTATTCATGTTAACCACTAGTTTGAGACATTGTTTACAGCTTAAAAAGATGTTCAATAAAATTTGGTGATGATTCACCAAATTGTGTTTATGTAACAGCAGTTAAAACAGATTTGACCGGGAACACCTAAGTAAGGGGGGAGAAACGAACACAATTGGAGGGTTAAACTTTTGAACTTCTACATACTTTTCCTTCGCTACGCCTCTCTCCTCCCCGCCCACTCTCACTGTAATCCTCTCTCTACCTCCTCCAGTTACACTTGGTAGGAGAACAGGTCTCAGGAAGTGAAGGTTATCTCTTAAACCACAGCCCTCCGTCCAGACCAAAGTCACACCATGCAGCCCGCAGCTCATCAGAAGGGCAACAGGTAAGCCTCCTCCGAGTATGCCTACTTGTCACTGCTGATATGGAGTATCAATTTAAAATAGGTTGCAATATTGTTCCAGGCAACAAGGAAAGGTTTGGATCGAGTGTTATAATGTGATCGTATGTTCGATTTAGCCAAATGGCATGTGTGTGTGTTTTTTTTTAATGATAATCACAGATTTTTGGAACAAGCCTATTATTACGAGGCTGAAGTTCGCATTTTCTGGTCCACCTTACACACGCATAGCCCATACCGCTGCCAAAATAATAGGCGTTCCCACGCCCAACCTCACAGGGGCTAAATAACAAGGCCGCTCGCATTGCAACCTCAACAGAACAGGACATCACACACCCATTCAATCTCCACCTCATCCCACTGCCATCCGGGCGCAGGTATAGAACTATGAGGTGCAGAAGGGCTTGCTTAGGTAGGAGCCTGGTCCCCGCAGTCATAGCCTCCCTAAATAACAGACCACGCTAATGAGGGCCCGAGTGACAATGTGACTGCTCTGTATAGATGCTTTGTTCAGCCCTAAAGTCAACTGTGTTAGGGGGTGAAGGGGGAAGACCCAGGCGCACGGCAATGGAGGAAGTTCAAGCACAAGCCCAGAGGGGCGGTTTAATAAAGAAAACACACAGGGGTTGCCACAAACATGTCACAAAGAAATGTCAGGGTGCTCGCAGGTTGCGGGTGCTGGGGTGCCGAGTAGAAGGAGGGTAAGGGATAGTGATCCCTGGGACGGCAGGTTACTGGCCCACAAGATTAATACTTCCACAACTCCCAACAAATGTCAATGATTGTTGTTACTCGTGTGTTTGTTTAATAACAACAAAAAAATCGAAAAACACACAACATGCAAATATGGATGGAGATAAAAAATAATGAAGAAAAATATGAAGAAAAATGAATAAGTACAGGATTCAAACTTTTGGACTAAATGATGTCCATTTTTAAGGTAACAGGTAACCTTATTTTTGGTCATCAGATGACAGAAATATATTTTTTTTAAACTGGCAGATAACCTGTTTTTTGGTCGTCCGCTCTGGGTTAAAGAGAATTAGCTTTCGTGCAGACAGGCCGAGATACGTGAGCGGTGCCTCCAGGCACTCCAGGCGCTGCCATTCGGTGCCATTGTCCATGGTCCAGCTAAAGTAGTTGGAGTTTGTTATACTCTTCATCAATATTGATTCATCCTCATAGGCAGACACCTGCAGACACACACAAAGAAAGGTGAATTGGTTAAACGGTTAAAAAGGCAAATTCAAATGTAACGAATGACCAAATGTAAATTATATTGTGAAAATGTAAGCTTGTAAGTTCACCAGCCAACACTACATCTATTTTTATATAGCACAATATGAATTTGTCTCAACTGCCCTGTCTTCCCTGGGTACTTGAAAATAATGACCATGCTGGAAAGTGCTTGCTTTCCAGCATGGTTCTGCTTAAGTTTAAAGGTGCAACATTTTTATCTTGATAAATTTGAATTGTATTTTAACGGGCCAAATGAAGAATCTTTAGCTCTGTGTAAGATGTGAAATTTGATCACTCCACTCGACCATGAAATATGGAGGTTGTGCAACAAACTGCCAACAACTGGAATGGAATGGGAACGCAACTCGCATCTCGTGACTGAATGTTGTCAATGTTATCAATTGTACCTTTAAATGTATCCTAAACTGCTAGGCATATTTGAAAGGGGCCCCTGATGTGGGAGCAGGCCTGGATAGAGGTTATTGGCATTGATGCAATCCAACCACCTCTTTTGGGAGGACACTTTCCTCACCTTTCCTAACCAGAATGTGAACTTGCAAGGTCAAGATGGTCTCACAAGTCATTCACTGCTGGTCCAAAGGGTCCTACTTATTTTTTGCCAAAATGTTGCAGATCACATGTTACTTTAATTCCAGATTAATCTAGCTGGAATTCTAGAAAATATTTAGGACAATATAAGTGTATATTTACCGTCAGGCTTCCTTCTTTTACATCTGGAATGTAGTATTTGCCTTCATGCTTGAAGAAGAATGTCAGCACATTCTTATTATGCACTGTGGCCTCATAGAAGGTCGCTGGGGGAAAGAACATCAAGCAAAAAAATCAGGGCATGTCCTTTTGGACATAATATGACCAAATTCTCCCTCCGTGGCGCTCGCCACATTATTATCATTATTAAGATAAGATAAGATAGAACTTTATTAATCCTGAAGGAAATTCTTGTGCCAGAGGTTGCTCAAAAGTCTATCCAGGGCCGCCCCTTCCTAAACGCAGAACACGCGCTGTGCGTAGGGCCTCATATTCCATGGGGGGGCGCAATGGATGCGCATTTGCGGTACCGTGAGGCGCGTGTGTGTGTGTGTGTGTGTGTGTGTGTGTGTGTGTGTGTGTGTGTGTGTGTGTGTGTGTGTGTGTGTGTGTGTGTGTGTGAGACCTGTAATCTGACACCGTAGCACCGCTGCAGTGATTGACACCAATCGACATCTGACCAATCAGTGGTCAGATGCGCGGCAGACACTTGCAGAGCTGCAGGTGAAGAGATGGCTTCTAGAAGCCATCATGAGTCGGGAGCAGGTGAAGAGATGGCCTCTAGAAGACATCATGAGTCGGGAGCACACTGATTCCATTGTTCAACGACACAGGAGTCTTGCTGCTACTAGTTTTTTGTGGGGGATTCAGGTTTTTTTTATTTGTCTATTTGTGACTCAGATTTATTTATTTATTTATTTCAGTTTGAGGTAATTTTTATTGGATATTTATTCATTTATTTCATTTTGAAGTTATTTGTATTTGTCTCATACTGCTTATACTACTGTACCTATACTTATCTTTGTTCTTACTAATAAAGGTTGTCAAGTTAAATGCCATTTTGTTATACAGTCAGTTTGTACCTATTATACATTTGGGGTCCGGGGGGGAATGACAAAATTCTGTAAATTTTGGTTTTTGGTAGGAGGGCCTCCAAATATAATTCCGCTTAGGGCCCCACTTTGGCCAGGGGCGGCCCTGAGTCTATCGGTCCTATCGGTAATAAAAACAGCTCCTTCAATGTCCCCATTTTTCTCTGCCACCGTCATTGTTTTTTTTTTATTATTGGGACTGCGACACACCTACAATTTTAAAACATGGCTTCGCACAGGTCAAGGTCAGACTGTTCTGGCAGCTGAAACTGATTGTTCTGATTCTCATTGTGGAACTGAGGAACTTGGCTTATCTGAATGTCTCAGGAGGCCTCGTTTACCTTTGTAGTGGTCTCCCTCGTGGGACCGACTTGCCTTCCCAAAGACAGAACTGCTCCAGAGGTTTTTAGTGACAGTCACTTGACAAGCCATTCTTGGCCTCCAGGTAGCCCAAACTCTCTAGGTAGGGAGAAAACCTTTTTCAGATTAGTGATGTCGGCGCTGAAACAGCAATGTCAGAGCTGGATTGTATTTTTTACAGCGCTTATATGGCAAGCCGTTTTAATATATTTTTTACATTGAACCCACAATTGTGTGGTATGTAATTACATTGCAGATTCAACTCAATTTAAATCCAACATTCATTTGTGTCATGTCATACAAAAAGTGGTTCAATAGTGACTTCACATAAAAGAAACAAAAGAAAATGGCAAAGAAAATACATTCATGCATAGATACACATAAATACACGCAAAACAAACATACCGTAAATTTACGCAAATCAACTGAAGAAGAAGGTCTTTAGCTTGGCTTTAAAAAGAGTTTCTTTAACGCCCTACCTTGGCCGCGCTGACTGTGAATGTTTCGATAACATCGACAAGTACAGACTTTACATTCAATTAATAGGACGAGGCTGAAGTTGGCTGTTTATTCGCCAGCTCCTTCGTCGCGTTTTTCGTACCAGTTCCATTATTCGGCCTGTAGATGGCGCTATTCAGTGACTTATTTGTAGAACTAGAATCTCTGTCCTGACTGTAGAGGATCTTTATTGAGATATTTATTGACGCGCCTCTGATATGAGGCTAAAGCCAAAACCGGTAATTGTGGACACATTAATTGGTGCTTAAGTAAGTGCGGCCAATCAGTTCACGGGGTGTTCTGCATTATTGTTTCGCCTATTTTATTTATTTATTCTATTTATTTATTCACATTGGTTGATTTGGTATTCGATTGGTTATATTTAGATTTGGGATGTAAATGTTAAATGTATATATAGAAAATTTATTATTGTCAATATTGTTTAAGGAAATGTTATGGTATATATTTACTGTAGTTTTCAGGTATAGGCTTTCACCCCTTTCTTAAGGTTTTGGCCCAATTACCGTTTTGGCTATAGCCTTATATATAGCACTGATGGGGTTGAAGGGTGGTGTGAGTAAATGCATGTGGACACAGCAGAAAAGACTAAATAAAGTATTGATTGGAGTTCTCCGTTGGTACATTCTCATTTGCCTCTTTGGCCACAGGGGCCAAAGAGGGTTCTTAGCAAGAAAGCAGAGCCAGATAGCATTAAAGTGGTGATGCCACCATGTGGTGAAAAAAGGAACTACATTTAAAAGTTTTATGATTTATTTATTCTGTTTTACAGTGCTAGCGGGCCATAAATAATACATTATATGACCAAAGCTGTGGGCCGGATGAAATCTTAGCGCGGGCCGTGATTGGCCCGCGGGCCGGACTTTGGACATGCCTGTGCAGATAGATAAATAGATAGTTTTTATTGTCCCCAAGGGGAAATTCTTTTCCACAGCACTGTACACCCACTTGACCCACATTACATGCGACAGGACACGACATACAAAACAACACACAATGACAGAAACTCTTTTAAAGCCAAGCTAAAGACCTTCTTGATTTGTTACGGTTCGTCCGTCCTCGCCTCCCCCCTCCCGCTACGCACCTCGGCGCTTCCACCCCTACAAGAACCTGGTCGACACTGCGCTAGTCGCCAGTTCTTCCCATAACCCTGGAGGATTAACGTCTCGCCGTTAGCCTACCTTTTTTTGCCAACCCTGGTTTTTTTCCTTTGCTCGCACCCCATCCCCTCCTCGTCTTTCCAGCATCCCGGACCCCCTCTGCAATTTTCCTCTCAGGGATCACTATCCCTTCCCCTCCTTCTAACCAATTTAACTTCACGCAGTTATTGTGCTATTCCCGGTTTTTGTGCAGCTGCCGTCCCAGGGCGCTGCCGTGGTGCAGCCGGGACTAGGACCAGGGATGGGTGGGACCTGGGAGCAGGGACTGGTGGGAGCTGCTGTGGTGCAGCCGGGACCAGGACTCAGGGATGGGTGGGACCTGGGAGCAGGGACTGGTGGGCGCTGCGGTGGTCCAGCCGGGACCGGGACTCGGGGTGGCTGGGACCAGGGAGCAGGGACCGGCAGGAGCTGCTGTGGTCCAGCCGGGACCGGGACTCGGGGTGGCTGGGACCATGCAGTAGGGACCGGCAGGAGCTGCTGTGGTCCAGCCGGGACCGGGACTCGGGGTGGCTGGGACCATGCAGTAGGGACCGGCAGGAGCTGCTGTGGTCCAGCCGGGACCGGGACTCGGGGTGGCTGGGACCATGCAGTAGGGACCGGCAGGAGCTGCTGTGGTCCAGCCGGGACCGGGACTCGGGGTGGCTGGGACCATGCAGTAGGGACCGGCAGGAGCTGCTGTGGTCCAGCCGGGACCGGGACTCGGGGTGGCTGGGACCATGCAGTAGGGACCGGCAGGAGCTGCTGTGGTCCAGCCGGGACCGGGACTCGGGGTGGCTGGGACCATGCAGTAGGGACCGGCAGGAGCTGCTGTGGTCCAGCCGGGACCGGGACTCGGGGTGGCTGGGACCATGCAGTAGGGACCGGCAGGAGCTGCTGTGGTCCAGCCGGGACCGGGACTCGGGGTGGCTGGGACCATGCAGTAGGGACCGGCAGGAGCTGCTGTGGTCCAGCCGGGACCGGGACTCGGGGTGGCTGGGACCATGCAGAGTCTGAGTCTGCTGAGTCCATTATTGGTCGGATCATTCTGTCATGGGAGTTGGCAGTAGGACCCAATCGCAAGACTCAGAACTCGGGGTTTTGCAGTATAATAAATGTTATTTATTACCGTGGTGACAGGTAGATGAACAGACAGGCAGGTGATGAGCAGACAGGCAGGAGAGGAACAGGCAGGTAGAAATCCAAGTGATATGTTGTATGTCGAATTCCAACAGAAGACATAACAATGACCAAACATTGGCAAAACAAAGACAATGATCCGACACTCGTGGGTGGAGAGCCGGGGCTTTTATGCCGTGACTAATTGTTGATTGCGGACAGCCGCGAACATAGCGCAGGTGCCGCTAATCGTCCAGGGGCGGCACTGGCGCCCGGGAGCCCCGCTAATCCTCCAGGGGCGGCATTGGCGCCCGGGAGCCTGGAGCCACGATCGGGATCGTGACACTGCCAGGAAAGAGTCTCCTCTTGAAACATTTCCCCCGATTCCAGGCTGGGGTCCGATTGCCGTCCACACCACATATGCGTTATTGTTTAGTCTGAAAATGTGTGGTTCACATGGGGGGGGTGTGTGTGTGCTGTGTGGTGTGTGTGGGGGGGGGGGGGGGGGGGGTTGTGGATGTGTGGGTGTGTATGGGATGTTTTCTATCTGATGGATGAACATAATCTAGTGTTAACCATTCATTGAGCATGATAAAGCTGAGCATGATAAGCTGAAGCTTGACTATGTCTGACGTTTAACTGCTTTAGAACCTGTGCGAATAAATGTGACGAATAATTTGACCCCTGGTCACTCTGAATGATTTTTGGTATTCCGAATATAGCAATAAATTGAGTTAATGCCTTTAACTACAACTTAGCTGTGATGGTACGCAATGGGTAAGTGGCCAGGATAAACAGGTATTCAGAACCTGGACTGACTTCCGGCAGAGGCCCAACACATCAATGATCAGATGTTCAAATGGTTCATCACTACCGGAATTAGATGAAGAGGAGCAGGCTTAATGCACTGATTGGCGTTTACCGAAGGTGAGAGTTGAGCCACCCTTATTATCTAGACCAGGGGTGTCCAAACTTTTTGCAAAGAGGGCCAGATTTGACAAAGTGAAGATGCCCGGGGGCCAATAGTTCCTTCTGATGTTTTTTTAACCACAAAAGTGACACAAATATACACTGTTATAGAACAATAAATAAATAAACAACGAATAAACAATAAATAAATAAAACAATTTTCATTGTCACAATTATCTTTATTTTTCAAATGGTAATGTAACCAAATATAAGCCACTCAGGCAGACATGAACAACTCTAAAAACACAATTCTGCCTTTCATTCATATCTGGAGAGTCAGATAACATTGAACTGTATGGAATACCTTACATTTCCATGAGTTAGATAAATCTTTGCCTCATAATAATTAAACAGGAGTTATAACTAATGCAAAGTTGTCTGTAATCATTCAAGTTTAAAACAAGTGAATTTGTATTTTGTCTTAAAAGATCTTTCAGAAAATAATAGTTTGTGCCACATCTACAGGTACATAATATCAACAGTTATAACCAAATCTTATTCAAGAGTTTAATAAAATAAGTGCCATAAGTCCAAGTGCATAAGTGTGCTTTTGGCTTTTCACTGTTAATAGTGACAGATGTTACCGTTCAAAACACTCAATTTCAGGGCTCTGTTTGGGACAAGTGTCTTTGGAAAAGTTGCAGCTTCATTACAAAGGCCTTGACGTGAGCGTATAGCTGGCTCACCACTGCATCTCGTCCTTGAAGATTAAAGGCTGATCCATACTCCACGAGAAGCGACAACTTTGTTCTGGCACCTAGGGCCCCGCCCACAAAATGACGTCATTTAGTTCTCCGAGAACTATTGTGTGATTGGTCAATTTGAAGTGGGCGTGGTTAATGCGCTTTCCGCCGCCGCAGAAGTTTGCTGCTGTGGGCGGGGCCTTTTAGGAGTTTCTCGCGGAGGAGCAGGCAGAGAGGAGGCGGACGCAGAATATAATTAACCTTTATTAACCAAGAACAAGAACCACTTGCATCACTCGAACTCCTGCAGTAACTCAACCGCATGGCCACAACCCGTACCACACCAAAATTCCCATAATCCTCGGGGCCCTTTACCGTCATCTAGCGGCTGTATGGTGGCCAACCGCCCCCCCCTAGCGCGCTACCATATTATACGTCTCCGTATTCCAGCAGTCATTCACTTCGGGTTCTTAGCAAGAAAGCAGAGCCAGCTCAGCATTTAAAGTTGGTGCTGTAAAAAAAGAAACTACATTTGAAAAGATTTTAATGATTTATTTATTCATGTTTAACCAGTTGCTAGCAGGCCATAAAATAATACTATTATACTGACCAAAGTGCGGGCCGGATGAAATTTTAACGCGGTGCCCAATGCATTCGGCCGGCGGCGCGACGTTGGACAGTTGCCTGTCTTAATAGCTACAACGCCACAATCACGCTTAAGACGAGGCCAGAAGAAGTAACGCAAAATGTGACGGTATGTTTTACTCACACCCAAATGTCCAGTCTTGTCATGAGAACACTTAAACACTTCATTTCGATACTTCGTTGGTACCACTATTTGGACGACTGGATCACCCACACAATCAACATCTTGTGGCACCCACTTTCGAACCAAAACACCACGTATTAGGAAGTAACCAGAGGCTGCACTTTTAGCTTCAATGCTAGGTCTCACCAGATCAAACATATCACTCAGAGATTCATCAGCTCTCTGCTCAGAGATGAGCTCTTGCTGGGAAATGGGAAGAGACTCAAGACCTTGCAAATCAACCCCCATGTCACTTTGATCCTCATCTGAAGAACTGGAGTTTGCTTTAGACATTGCTTGTGTCACAGCACAAGCCACAAAGACCAGTGTGTAATCTTGTGTGCAAAACGCCCGACAGCCGACAGCAGTTACAAAGGAATGCAAAATAGAAATAGAACTAACAAAATAGAAATAGAAATAGAATAGAAATTCTGTATAAAATAAAATAGAATAAAATATACAACAAAATACACAACAAAATATCCAGGGGAGCAATACACATAAATCAATGTAATAAAATATACATCGTTATATGCTGACATTCACAGAATGTCACAGAATACCTTCTCAGACAGTCAACACTAGCACCAGCAATTAGCACCAGTGTAATATATTCATATGTGATTACACACTGATTGAATATATATGTTTTACGTCAGGCATCTGTATGGCCACCTATGGCTGGTAGGCGATATAGACCGAGGGGTCCTTGCTCAAGCAGTGCAGATGCTCATGCGAGTAAATAAAGTAACCCAAATCAAACGTCATCCTCCTACTATTTATTTATATTGCACAAAGTGTGCAAAACACAACATGGTGTCAGAATAGAGGACAGAGATGGATACCGCTGGAGTGCCCTCACCGAAAATCGACTGGGATTCCCCAAACTTTACCGCTGCACCACCGCAGCTCCCACCAGTCCCTGCTCCCAGGTCCCACCCATCCCTGGTCCTGGTCCCGGCTGCACCACAGCAGCTCCCACCAGTACCTGCTCCCAGGTCCCACCCATCCCTGGTCCCGGCTGCACCACCGCAGCGCCCACCAGTCCCTGCTCCCAGGTCCCACCCATTCCTGGTCCCGGCTGCACCACAGCAGCTCCCACCAGTCCCTGCTCCCAGGTCCCACCCATCCCTGGTCCTGGTCCCGGCTGCACCACCGCAGCGCCCACCAGTCCCTGCTCCCAGTCCCACCCATCCCTGGTCCCGGCTGCACCCACCGCAGCGCCCACGAGTACGGCGGTTCTCTGCTGTCCCAGATGCCAGCCAGCCCCGGCCCCCGCTCGACGCGCCGGTGTCCTCCAACCCAGCCTCCGGGTCGTCGCTGAGGGTTCCCCTGCTCGGCCTCCGCCCAGCCTCCCGGGTCGTCCGCCGGAGGGTCCCTGCGCGGCCTCCGCCACAGCCTCCGGGTCGTCCGCCGGAGGGTCCCTCGCTTCGTCCTCCGCCCAGCCTCCAGGTCGTCCCACCCGACAGGTGCCGGGCCCGGCCATCGTGGGTCGGCCAGGAGGCTCCCGTTTGAGGGGGGGTACTGGTCACGATCCCCGATCGTGGCTCCAGGGCTCCCGGGCGCCAATGCCGCCCCTGGAGGATTAGCGGGGCTCCCGGGCGCCAGTGCCGCCCCTGGACGATTAGCGCACCTGCGCTATGTTCGCGGCTGTCCGCAATTAACAATTAGTCACGGCATAAAAGCCCCGGCTTTCCACCCACGAGTGTCGGATCATTGTCTTTGTTTTGCCAAATGTTTGGTCATTGTTATGTCTTCTGTTGGAATTCGACATACAACATATCACTTGGATTTCTACCTGCCTGTTCCTCTCCTGCCTGTCTGCTCATCACCTGCCTGTCTGTTCATCTAAACTGTCACCACGGTAATAAATAACATTTATTATACTGCAAAACCCCGAGTTCTGAGTCTTGCGATTGGGTCCTACTGCCAACTCCCATGACAGGCAGAGCTTGGGAAAGCTTTAATGACTCCTCTAGTTCAACGGCGCCAGGAGCACCTTCCCCGCACACCCAGCCTCTGCCAGTCTGGGGAGGAGTCTGCAAGCCCCAGCCGCTCCCCCCCAACAAGGACAGGGGCAGAGAAGGAAGAGATGCAAGCTCTGTGCCCCTAGAGACAATAAAACAAGCCTCACATGCTACAAATGTGATGCCTACGTTTGCAAGGCACACTCCGACCTGATTGTACAATGCCACTCCTGTGTGTGAACACACACCACACACCGACACAGACACACACACGCACAGTTTAATTCATGTTGATGTTCTGTGAATTTGGTCGTGTTTTCTCTTTTTACAATAAATGTTAATTTTGGAATACATTTTCAGTGTCTATTCTTTGTATATTCACTGCAGTTATTCATGTTAACCACTAGTTTGAGACATTGTTTACAGCTTAAAAAGATGTTCAATAAAATTTGGTGATGATTCACCAAATTGTGTTTATGTAACAGCAGTTAAAACAGATTTGACCGGGAACACCTAAGTAAGGGGGGAGAAACGAACACAATTGGAGGGTTAAACTTTTGAACTTCTACATACTTTTCCTTCGCTACGCCTCTCTCCTCCCCGCCCACTCTCACTGTAATCCTCTCTCTACCTCCTCCAGTTACACTTGGTAGGAGAACAGGTCTCAGGAAGTGAAGGTTATCTCTTAAACCACAGCCCTCCGTCCAGACCAAAGTCACACCATGCAGCCCGCAGCTCATCAGAAGGGCAACAGGTAAGCCTCCTCCGAGTATGCCTACTTGTCACTGCTGATATGGAGTATCAATTTAAAATAGGTTGCAATATTGTTCCAGGCAACAAGGAAAGGTTTGGATCGAGTGTTATAATGTGATCGTATGTTCGATTTAGCCAAATGGCATGTGTGTGTGTTTTTTTTTTTAATGATAATCACAGATTTTTGGAACAAGCCTATTATTACGAGGCTGAAGTTCGCATTTTCTGGTCCACCTTACACACGCATAGCCCATACCGCTGCCAAAATAATAGGCGTTCCCACGCCCAACCTCACAGGGCTAAATAACAAGGCCGCTCGCATTGCAACCTCAACAGAACAGGACATCACACACCCATTCAATCTCCACCTCATCCCACTGCCATCCGGGCGCAGGTATAGAACTATGAGGTGCAGAAGGGCTTGCTTAGGTAGGAGCCTGGTCCCCGCAGTCATAGCCTCCCTAAATAACAGACCACGCTAATGAGGGCCCGAGTGACAATGTGACTGCTCTGTATAGATGCTTTGTTCAGCCCTAAAGTCAACTGTGTTAGGGGGTGAAGGGGGAAGACCCAGGCGCACGGCAATGGAGGAAGTTCAAGCACAAGCCCAGAGGGGCGGTTTAATAAAGAAAACACACAGGGGTTGCCACAAACATGTCACAAAGAAATGTCAGGGTGCTCGCAGGTTGCGGGTGCTGGGGTGCCGAGTAGAAGGAGGGTAAGGGATAGTGATCCCTGGGACGGCAGCTGCACAAAAACCGGGAATAGCACAATAACTGCGTGAAGTTAAATTGGTTAGAAGGAGGGGAAGGGATAGTGATCCCTGAGAGGAAAATTGCAGAGGGGGTCCGGGATGCTGGAAAGACGAGGAGGGGATGGGGTGCGAGCAAAGGAAAAAAACCAGGGTTGGCAAAAAAAGGTAGGCTAACGGCGAGACGTTAATCCTCCAGGGTTATGGGAAGAACTGGCGACTAGCGCAGTGTCGACCAGGTTCTTGTAGGGGTGGAAGCGCCGAGGTGCGTAGCGGGAGGGGGGAGGCGAGGACGGACGAACCGTAACAAATCAAGAAGGTCTTTAGCTTGGCTTTAAAAGAGTTTCTGTCATTGTGTGTTGTTTTGTATGTCGTGTCCTGTCGCATGTAATGTGGGTCAAGTGGGTGTACAGTGCTGTGGAAAAGAATTTCCCCTTGGGGACAATAAAAAATTATCTATTTATCTATCTGCACAGGCATGTCCAAAGTCCGGCCCGCGGGCCAATCACGGCCCGCGCTAAGATTTCATCCGGCCCACAGCTTTGGTCATATAATGTATTATTTATGGCCCGCTAGCACTGTAAAACAGAATAAATAAATCATAAAACTTTTAAATGTAGTTCCTTTTTTCACCACATGGTGGCATCACCACTTTAATGCTATCTGGCTCTGCTTTCTTGCTAAGAACCCTCTTTGGCCCCTGTGGCCAAAGAGGCAAATGAGAATGTACCAACGGAGAACTCCAATCAATACTTTATTTAGTCTTTTCTGCTGTGTCCACATGCATTTACTCACACCACCCTTCAACCCCATCAGTGCTATATATAAGGCTATAGCCAAAACGGTAATTGGGCCAAACCATTAAAAGGGGTAAAGCCTATACCTGAAAACTACAGTAAATATATACATAACATTTCCTTAAACAATATTGACAATAATAATTTCTATATATACATTTACATTTACATCCCAAATCTAAATATACCAATAATACCAAATCACCAATGTGAATAAATAAATAAATAAATAAATAAATAGAACAATATGCAGAACACCCCGTGGAACTATTGCCCACTTATTAACCCAATTATTGGCCCAATTACCGTTTTGGCTTTAGCCTCATATAAGGCGCTCAATAAATATCTCAATAAAGATCCTCTACAGTACAGGACAGAGATTCTAGTCTACAAATAAGTCACTGAATAGCGCCATCTACAGGCCGAATAATGGAACTGGTACGAAAAACGCGACTAAGGAGCTGGCGAATAAACAGCCAACTTCAGCCTCGTCCTATTATTGAATGTAAAGTTGTACTTGTCGATGTTATCGAAACATTCACGTCAGCGCGCCAAGTAGGCGAAAAGAAACTCTTTTAAAGCCAAGCTAAAGACCTTCTTCTTCAGTTGATTTGCGTAAATTACGTATGTTTGTTTGCGTGTATTTATGTGTATCTATGCATGAATGTATTTTCTTTGCCATTTTCTTTTGTTTTCTTTTATGTGAAGCACTTTGAACCACTTTTTGTATGACATGACACAAATGAATGTGGATTTAAATTGAGTTGAATTGAGTTGAATCTGCAATGTAATTACATACCACACAATTGTGGTTCAATGTAAAAAATATATTAAAACGGCTTGCCATAAGCGCTGTAAAAAAATACAATCCAGCTCTGACATTGCTGTTTCAGCGCCGACATCACTAATCTGAAAAAGGTTTTCTCCCTACCTAGAGAGTTTGGCTACCTGGAGGCCAAGAATGGCTGTCAAGTGACTGTCACTAAAAACCTCTGGAGCAGTTCTTGGTCTTTGGAAGGCAAGTCGGCCCACGAGGGAGACCACTACAAAGGTAAACGAGCCTCTGAGATTCAGATAACCAAGTCTCATTCACAATGAGAATCAGAAATCAGTTTCACTGCAGAACAGTCTGACCTTGAGCCTGTGGAAGCATGTTAAAATTGTAGGTGTGTCGCAGTACCAATAATAAAAACAAAACAATGACGGTGGCAGAGAAAAATGGGGACATTGAAGGAGCTGTTTTTATTACCGATAGGACCGACAGACTCAGGGCCTCCCCTGGCCAAAGTGGGGCCCTAAGCGGAATTTTATTTGGAGGCCCTCCCACCAAAAACAAAAATTTACAGAATTTTGTCATTCCCCCCCGGACCCCAAATGTATAATAGGTACAAACTGACTGTATAACAAAATGGCATTTAACTTGACAACCTTTATTAGTAAGAACAAAGATAAGTATAGGTACAGTAGTATAAGCAGTATGAGACAAATACAAATAACTTCAAAATGAAATAAATGAATAAATATCCAATAAAAATTACCTCAAACTGAAATAAATAAATAAATAAATCTGAGTCACAAATAGACAAATAAAAAAAACCTGAATCCCCCACAAAAAACTAGTAGCAGCAAGACTCCTGTGTCGTTGAACAATGGAATCAGTGTGCTCCCGACTCATGATGTCTTCTAGAGGCCATCTCTTCACCTGCTCCCGACTCATGATGGCTTCTAGAAGCCATCTCTTCACCTGCAGCTCTTGCAAGTGTCTGCCGCGCAATCTGACCACTGATTGGTCAGATGTCGATTGGTGTCAAATCACTGCAGCGGTGCTACGGTGTCAGATTACAGGTCTCCACACACACACACACACACACACACACACACACACAACACAACACAACACCACACACACGGCCTCACGGTACCGCAAATGCGCATCCATTGCGCCCCCCCCATGGAATATGAGGCCCTACGCACAGCGCGTGTTCTGCGTTTAGGAAGGGGCGGCCCTGGATAGACTTTTGAGCAACCTCTGGCACAAGAATTTCCTTCAGGATTAATAAAGTTCTATCTTATACTCTATCTTAATAATGATAATAAATGTGGCGAGCGCCACGGAGGGAGAATTTTGTCATATTTATGTCCAAAAGGACATGCCCCTGATTTTTTTGCTTGATGTTCTTTCCCCCAGCGATCTTCTATGAGGCCACAGTGCATAATAAAGAATGTGCTGACATTCTTCTTCAAGCATGAAGGACAAATAACTACATTCCAGATGTAAAAGAAGGAAGCCTGACGGTAAATATACACTATATTGTCATAAATATTTTCTAGAATTCCAGCTAGATTAATCTGGAATTAAGAGTAACATGTGATCTGCAACATTTTGGCAAAAAATAAGTAGGACCCTTTGGACCAGCAGTGAATGACTTGTGAAGACCATCTTGACCTTGCAAGTTTCACATTCTGGTTAGGAAAGGTGAGGAAAGTGTCCTCCCAAAAGAGGTGGTTGGATTTGCATCAATGCCAATAACCTCTATCCAGGCCTGCTCCCACATCAGGGGCCCCACAAGATTAATACTTCCACAACTCCCAACAAATGTCAATGATTGTTGTTACTCGTGTGTTTGTTTAATAACAACAAAAAAATCGAAAAACACACAACATGCAAATATGGATGGAGATAAAAAATAATGAAGAAAAATATGAAGAAAAATGAATAAGTACAGGATTCATACTTTTGGACTAAATGATGTCAATTTTTAAGGTAACAGGTAACCTTATTTTTGGTCATCAGATGACAGAAATATTTTTTTTTTAAACTGGCAGATAACCTGTTTTTTGGTCTCCAGCTCTGGGTTAAAGAGAATTAGCTTTCGTGCAGACAGGCCGAGATACATGCCCGGTGCCTCCAGGCACTCCAGGCGCTGCCATTCGGTGCCATTGTCCATGGTCCAGCTAAAGTAGTTGGATTTTGTTATACTCTCCATCAATATTGATTCATCATCATAGGCAGACACCTGCAGACACACACAAAGAAAGTTGAATTGGTTAAACGGTTAAAAAGGCAAATTCAAATGTAACGAATGACCAAATGTAAATTATATTGTGAAAATGTAAGCTTGTAAGTTCACCAGCCAACACTACATCTATATTTATATAGCACAATATGAATTTGTCTCAACTGCCCTGTCTTCCCAGGGTACTTGAAAATAATGACCATGCTGGAAAGTGCTTGCTTTCCAGCATGGTTCTGCTTAAGTTTAAAGGTGCAACATTTTTATCTTGATAAATTTGAATTGTATTTTAACGGGCCAAATGAAGAATCTTTAGCTCTGTGTAAGATGTGAAATTTGATCACTCCACTCGACCATGAAATATGGAGGTTGTGCAACAAACTGCCAACAACTGGAATGGAATGGGAACGCAACTCGCATCTCGTGACTGAATGTTGTCAATGTTATCAATTGTACCTTTAAATGTATCCTAAACTGCTAGGCATATTTGAAAGGGGCCCCTGATGTGGGAGCAGGCCTGGATAGAGGTTATTGGCATTGATGCAATCCAACCACCTCTTTTGGGAGGACACTTTCCTCACCTTTCCTAACCAGAATGTGAACTTGCAAGGTCAAGATGGTCTCACAAGTCATTCACTGCTGGTCCAAAGGGTCCTACTTATTTTTTGCCAAAATGTTGCAGATCACATGTTACTTTAATTCCAGATTAATCTAGCTGGAATTCTAGAAAATATTTA
>PIJE02000724.1:230604-240604 GCA_002895965.2 Coryphaenoides rupestris | reverse complement strand
CGAGAGAGAGAGAGAGAGAGAGAGAGAGAGGGACATTTACATGGCGTAAGCGAGGGAGCTTCAATACATTCGTGCTTGACAGGCGTGGAAGCTGCCTTCGACCTCCCTGCCCTCATCTCCAGCGAGGCTGAACTTTGAACCCTTCACCCATGCCCCCCTTCCGCCCGCCCTGCAGGCCGCACATCCGCCGAACAGTCATCTGCCATCAACCGCTCCAATCACAGCCCTCCCTGTACCAAAACCACCCCAAAACCCACCTTCCTCCTCCCTCCACCGCACGCCTTAGAAGGTTCTTTCTTCACCTCCAGATCCACCAACCCACCCACCAGTCCCTCTCTTCAACCCACCCACCCACCCACCACCCAGCCTGGAACATGCAGGCAGGCAAGCTGAGTGTGGGTGCGGTGGGTGGATGGAGAGCCCAGATGCTGAGGGCTTTCTGTGGGTATAAAGTATTTCGGTTATTTATGCATCATATACCTTTCGAACAAACCGGACGGAGTTAATATTTGTATGAATTTTCAAGCACATTGGACAAATCGGCAGTCGTATTGGGGTTGCTTTTGTCCTCTTTGTACAACAAGGCTTAGGAGGAAGTAGAAAGTGTTTTTAAATAGTTGAGTGATGAGAGCGATCGATTTGAACATCTGAGCTTGTTATGTGTTCCCGAGCCCCAAAAAAAACATAATGATTACGGTCACATCTCGGTTTCTACTGGGTTGTTAAATAAATTGCACATTAAAGAAGCGCGCACACACAACACACACACAACCACACACACACTTTTATCATCAAACAATGATTTGACAACTTGTGCTTTCAGCATGTCTCTCTCTCCGCGGCGCTGTAAGGGTGGTGATAACAATTCCTCTCCCCCACAGCTGCCTCCTCCTCCTCCTCCTCCTCCTCTTCCTCCTCCTCCCCTGTGACTAAGTGGAACCATCTCACCCCAGAGAGAGAGAGACGTCTGGTTCCAATTCATCCACTCGGCACAGCAGAGGGAGAGAGAGAGAGAGCAGAGAGAGAGAGAGGAGAGAGAGAGAGAGAGACGAAGCACGAAGAGAGAGAGAGATGTTTCCGGGCTGGGAGTCATGCGTCCAGTTTTATGACCCTGCACCAAATGCATGCACTACACACAACACACACAACAACACACACACACACACAACACACACACACACACACACACACACAACACACAACACACAACACACACCACAAATGGACCTTTGCCACCTGTTTTCCGCAGCCTGGTTTCATGCCGTGTCGAGCGATTACCTTGTTACCTTGAGTTGGTCACACACAGACACACACACACACACACACACAGACACACACACACACAGACGCACACACCAACCTTTTCAATAGGGCCGCATGGGAAAAAACCCTGGGGTATGAAGAATCCTAGACTCAGTGATCAAAGCCTTATCTGTTGTATAGCCCTTCCCCCTCTCGGCTGGTATAAACCCCTCCCCCTCGGTCGGGTTGCTATAAACCCCGTCCCCTGTGTTGGGTACTGTAATGGCCGCTTTCATACCGTTTTCTTTTTCAATCATCGCCACGACGTGTGTCTTCTTCTAAACACTGCCAGCGTGGTGCCAGCATGTACAGTATGTTTACAACACGCATGAGGACATGAGGATCACAGCGTCATGACAACGTCGTTTGGCTCACCTTTAGCCTCAGCGCCGACGGCTAATGAAAGCCACTGAGGGCACACTGACGCGCCAGCGACGCGAACCAGTATCACATTCAAAACCACCCTAACGTTCTTCTAGACACGTAGCATACATGCTGTCTAAAAGCAAGATGTCTAACACTAAAGACAATACGAAGCCTCTGTGTTCCAGAGACCCTCAGCTCTCTTCTCTCTCTCTCTCTCTCTCTTCTCTCTCTCTCTTCATACTGATATCTTGACCTTTGGCAAAAGCTGCGATCATAACCCCAACTCTGACTCATTGTATTATCGTATTTGAGCGTAGGCCGATCTGGTTGTTATCCGCAAGATGGAACCGAGATGGATCTTCTCTTCACGTCACTGTTTCTGTTTCTGTTTCTGCGCACGACCACACCACACCTGAAAGGTGCACTGGAATCGGCCGGGAGTGCTTTCTATTCATGTGCCTCGTCCTTAAACCGAGGAGAGAGGCCTCGTCCACACACACCCAATGACTCAGGTCTTCACTTGGTTGGACTCCATAGCGGCACGTGTTGCACTACTGTTCACCTATTGACGCATCTTGTGTTTAGATAGAGAATAAACACATGATTCAAAGTGTACAAAGTGTTTTTCAAATGCACAATATAACACACTGTGAACATTTGGGGAAATTCTTACCCTGCAAGACAAGGCGTAGGGACTACATCGTAATTTAGGGGGTGCAGTAGCTCAGGAGGTTGAGGAGCGGTTTGTCTGGGCAACTGGAAGGGTTTGCTGGGTTCGATCCCCCCAGGCCCGCCTCCTAGCTTAAGTGTCAAGGTGTCCCTGAGCAAGACAACCACCTAACCCTAAACTGCTCCTTGCCGTGGTTGGCTGTTTGCTTGCATGTGGACGCTGTTGGTGTATGGAATGGGTGAATGTGAGGCAACTGTAAAATGCGATCCGGATTCACCATCTAATTTATTTTTTGTTCTTCACATGGTATCTGTGGGATGAGATAGCAGTTGTAAAGGCGTGTGCGGATGAGGAGCGAAGAGCGATGGAGGAGGAGGAAGAGGAGGAGGGGAGGCGCATAGCGGCGTGCTACAGAGTGGTCCATCAGCCGGGGGTCGGGGCTCCAGAGCTCTTAACAGCTTATGTGTAACCTGAATATCTGGAGATGGACTAAGTGGGTGGGAGAGGACCGGGAGAGAGAGAGAGAGAGAGAGAGAGAGCAGCAGGGAGAGAGAGATCAAACATGCAAGGGGAATATGCTAAAGACCCTCAGAACCTTTCACCTCTTGCCACACAGAGAGAAGGAAAACTTGACTTCCACTCGCGTTTGATTTACTGCTAGCAACACAGCGATAGTATAATAACAGACGAGAGGACTTCAGATTACGCTGCTCAGTCTTTACTGTGACAACACGAAGCACGGTGATTATAATAAGCCGTAGGCATAACGAAAACGAGACCACGTTGATCCACGACTATATTTTGTAGCCTTTAAAAAAGGGACCCGGTTTACTGACTAAAAATAGCCAGTGAAAAAAGCGAGAAACGGGAGCTAGAATTAATGTGTTTAAAAGCCACGTCTGTCATTATGCATTATCCCTTCCAGATGTTGTGAATCTAAGAGGAGCTTGCATACACACAGTGGCTCGAGTGTGTGTGTGTGTGTGTGTGTGTGTGTGTGTTGTGTGTGTGTGTGTGTGTGTGTGTGTTGTGTGTCGTGTGTGTGTTGTGTTTGTCTAGTGTGTGTGCTTTATTAGTACAAGCTTGTCTGTCTGTCTGTCTGTCTCTATGCGTGTGTGGTGTCTGTGAGAGTGAGTGACGTTGAGTGAGTTTGTGAATGTGTGTGTGTGTGTGTGTGTGTTGCTGTGTGTGATGTGTGTGTTTGTGTGTGTGAGTGTGTGGTGTGTGTGTATGCATGAGCAGTTGGTACTGTATTGTATTAGTGTGTGTCTGTGATTGTGTGTGGTGTGTGTTGTGTGTGTATGCATTAGCAGTGGTACTGTATGTATTTGTGTGTGTGTGTGTTGTGTGTGGTGTCTGCTGTGTGTCTGTGTATGCATGTGCACAGGCAATGTATTTTTTGTGTCTGTGTGTGTTTTTTTCCCCCTTTTTTCCAATTAGTGTGAGTGTGGTGCGTGCGTGCGTGCGTGCGATGCGTGCGTGCAGTGCGTTTTGTGTGTGGTGGTGCGTTGTGTGTGGGTGTGCTGTGTGTGCGTGTGTGTGCGTTGCCAGTTGGTGACTGTTGTTCCGTGTGTGTGAGTCTTGTGTGTGTGGTTCCGTTGTGTGTTGCGTGTGTGTGAGCAAGAGGCTTTTCTGCTGTCCACATTTCCCTTTCTCGCAGCACCTGATTCAAATCTATCCGCGAGGGAGTTCCATTTAGCTGTTTTAACAGCTCGGAAGGGACACAAGAACTACTGATCACCTACATCATTTCACCAAGGGGGGGACTACTTTGCTGCCATATCCAGGACGTGGCGATAATAGATCTGGATCTCTAACTTTTCCCAATGCGGTAGTGAACCAACATCCTTTATTTATCGTTGAGTCACAACTTTGCCTCAGTAAAACGGGAACATTTGAATTGAACTGCCAGAGAAACATAACATGTTTGATTTAGGCAGTGAGTAAGACATTCGGTGAGACGTATTAATGGTGAATAAATGAGCTGGAATGTTCCTTCGGCTGGAAGGCCTGGGGTTCTGGTTGCATTACTGAATGTGTTTTACAAAGTCGAGTAACAAGGTTTTCCTCCACAAATTGAATTGGATAGACGAGGGTGTGTGCTGTGTGTGTCTGTGTCTGTGTGTGCCCTGTGTGTGTGTGTCTTGGTGCGTATACTGTGCATATTGAAACACATGCTTTTGGCATCACAACTGAAAAGTGAAGGATTTGCAGATTAATATAGATTGTATATTGATTGTATTAGGTTCTTAACAATCAATCTACAAACCACACGATTTCTATTGATTTTCTATTTATGTCTGACTGTGGTCATGATATTAATATTACTTAACAAACAGGGGATGAAAATCACCATTGATGCATGTATGGTAGTATTTTATGCGTCGTTAGCCTCCAGCTTACATCTCTTACGGACATTTATTTTCAATTTAAACATGAGTCAGAATCACATAACTATTTTCAGTTAAGCTAAAACTACCATAGACAACCCAAACCAACACAAGTTTCAAAACATATCATAAATATGGCTGTGGTACCACACTACACACATGCACACACACACATGCGTTATATGTGTGTGTGCCGACGGACTAGAGTTGTGGAGGCATGAGGATGAAACGTAATACTCGCGTTGGACGCTGGCGGTGTGTGTGATGTGTGCATACCGACGTGTGTGTGTGTGTGTGTGTGTGTGTGGTGAAGTTAATGTGTGTTTATGGTTAGCAGAACTTCCTGTCTCCTTTGTGTTTGGTACACCTGTTTTCTAAGTCAGTAAAACAATGCACAGACATTGTGTGTGTTGTGTGTGTGTGTGTGTGTGTGTGTGTGTGTGTGTGTGTGTGTGTGTGTGTGTGTGTGTGTGTGTGTGTGTGTGTTATGACCCTGCACCAAATGCATGCACACACACACACACACGTACACACACACAAACACACACACACGCACAACACACACAGTTACAATTTAAATGTTATCAATATTTTTAAAAATGATTTCAATAAATATTACAGTATGTGCCATACCTTTCCCCAATAACCCATAAACAACAACAAACAAATAGGCGATTGTAAACATAGAATATTTATGGCTTGACAGAACATTAACCAGCCACACACACACACACACACACACACAATTACCAAGGCAGGAGCCCTGAGCTACTCTCCTTCACTAAGGCAATCTCCCCTCCACCGGGTCACATGGCCGGTGCAACCCCAGGGCCTTGGTGGTTGGTGGTTGGTGGTTGTGGTTGGTGCTGGAAGGTGGTTGGCTGTAGGTGGTGGGTGGTGTGCCACTGATTTATAAACCATAGCGTAGGGTAATTCTCGGGGTAAACGACAGCAGCAGTGGGAGGCGTTACAGATCCACTTTCCCAGGAAATCTCTTGCGCATTCCGCCGACCGCACCCCACCCCACCCCACCCGACCCCACCCACACACACACACACACAAACAACCCCCCTCACCCCCCCCCCCCCACCTCGGCTATGGGCTATGGAGCAGGGCACTGGGTAGGAACACAGAAGCCACCAACAGCAGCAATAGCATCCAGCTAAACACCTCAGACCTCAGACCTCACAAAGGGCAGAATAAACATCACACAACCACACACACACACAACACACACACAAACACACACACTTTAGCTCCTATATCGGCCATATTACCAGGTATTTCCAAGACACGCGTTTGTATTATAGCCGTACAAAACGTAAAAAATAGTGAAAGATTTAAAATACGGAATTACAAAAATGACTACGATTACGAATAAAGACAATAATAACACAGTTTAAATAACATAAAACGGGCCCATACTGAGGCCCAGCCGACTTACTCAGCTGTTTCACCTTGCGGCCCGGAATGCCATTAAGCTAAGACTGGCGTTTTAAACATGGACTGTGTGTCATTGAATTCCCGCCTAGCGCCGATAGCACACCCGGGATCCAGCTCCAGTAAAGCTGGGAGATAGAGATAAGGCGCGGCTTATCAGTTCAAAGTTCCCACATTGGAATTTCCCGTACAGTGACGCTGTCGCTGAAGTGGAAAGACATAATGCGACGTGAGTATTTTAATTGAGACCGGCACGGTTAACGATCCTCTCTGAATATATCTCTGCGAGGAGTGTGTGTTGTGTGTGTGTGTGTGTGTCTATGACGGCATATTTAGTTATGGAAATGAATAATCTAAAAAATATGAAATTGAACAATACGGGTTTCGGCTTTTTTCTGGTGTTTATTTTTCCATATTTCATAATTTACTCTCGTGCCAAAAAGCCTTGGTGTTTCAAGTTTACACACAATTAAAAACGCCATTTAAAAAACTTGGTCACATGTTCAATGGTTCTCCCCTCACCCACCCAAGTTCAAGATTCTTTCAAACCAGCCCCAGGGTCAAACAAATACCTGTGTTGCCACAAAAGCAACCACACCACACACAACACACACGCACACACACACACACACACACACACCACACACACAACAACACGCACACACACGACACATTCAAGTCACCAAAGGTACAAGCAGTGCCACAGAAGTTCCCCACTAATTTCCCCACTAACTTCTAAATTAAGGCTATGAGGAGGCGGGGCTTGTCACCGCGGACACAGACCACACACACACACACACACACACACACACACAAAGACACACACAAGCACACACTCACCTGCAGGGCCTTGAAATTACCTGGGCTGTTCCAACATACCATTCCTACCTGTGGATAGAGTTTCTCCTTATCAAGACAAACTGGGACACTGACAGGACCGCCAAGCCTTATTGGAGGAGGAGGAGGGAGGGGTGGGTGGGAGGAGAGAAGAGGGAGAGAGAGAGAGAGAGAGTAGGAGACGGGGGGAGAGAGGAGAGAAAAGATCTGATTTCTGGCCTTAAAAGCTGGCTTACCTTGGGTCTTGGGTTAATACCACCTGCCCAAGGGCCCACAGTGGCACTGATGCGTGCAGGCGATCGGATAAAAAGGGGAGAGGGAGGCCAACCAGAGGAGCGCAAACAAAGGAGGTGCTGGAGGCGGGAGCTAGTCAGAGGCTCAGGTAGACCGTGACTCAGTCGGCCGTCTAATTAAGAGATCTCCTCAGGGAGGGACTCATATAGGAGGCGGCTGACTCATAAGGACGGAGGAGGACGACGAGTGGAACAAATAAGGATGCCCCTCCAAATTATTCTCCTGTGTGTCAGGTTGAATGAAAAATTAAGTACAAAGTTTCCAGCTAAACAAAGGTATTCTGCCATTGTAAGGCGTGCGACAGTGTTGACTGTACATTTCTATTCATTTAAGATTAAGATTAGAAAGAGCGGTTGAACGGGCTGAGCGTTATACACGTCGGTCGATTGCATGTTCATATAGCAACCACTGGCGAGGTGGAAAACATCACTCTGAATGGCCTGGTGTTATGTAACAAAGTTTAATGATCTTTCCCAGACGGCCATTGTTAGACTTTGGCAGAGTAAATACATCGATTTGTGTATGTCAGTGTGTGTGTGTGTCCATGAAGAGATTGTGTAGGTGGGTGTGTGGTGTGTGTGTGTGTATTCTCCGTGTGTGTGTGTGTGTGTGTAAGCTGCTCTGTGTGTATTGTGGTGGTGGGGGTGGATGTGTGATTCATTCGGGAACCCCATAAGTGTGTGTTGTGTGTGCGTGCTGTTTTTCTGTGTGGTAATTCATCCGTGTGTGTATGTGTGTGTTTGCATTTGTCCGGGTATGTGTGTGGTGTGTGTGTGCATTTCATTCTTGTGTGCGTCCAAAGTCTGGGGTGTGTGTGCGTGTTGTAATTTAGTCTGGTGTTGTGGGTGTATTCGTTCTCGGTATATAGTGTGTGTGTTGCTGATCGTCCGGGTGTGTTGCGTGCGTGCGTGCGTGCGCGTGTGTCTGCTAAACCAGTAAAAATATAAAGTAATTACAGAATACAGTATTGGGTGGATGGAAAAACTGACAACAACAAAAATACAGCCAAGTCCTTCCAAGGCTGGATTGTCGCGTTATAGCCTGCGCCCAAACCCAGTTTAGCTAGCAGAAGACAACAACCAAACAACCAGAGGCATGGAAATAAAAAAATGAGCTCGGATCTGGAGTCTGGACACTGACCAAAGAACAGGACAGATGGAAATTAGAAACGCTCCATTCCTGCCGTCTCTCTCCCAGATGCCTTCTCCGGCAGACCGCCTTCGTGTCATGGGCAATGGGTCAAGGCTTGTGGAACTGGTACTTCCAGGAATACCCCAGCTGCCCACCAGCTCCGGAGGGTTTTCGGTTAACATGGCGACCGCGTCTGCCACGGTGGACTTACGGCCTGCTATTGTTATGGTGTATTATGGGACGGCGTTCCGTTCATTCATTGGTGGCCACTGTCCACCACACCATTTGGATGCACTTTGAGTGGGTTCTGTAGAGGTAATGGTTAAAATGGATATTTATTATTGCACTTAGCCACAGTATCCGCCACTCCCATTCATACACGACGGCTGCCAACCAGCAAGGTAACAACCCAACACGTCAGGAGCAGTTAGGGTTATTGTGGCGTCTTGCTCAGGGAACACCTCGACACTTAGCTAGGGAGGCGGAGCCCGGGGATCGAACCAGCCAAAAATAAGAATACATTTTTCCTATTTTCCTAATTGAGAGTATAGTAGCGGCCATGTTGTCATTGTGTTCAGTAAATGTTGTAAGTGTGTCATACACTGTGTATGTATGTATGTATATATATATGGGGAAGAAATATGAGCTGTAGCCACTATGACAGCAAATAGCATATAGGCCTCCTCTGTTATTATGGCCCAGTGTGGCTTTGGATGGCAGCCCTAACCCCAAATATGAGGCATTGCTGTTCTTATTTTGTATTTGCTTAATTTAGGACATAAACTGCCTGTTTGTTTGTATACTCAATGTTCATTTTAGAGTCTCTCTCTCTCTGTCTCTGTCTCTGTCTCTCTCTTTCTCTCTCTCTCTTTCTCTTTCACTCTCTCTGTCTCTCTCTCAGGTCAGTACATTGGCTCACCATTGGGTCACAATTGGGTCTGTTTTTATTTAGTATTTGCTTAATTTAGGACATAAACTTCCTGTTTATTTGTATACTCAATGTTCATTTTCGAGGCTCTCTCTCTCTCTCTCTCTCTCTCTCTCTCTCTCACAGGTTAGTACAATGGCTCACCATTGGGTCTGTTTTTATTTTGTATTTGCTTAATTTAGTACATAAAACTGCCTGTTTTGTTTGTACATGTTCACTTACAGTCTCTCTCTCTCTCTCTCTCTCTCGCTCTCTCTCTCCCCGGTATACCAAATTGGCACCTTGGCACTGTGCCTGAGATCTAGGAGATAAAAACAGTCAAGTCCAGCAGCACACTGACCGAGGTCCAGAGGTCAGTTAGGGGGGGTGAGGTGGTGTGTGGGGGGTGGTGGTGAACTCACCTGCCACCCACTGACGACAGCCCCTTGCAGTTTGTGGATCACAGTCAGCAGTCGATGCAACTGGGCACGGGCAAGCCCCACCTCAGGAAGGTCCTCCGGGGCGCAGGGGGCGCCCAACCATCGCCTCCTCGTCCTCCTCCTCCCCCACCTCCCCCCCGCTCCGTCGCCCCGGGCCCGATGTACGAGAAACTCTCCGTGCTCCGCGCCGCCGCGCAGACTCCCACCGGGCGCGCAGGGAGGC
>PIJE02000724.1:203718-213810 GCA_002895965.2 Coryphaenoides rupestris | reverse complement strand
CATCCACACACACACTCTCATGTATACAGAACATATGATCACCTTTTAATAATCGACAGACGTGTGCGTTTCCACGCGGTGAAACCCGGGCCAAAAGCCTCCCCAGCCCGGGGGAAACGGAGGCTGGCTTGCTGGCTGGGGTGGCTGGCTGATATCGGTGAGGCTCACTGACTGAGTGGCTGAGTGGCTGACTGTTGCTGCTCACGGTTGGAAATTCCCAGAGAGCCCAGAGTGAGTCCCATCACTTAGAACAGGCAGGCAGGCAGGCAGGCAGGCAGCAGCAGAAACGTGATAACCTTTTTTTCTCCCTCCCTCCCTCCCTCACCGCTGCGTCTTTCCCAGAGTTCAGCTCCCCGAGACGCCCTTCTCCTCTCCTTCTTCTTCTCCTCCTCCTCCTCCTCCTCCTCCTCCTCCACCCCCCTCTCGGCTCCGGATAATGGACTGAGGAGAGAGAGAGGCGAGAGAGAGAGGAGAGAGACAGGAGAGAGACCCACTCTGGTGTAAGCAGAGAGTCCAGTGTTGACCGATGGTATGTCCTGGGACCCACAGGAAGCCGCCCAAACAATGGGTCTCACTATTTAAGAACCAGCATTTCCAGTTCCTGCGCCGTTTTGTTTTTCTCCTTTTCTTCACTTTTTCTTTTTTTTCAGCGGGCTATTATTATTTAAAATTGCCGAAAGGAAATACAATCTTATTTGCCCCTTGAGGAAAAAAAACAAAAAAAACGTATTGTTGCTCAGCTTGCGTTGTGTGGCTGTGGGAGTGTGTGTATGTGTGTGGTGTGTGTGTGTGCGCGTGCGTCTGTGTGTGTAATGTGTGTGTGTGTGTGTGTAACTGTGAGAAGAAGACCAATTATACGTGTTTGCTCGTGGCACATTAAGAGAACTGTGTGAAACAAGCTGTGATTTGTCTTCTTGTGTGATTTTTGCTGCTATTAATGCACTTAACCAAAGTGGTGTGTGTTAGAGTTCTCCCTCTGTTCCTGTCTCTGGGCTGTGTGTGTGTGTTTAGGCATCGCAGGCGAACAGTAGAATAAAGACAGGCCTTATGTGGCCCTTCGTAATCAAATTTAAAATTTCTCTTCTGCTCTCTATCTCTGTCTCTCTATCCCTCTCTCTCTCTCTCTCTCTCTCTCTCTCTCTCTCGATCCTGCACAGTACTTATTGTATAAGAGCCCGTCTGACTTGCTGACAGCAAGGCGACGTTTACTGTGTTTTCCACAGGAAATCGCAGCGTAATGGCCGAGTCTGGCTGAGTGTTCTGCGTTCAGCGATGGTAATGAAGTCGTGCAGAACTTATCGCACCTTGTGACACGTTAACCAGACACCAGACACCAGACTCCTGCACAGCCACCACACACGTGTATGTTATAAGTTATGTAATACGTTATGTACTAAAAATGTATAATGTAGAGTGTGTGTGTGTGTGTGTGTGTGCGCGTGACATATTTTGTGTGTGTGGTGATCAGGGCAGCTTTGGCTTCAGCAGTTCAGCGTCCGCCGGAGTTGAGATTCAATAGCTATAATTTGGGTGTAATTTGTGAGAAATTCAGGCTATTACTGAGTGGAATGCTCTGTGAGAAGATCTGTTCTGGTCGACTACACTTAGCCTGCCTCTGGATGAGGCTTTAGACCTCGATTTTTAGACCACGCCCTTCTCATTTCTGACCAATCAGGGGCCGTCTCTTCTGTGATTGGTTCGGGGGAATCCATCTCGCCTGTCAATCACAGGTGCATGAATTGCAACACTTCTCAATGGCGGAGAAACATAGAGAGGGAGAGAGGGGGAGAGGGAGGGAGAGAGAAGGAGGGAAGAGAGGGAGGGAGGGGAGAGGAGGGAGGAGAGGGATAGAGAGTATGGGGTATGTGTCTCTTCTCTCTCTTGTCTTTCTCTCTCTCTCTCTCTCACCTCTCTCCCCCCCCTCTTCTCTCTCCCCTCCCTCCTCTCCTCCTCTCTTCCTCCTCTCTCTCTCTCTCCCCCTCTCTCTCTCCCTTTCTCTCTCTCTCCCCTCTCTCTCTCTCTCTCTCTCTCTCTCTCCCCCTCTTCTCTCCCCTCTCTCCCTTCCTCTCTCCTCTCCTCTCTCCCCTCCCCTCTTCTCTCTCCCCTCTCTCCCTCTCTCTCTCCCTCCCCCTCTCTCCTCTCCCTCTCTCCTCTCTCTCTCTCTCTCTCTCTCTCTCTCTCTCTCTCCCTCCCTTTCTCTCTCTTTTTCTCCCCTCTCTCTCCTCTCTCTCTCTCTCTCTCTCTCTCTCTCTCTCTCTCTCTCTCTCTCTCTCTCTCTCTCTCCCTCCCCTCCCTCTCTCACTCTCTCTCTCCCTCTCCCTCTACCTCTCTGTCTCTCCTTTCCCTATATCTCCCTCTTCCTCTCTCTCTTTACATCTCTAAAGTCTATCACAATCACAATCACAATCAGGTTTATTGCCATCGTTTTTACAAACAAGGAATGTGCTTTTGTGAGATTGGTGCATAAGATTGAACATTAAACAGAAAGCAATGATATAGAAATTCTCAAAATTATAAAAAAATAAATATATATAACAATATAACCATTGTCAATTTTACAGCCTGATGTACGACTTTCCCGGTGTCGTATGCTTACTGTAATTAGGACCACTCACAATTGTAGGGTGTTGTTGCGGGATGGGTCTTCCCCCAGACCAGACTAGGGCTGTAATTTAGGGATTTCAAGACTAGTTGGTGTTAATGTACAGGGGCTACCACACACACACACACACACACAAACACACGACATGCAGAAACACGCACATGCAAGCACATATTAGAACACAGAATGGACGATGTTATACATTTTGTTATACACACACACACACACACATGGCTGAATCTAAGGTTATTCCCTTATTACATCTGTACTATTTAAAGTTGTATTAATAATACAAAAACATAGGTAGTCCTCGCCTACCATAATGTCATATTTCTTAGCTGTATGTTGGCCTGCCTGTAAAAACAACCGTCGACATGCTGCTCCGCCACTAGGGGGCAGCATCCCTCATCCTCGTTTGGCTGGTCGGCCCCCTTGGTTGCTGTGGCAACCAAGGGGGCCCTGCGCGGAGCAGAGTCAGTGTGTTGATGGAGACACAGAGGGCAGTGTTGAGCTGGTGGGGAGACAGCACATGAATCTCAATACAAACACTGTATAGACTGACTATTGGCCAGCCCAGGGTTACTATTGTGGACGCTGACTGAGCTGTGAACCACACAAAACCCCCTTTGTTGGTTTTGATGATATTCTTAATCATTGTTAGAATACAATAAAAAACCAAAAACCTGTTGATAAAATAAATACGACAGAGAAGCAATATCCCCCTGGCGTTACAATGGAGGAAGACACTGAAAGACAATGGTAAGGGGTTAAGCAGGGTTAAAATCTGAAAAATAAAACATCTAAAATCCGGGTTTGAAATGACTAACTAGCCAACAGCAGCCAGTTTTAATGGTTAATGGAAACACCGCAGCGCTTGCAAGGGTTTAAAGGCTTTAAAAGGAGAGTTTGGGTTTTTGCAAAGGGTGTCTGTTTCATAGGGGACCCGAGACCTGAGAGCAGGAGCTGTTGTTCTTGGCTGCGTTATCAGACTCCCAAAGGTGCAAGACAAGACATCACAGATCTGTAATCACATGGTTTACTTTTCCTCAAGCATGACAAAAATAGCAGCTGACTAACCTTGTTTATCATCATCCATCTTCTTCTTCTTCTTCTTCTTCTTCTTCTTCTTCTTCTTCTTCCTTAGCAGTAGTAGTCGTTGTAGTAGTAGTAGTAGTAGTAGTGGTTGTAGTAGAATAAAATATGAGCTATTGATCTCCCATTTTATGGCGCTGTCAGTGAAAGGGAAAGCATTCGTATTCAGTGGCTCGAAAACAAATCTAAAAACCAGTGTAGTGTGACATCATGTGTATTTTGTTGTTCTGCTGCTAATGTGTTTTTGTGAATTGCATAGATACCACTACAAGATATCAAGCAAACTAATTTGATTGCTGACCTATTATAGTCTGTATTCATGCAACATGATTACATGACCACAGAGTTGTAGTAGTCACAGTAGTCGTAGTAGTCGGGAATAAGGTTGATTGAACGATTTACCACCTGATCTCCATCTATCCACATGAGAGATATCGTGTAAATCATGTTTACAATGCTGATCTCTGTGTCTCCGGGGCACTGATGCTAAATCTTATTACCCCGACTCCGTCATTTGACGTTGTGTTCATGATGTAGTTCCGGTAAGATTGCGTGGAAGACAAAACAAATCTGGCACACAAAAGTACCCAGAGAGGCGTGGTTGTACTGCTGTACTGCAGGCAAACATGGAGGACAGGTAAACAAGGTCCATTTGCATGTACTCCCCTCATTGAAATTATACAAAGCAGGTTGGAAATCGGCCAATCGCCCTTTTAGATCAAGGTTAACACAACGTTTTATACGCCACATATACTGTACATAAAATGTATAACATCGTCCATTCTGTGTTCTAACATATGTGCTTGCATGTGTGTGTTTTTGCATGCCGTGTGTTTGTGTGTGTGTGTGTGTCTGTGTGTGTGTGTGTGTGTGTGTGTGTGTGTGCCTGTCCCTTGGATGTGTGCGTTGAGGTCTCCCTCTTCCATATCTTTAATAAAACAGGGTTGGCATAACGAGACGGAAGGTTATGTAATGGAGACCGGAGGCATGAATGCCTCGCCTCATGTGTAGAGCACACAGTCTGAACGCACACATCTTGCCGTCGTTCTGCGAGAGAGAGAGAGAGGGGGAGGGAGGGGAGAGAGAGAGAGAGGGAGAGGGAGAGAGAGAGAGAGAGAGAGACAGAGGGGGAGAGGGAGGGGAGGAGAGAGGAGAGAGGGACGTGGTGCAAGGTCTTCGAGCAGAGATCTAGCTGGGCCAGAGGGTGACTCCGACACCCATAATGCTTGCCTGGATCGTAGAAGAAAGTCCGATCGCGTAAACGGCATCATAAGCATAAATTCTGGCGGTCTGCGGACACTTGCTCCAAGGCTGACCCGGAGAGCGACGGGAGAGAGGAGAGAGGTAGAACGAGCACAGATACGAATGCCAGGATTTCTCGTGCAAGTTCATCGAGTACTTCTCCAGCAGACCGGATACATGATGATACTTTGATGGGTAGTACACATTACACGGGGAGATCAGAGCCAGCCCACCTGGTGCCCAATATGGGTTCAGCGCCAACACAGACAAACGCAAACCATTCGTCAGTTTCGAACAGACTCTCAGCACAGACACTACAACGGCCATTCCCCAATTTAATCATCCATAGCCGTCTGATTTAGTCGTACCAATAGATGCAGAAGGAGCGCACGGCGTCGCCGGTGGGCAACGAGGATGGAGGCGCTGGCTTCGCCTTCACTGGAGCGCGGAAGGAGCCCTGGCTGAATAACTCACGTCAACGGGCAGAGACTTGATGGAGAGAGGGGGAAGAGAGGATAGGATGCGGTGTGAGCCGGTAACAGTGTAAGATGATTACTACAGTGTAGAGGAACACCTGTTCAGTTCGCAACGCTAAAAACGAGAGACGCGTCGGGGAATCGTAAGTAACGTCGCGTACGAGGATGAGCGCTACGTATTCTTGCAGAGCAAGGACAGCAGAGACTTACGGGGTTCGATAGCTCACAGCGTGTGCAGTCCCAAGGAACCGACTCTATGATGCAGGTTTCGTAATCTGTCACGGATCACTCGACCATCGGTAGCCGAACCAACGGACCGCGATAGAAGTTACACAGCGCACCGCTGCCGATCGGTGAGGACTCGTACCACGCCAGATTAGACGATAACGCGTGGGAGGAGAAGACGAGATAGCAGGAAGAGGCAGATCATTAGCCTGACAACGCCAGCAGGAGACGCGTCTACAGGGATGCGTGAGAACGAACGTCGAGAAAGGTTGGGAAGATGTATCAACCCTAGCAGAGAGGGAGAGGTGGCGAGAAGGGGAGGGGAAGAGGACGGTATGAAGCAGAGCACGGTGTTCGCTGTTCTGGGGGATGGATCTGTCTTTCATCGTAGAACCTCCGTGCATACGCCATAATTCATTCCGGAGTCTTGTCATCAGGACCGAAAGAGCACGGCGAAGGTACGGGCCGGGGCGCAGCAACGTGCGGCTAGGCCACACACTGTGTGCCATCGCTATCAAGAGGAATTGAGGTTAGCCATTAGCACCAGTCCGATGAGGATGTGACGGCGAGGGAGAAGGGAAAAATACACGGCGAACACCAGTGGGCCTGGTCATAATTTTCTAGGTGGCTATCCGCCTCAAGAGACCAATCAAACATCGAACTCTACACGCGACGCGCAACGAGAAGAAATACGTCTTTCATATCTACAGCTGCTTATCTCCTTTGTCCATTCTCAAGTAACCCTCGCACTAGACACAAGACACACACACACACACACATCACCACACACACACACACACACACACACACACACACACACACACACACCACCATCACACACACACTCACACAACCACACCACACACACACACACACACACACACACACACACACACACACACACACACCACTGGACCACAACACACACACAACAACAACACACACACACACACTCCCGGCTAGCTTGTGTGCTACTCTCGCAGTGACACCGCTATATTTTTCTAGCAACGGAAAACAACGGTTTGTCCGACCAATTCCAGTAGTCACGCTAAAGATTTGATATCGCAGATCGTCCTCATTTCGCCACAAAACCCTGCTTTTTAGATATCGGACTAAGCCTGATCCTTTCACTCTCTTCACCTGCTTAAGCACAGGAAGGTCGTAGTTATACATCACGAATACACAAAAGGATTACACCTACCAGATCTGCATATCTAGTGCAGCCGCATTGTCGGTGTGCCATGATGTACCGGTGAGCGCGTGGTGTGTCGGTGTGCTGGTGTGTCGGGGTGTGTGTCGGTGTGTGTGGTGTGTCGGTGTGCGTGGTGTGTCGGTGTGTGCGTGGTGTGTCGGTGTGTGTGTGTGTGTGTGCGTGCATCTAAACTAGCTGCTTCCCCTAAACCCCCTTATTGTCCCTGGTCCTGCTTCTGGGGACCTCACACCCTATCCCTTATTGAACTTTGCTTGGATTCACCAGTTGGGCGGGGTGGGGGGGGGGGGCTAAGGTAACAGCTAAGGCTAGGGGGGGGGGGGGGTATTAGCACCAACATCCAACATCCAACATCCAAACCCCACCAACCGTGGCGTGAGTGTGTTATCTCGACGCAGTACCGCACCGCTGTAATCCTGGAAAAGATATTGAATATTTGATGACTTAGTCCTTGATGAAGTGTGACACCTGGGTGGCTCGCTGCTGATTCCCCCCTCTCTCTCTCTCCCCCCCCGCCCCCCGCCTCACACCCCCACCTCACACACACTGCAAGGATGCTGTTAGAGCCTATTGGGTAGCTCACCCACCCCCCCGGGGGACAGATCTACGAGCCCGGCCTGCGATTCGCCACCTCCCAGCCCACGTGATTCTGTGTGTATGCGCACGCTCTCTCTCTCTCTCTCTCTCCTCTCTCTCTCTCTCTCTCTCTCTCTCTCTCTCTCTCTCTCTCTCTCTCTCTCTCTCTCTCTCTCTCTCTCTCTCTCTCTCTCTCTCTCCCCGAGATACATCACGGTGTTGGATAGGATATTTATGTGGGTGTTTTTTTTTTAAGATCCTCTTCCTGTTACTATGATTTCGTGTGCCACATTTCACGTTGCAATGCAGGCACACACACACACACACACACACACACACACACACACACACACACACACTGCATGTGTGCATCTGTGTGTGTACGCCTGTGTGTGTGTGTGTGTGTGTGTGTGTGTATCTGTCCTTTGGGTCCTTTATTTTTTTTAAATCTCACACGCTGGCTTGCCCTACGCAGGGACGCATAACCGTGGTTGTCAGCACTGGCTGGTTGCTACGGTAAACCAATTACCGTGACTGTGCTTTGCGTTCAACGCCAGAATTACACAGAGGCTGTTGTGTGTGTGTGTTGTGGGTGTGCCTGTGTGTATGTGCGGTAGCGTGTGCGCTGTCGTGGTCGTTGTGTGTGTGATGGCCACCAAGACCTGTGTGTGTGTATGTGTGTGTAGGGAAATGGAAAAATACAGCATAGTAGACTGCAAACCACTGTTTTCATTACAGACGGACGGGCTGCACACTGGAAGCACCCTCGTTCATGAACTTATGTCACGATGACTGAAATATATACTGCAATACAAATATTGATATGTTTGTGTTTCCATAGGTTTTATGTTCATTTGTCAAATATTGATTAGCTAGGCTAAATCAAACCCATATCTTTTGTAATCGTCCTACAAAATTCCCAGCAGATGTTTTTATTCGAAGTTACGAATGCATAACATAAGCTGAACATACAATAATAAAAACATTATAATATAATATAGTATATGCTGTGTGTAATGTTGGTGTATACAATGATATAGGCCTACAACATGCGGCCTAGGATGTATCTAATATTTGTATACCCGTTACATCTAATGTATAACTGTATTCTTATTAATTTGATGGATAATGGCCATAAAGTTTGAGAATTCAGGTACACTTGACCAATGTTTCCATTGCATCTTGTTGTTTTTTGCACATATCCTGAATATTTAACAAGCAATATTACTGTCGATTGTCGGCGAGACGAGACGCCGTACGAAGAAGGTCTCTTCTGAATCTATAACACATCTGTCTCGCTGTGTATAAGCCCAGCCTCTAACTTGTCGTCGGTAATGAAAAGGATCCAACTGTGTACCTGTAAGCCAACCCGAGACCGGCCACCAGGACACAGACAGCTCCCTGAAGACTCTCTGGCGCGCTCCCCAGACGGCCGGGATATATTTAGGGATCATTAAATGTTCCTAAACGAGACCCTGGCGTGAGAGGGAGCGCTGACCATCTGGCCTATTGTGAACGTGGGCCCCCGTTCAAAGTCAGCGTCGGCGCCCTCCGATTGGACGAGCGCCGGTAAGGGCCGAGAGAGGCCGCGGCCAATCGGACGCTGTTTTTCAACCGGTGGCCTCGAACCACGTGTGCATCTTGTGGACGCCTTTACTACCGCCGACGCCAATATGTTGTGTGTTGCCGTGCCTCGTACAATATGAGCTATTTGCTGTTGAACTCTCTCTTTCGATGGCTCTGTCAAGTGAAAGGGAAAACGTCATATTTATTCATTCATATTCATATTTAATACAAATCTAAAACACGAGTGTAGCGTCACCGCCACATGTATTTGCTGTTATGCTGTTAATGTCTTTTGTTAATCGCATAGATATTTGTGTCACATGCATTATATCAAGCAAACTCGTTCGATTCGCTGACTTATCATCGTCTGTATTTTATGCGACATGATTCCCTCGAGACTAAGATTCCGTGGCTTTATATCTTGAGATTAACAAGCGTGGCTTTCTTGCCGTGCGAGGTTGTAGGCCGCATTTTGCGACGGTGAAGGAAGAAACCGCGCTGTTCATCTGACCACCACGGCTCATAATAGTGTTTCCTCTGTCTCCGCCCCCCCCCCCCCCCCCACCACGACAGGACACAAGCTGAACAAGAACCTGAAGCACTACCTGGGCCTGCGCTTCCAGAAGTCCTCCCCGGACCACGGAGCTGCAGCAGACCATCCGGGCCAACCTGTACCGCCACGCCGTGCCTTGTGAGTCCCCTACATCTACAACACACCTACGTGTACACACACACCTATACACCACACACACCTGCATCATCCACCCTTATACACCTGCATACACACTATCAAACTAATCACACTACACCTTTTCACAACTACACTCTTACACACCTCACAACTACACCCTAGATCCCCTATATACACATCTACACCCTATATACACATCTACACCCTATATACACAACTACACCCTATATCCACATCTACACCCTATATACACATCTACACCCTATATCCACAACTACACCCTATATCCACAACTACACCCTATATACACAACTACACCCTATATCCACAACTACACCCTATATCCACAACACCTACATCACATACACCCTATATACACAACTCACCCTATATCCACAACTACGCTCCATGT
>PIJE02000724.1:186828-199328 GCA_002895965.2 Coryphaenoides rupestris | reverse complement strand
GTGTGTGTCTGTGTGTGTGCGTGTGTCTGTGTGGACCTCATGCCTGTGTGTGTGTGTTTCATGGCCTAATGTCCATATTAGATGGGACAGTCAAAAATAACGATTTCTGTTTTGCATGTATGGGCGAGCTGACGAGTAGCTAACAAATGCACACGTACACCGTCAACACCATGCTGCTATCTAGCCGTTCAATGCTAACCCAGTGCTAACCTCAGGCACTGTAAATTCCAGCTATGTCCTTTCTTATATCAATCTTTTTGTGTACGAACAGACCATTACTACAGATACCGTTGCCACCCCACATTATGAACTGTTTCTATTCACATTGCATTATTTAGTTTGCCTCGTTGACTTCCTCGTGTGAAATTGATCCAACACAATATAGAATCATGAACTGATCGGGTTGATCCGTATTGACTGTTTGATTTCTAAGCTTATCTTCGCCAATTATCTTATCTTTGATCTTATATTATTAATCATTGGGGGTCATTGGGATCATCGATCTTGTTTCAACCAATAATTGATTGATTAACCCGTGATCTTACCTGCTACATCCAGGAATATATACTGTATATATTATATTATTCAGATTGCTGGCATGAACTGCGGTCCCTGGCTGCTCTGCTCCAGAGGTAGAACCCAGAAATCCGTACGATCTGGTCAAGATATGTATTTTATCATCACAAATATTGGAAGGGTTTTCAGGGAGAGAGAAAGTATAATTCTCCCTGCTCTTCATGGAGTGTGGAAATATGGCATTCCACTGAGAGAGCTGTGTCTTGTTGTTGTCGTTGTTGTTGTTGTTGTCGTTGCTGATGAATAGAATCAAGTTTGCCTTGCCAAGGTTGTCAAGGAATTCAAAATAGTATTCATTATGTGAACAGAAAGATCTCTGTTATTCCCATATCATCTCAGGCCACGCTGCTGTGTGTGTGTGTGTGTGTGTGTGTGTGCGTGTGTGTGTGTGTGTGTGCGTGTGCGTGTGTGTGTGCGTGTGTCTGTCTTGTGACCCCCGTCGATGAGCATCAGCGGTCTACCATCGGGCACGGTTACTAATGTTGTACTTTTCCATCAAAACATAGTTCTTCTCCAGCAGGTTTGGTCTGCCTTTTTTTTAAAGGGGCCCTATTATACCACCGTGTGTGAGTGTGATTGGCCTTGGTCAAATGTATCATGTGACCAAAAATCATTCGTTGTCATTGTGACGAAGTGACATCACAAGTGAGAGTGTCCACCCAGATGTATGACCATGAGTAGATCAGTCTACCAGTTGGTACAGTCCACTCTAGGTAGGCTGGTTGTCTGATCTAGTTGGCATACATCTGGGTGGACACTCCCACTTGTGATGTCACTTCGTCACAATGACAACGAATGATTTTTGGTCACATGATACATTTGAAACAGCTTGTAATGGCTAATCCCGCTCACGCCTGGTGGTGTAATAGGGCTCCTCTTAATAATTACCTAACACAGGGAGGAAGAATGCAATTCCTTTCTTTTTGATGAATGGCAATCAAACAGGAGCTCTAGAACATCCGTGTTGGAGTCATGTTTCTTCGTCAAAGACTTGAACCAACAAACGACACAAAAACATTCCCAGTGGTCTTTCAACCGGATACAACATACAGACGACAAGCATATACATCTCTACACCACCTTGGCCCTGCCCTATCCCAGCCGGGCCCTGATCCTCTGTGGTTCCATGAGGCAGGTCATTTTATGACTCCACCACATTCACCCAACACAACGAAACGGGAACGCCGTGGCTCTCCGTGGTTTTGTTGCTCGACAATCAAAGGATCGCTGGGTGAGAAATGATTCAGCCCCCGACGCTATAAATAGAAGTCTCTTCCCCTCTCTCTCTCTCTCTCTCTCTCTCTCTCTCTCTCATGGCTTTGCCATGTCTCACGCTTAGATGTGTTCATCTGGCTGCTCACGCCTGTGTGGCAGATTAATAATATAGAATATCACATTTTTAACGGTTTCGCTTTGGCTCAAAGCCTCAAATGGGTCGACGGTTGCACGCCCGCCTTGGCGATGATGATGAGGATGAGGATGAGGATGAGGATGTCGACTCGTAGGGTGCCGGCGGACAGTCGGGGAAGCAGTCGATCAATTCGCCGTCATGACCACGCCGCTTTTGGTGTGTTTTGGACGGCCATTTTGGAAAAGTGTCATTGACAGATGTTACACGTGCCAGTGATGGAGTTTCGGCACCGTCGTCCATCCTGAGGGCTGAACTTTCCCACATTCTCCGTGACCTCACAAATAAGGACTCTCCATCAGAATCACACTCAGACTCAGACAGTCAGCTTTATTGCCTTAGTTTTTACAAACAACGAATGTGCTTTTATGTAATTGGTGCATAACATTGAACATTAAACAGAGAAATAATACAATTCTAATAATTCAAAAAATATATAAATTATAAGCAAAAAAAGGAGCAATTTAAAGAAATGGGGGGTGGGAGTCAATGGGGTTAAACGTGTAGTATAGTGTCCATAGGGGGCGGGAATCTGTGTTATAGTGTCATAGTGTTTCTCTCTCCGTGTGACACACAGTATGACGTAGAAACCCGAACCAACCACACATCACCACATCCCAGTGCTACTTTTGTAATTGCTCATGTACTCTATTTCCAGGAGCATTGGCGGGAAAGGTGTATTTGCCTGAATATGTGTGTGTGTGTGTGTGTGTGTGTATACAAGGTGTGTGATGTGTGTGTGTGTGTGTGTGTGTGTGTGTGTGTGTGTGTGTGTGTGTGTGTGTGTGGTGTGTGTGTGTGTGTTGGTGTGTGTGTGTGTGTGTGTGTGTGTGTGTGTGTGTGTGTGTGTGTGTGTGTGTGTGTGTGTGCATTTAGGAGCCAGAGCTGCTGTCATGCTCCCCGAGGGCAGTGACCTGTCCTGGGGTTTAGAGGTTAGGGTTACCTGTAGCCTGGGAGTCCGTCCGTCGCGTGTCCCGGGCTACAGGTCCGGGACACACGCCTTAATATACCGGCTACAAGACTCCCCAGTGCTGCGCCGTGGGAATCACAAACACAACACCCATCCGCCATCCCTGTGTGTCGATTGCTCTGCGATTTGATCCACCAGCAGTGTACCGATCACCGAGCATGGAAATACCTTTGTTGTTGTTGCTAGCATTCGTTGCCACATCAGCCATCTCCCGTGCATATACATATCTACTGTACCTGCGTATTTACACATGATTATTGCCCACTATTTCCCATATTCGTCCATTTAAAACCACATTTTCGCTCATATCTACACGTAAACTAAATGGTAAATGGATTGCATTTATATTGCGCTTTTATCCAAAGTGCTTTACAGTATTGCCCATTCATACACCGACGGCGGCGGTGTCAACCATGCAAGGTAACAACCAACACGTCAGGAGCAGTTAGGGTTAGGTGGCATCTTGCTCAGGGACACCTCGACACTTAGCTAGGAGGGGGAGGAGCCCCGGGGGGTCGAACCAGCAACCTTCCTGTTGCCAGACAACCGCTCTTATACCTCCTGAGCTACTGCCTCCCAGAACTACAATCACCGGCATTGATTGTCGTTTGATATTTGACCCATTGCCGTTTTTGAAAACCCTAAGTTCAACCGGGCAGTGTCTTCTTCGTGTGCACGCTTCTGTTTTCATCTCGAGATACAGCCTGCACCCTCGACCCCCCCTGCAGTCCCACCCTCACCCCCTGCACTCCCACATACCCTCACCCCCTCACCCCCGCCCCCAACGGGAGTGTGGAGCATCTCCCCCACGAGAGACCCCCGAGCGCGGGGCTGATGATGAGGCCGTCTTGTTTATCGGAGGCGAGCATGTGCCCGCGATGTACGTCGAGAGGTCATATTTATGGCTGAGACGCTGGAGTAATAGTAATAGTGGGAGGGGAGGGGAGGGAAGGAGGTGAGGGAAGCAGGGTTGTGTTTGTTAGGAACTCCTACCTCTCCTCTCTGGAGGGGCGGCCATCTTTAAGTCCAGGAGGATGATTCATAGAATGGTCACTCTTCATGGAGACATAGCTGGGTCGGAGGAGAGGATGGGGGGGGGGGGCTTTGCGGCTGCAGTGATTGGCCAGTGTGAATAGCTCACATGGCTTAGCCTCTAAGCTGGGCTGGACCTCTGTTTTGTTTTTTTCCCTCTCTCTCTCTCTGTCTCTCTCTCTCTCTCTCTCTCTCTCTCTCTCTCTCTCTCTCTCTCTCTCTCTGTCTCTCTCTCTCTGCTTGTGGAGCTTCAGGGGTGGGGTGGTGGGTGGGGGTGGGGAGGAGAGCAGGGGGAGCAGGGGGAGCAGGGTGTAGCGGGCGGGCGGGGGGTGGTGGGGTGGGTGGTGGGGGGGGAGGCAGCTGCCTAGTAGCTGGCTGTCTGCTTGAATGAGCTAGCAAGCGAGCAAGCAAGCAAGCGGGAGGCTAGCGCTCTTGGTCTCACATGCGAGCGGACGAGCGGCGGGACGCTCTGCATCGTCCGACCGAGCGGCGGACGGCGGGGAACGAGTGTTTGGATTTGGAACCGGCGAGCGTCTTTGTTGGAATACAGAGGAGAGACAGAGAGTGAGGACAAAGACAGAAGAGGGAGAGAGAGAGAGACAGGAGGCGCATCGCAAAGGTAATCCGGTGACATTTACCTCCGCTGCGCGTGATGCCCTAGCTTCCGGGATTAGACGGAGGAGGAGGAAGAGGAGGAAGAGGAGGAGAGGAGAAGGAGAAGAAGAGAAAAGGAGCAGAGAGATGCATAGATGCACGGGGAGGGAGGCGGACACAAAGCCAGCAGAAGCGGCAGCAGATGTATATTTTGTGTACGTGCGCTCAGCCGGAGAGCGCTGAGGGATGGGAAGGAAATGGGGGGGGGGGGTGTAGGGGTTGGGGGGGGGTGGGTGTCGCTGCAGATGCGTGGAGTGATGCTGACGGCTTTTAATGTGTTGTGTCGTGTGTGTCCCCGTGACGGCGACGACGACGACGGACGACGCGGCCACGGCAACGTCTGTGTGTGTGCCTGTGTGTGTGTGTGTGCCTGTGTGTGCCTGTGTGTGTGTGTGTGCCTGTGTGTGTGTGTGTGTGTGCACACACGCGCGTGATTTCCTTGCACCCATGAAGGCGCGCAAACACACACACACTGCACGCATTCACTGGGTTGGAGTCAGGGGTGGTGTGATTTTAACTGTGACTTGATGACGTATATTTCAAAAATGCGAGGACATTTCATTTCCCATTCACCTTTTCCCTCGTGTGGCCTCGCCTCCTCCTTGGCTTCCACGCTTCCTCCTGTTTTATTTCCTTTCCTTGCCTCCTCCGTTCTCCTGCTAGCTAGCACTAGCTCCCCCCCCCCCCCGCTAGCCTCCTGCCTGCTGTCTCCTCGTCGTCACTGCAAATCTCCAATCTGAAACGTCATTGTTTTTTCTGCTCTCTCTCTCTCTCTGTCTCTCTCTCTCTCTCTCTCTCTCTCTCTCTCTCTTCTCTCTCTCTCTGCCCGTTGGTTCGTTTAATCTGTCCGTCCGTCCGTCTGTCCATCCGTCTGTCCGTCTGTCCGTCCGTCTGTCTGTCTGTCCTCACGCTGGCGGCGACGCAGCAGAGGTGGTGACACATTCGAGGAAAGGAGCAGAAGGACGGAAGGAGGAAGGAGGAAGGAGGAAGGAAGCCTTTGTGTTGTGTCAAAGAAATTTTTTTTTGCGAGGTTTCTGGCTAATTGAGCCCGAGATGGGCTTTCTTTAGCCTCCATTCTCATGCAGGCCCCTCCTTGTATTCAATTGCTGTGCTCTGAAAGGGGAGGAGGCGAGGAGAGAGGAGGAGAGAGGAGAGAGGGGGAGATGGGAGGAGAGAGGAGAGGGGAGGAGAGAGGAGAGGGAGGAGGAAGAGGAGCTAGAGGGAGAGGAGAGAGGGAGGAGAAGAGAGAGAGGAGAGGGAGGAGAAGCTAGGAAAGGGAGGAGGGGGGAGACAGAGGAGCTAGAGGAAGAGGGGATGAGAGGAAGCTAGAGGAGAAAGAGGGAGGGAAGAGCCGGGGGGAGAGGAGAGGAGAGGGAGAGAAGAGGGAGAGGGAGAGGGAGAGGGAGGAGAGAGAGGGGAGGAGAGGAGAGGAAGGGAGAAAGAGGAGAGGGAGGAAAGGGGGGACAGAGAGAGGAGGAGGTGGGAGAGGCAGGAGAGGCAGGAGAGGGGAGGATAGAGAGGAGAGGGAGGAGCTAGAGGAGAGGAGAGGGAGGAGAGAGAGGGGAGGGGATTGAAGAAAGAGGGGACGCATGAGAGAAAGGGAGGGAGGAGAAGATGAACTATAGGAGAGAGAGGGGAGGGGAGAGAGGATAGGAGAATGGATGCAGGAGTGGGAGGAGAGAAGGGAGGAGGAGAGGGAGGGGAGGAGAGGGGGAGGAGAGGAGAGGAGGGAGGAGAGGGAGGAGGAGGAGGGAAGGGGGGAGAGAGGGAGGAGGGGAAGAGGAGGAGGAGGAGGAGAGGGAGGAAAGGAGAGGAGGGGAGAGGAGAGGAGAGAGAAGAGGGGGAGAGAGAGGGGGGAGGGGGAGAGGAGAGGTGGAGGAGAGAGGGAAGGAGGAGAGGAGGAGAGGAGGGAGAGAGGAAGGAGAGAGAGAGGAGGGGAAGAGAGAGGGAGGAGAGGAGAAGGGAGGAGGAGAGGAGAGGAGGAGAGGAGAGGAGAGAGGAAGGGAGGAGGGAAGAGGAAGGGAGGAGGGGGAGAGAGGAGAGAGAGAGAGGAGAGGGGAGGAGAGGAGGAGAGGAGGAGAGAGAGGGGAGAGAGGAGAGGGGGGAGGAGAGGAGGAGAGGGGAGGAGGAGAGAGAGGAGGAGAGAGGAGAGGGAAAGGGGAGGAAGAGGTGGGAGGAGGGGGAGAGGGGACCAGCAGTAGAATGGCGGCGGGTCTCAGCTTGGAGGGCTGTTGTGGGCTGGCCCTGTCCTCTCTCTGGTCTACCTCGACCCGTCTGCTGCTGCCTGTCTTCTGTTGTGTCTGTACTGTATGTATTGCATTATATGTGTGCTGTGTGTGGTGGTGTGTGGTTATAGGTTGTGTGGTGTTGTGTGTGTGGTGTGTATAGGTAATGTACGGGTATTGCCAATTCTACCGTTTATAATCTATATATTTTATGGTGTCAATTGATCAGTCCTATCGATCTGTAGTTTGTAAAGCTTCTTCCTCTCTTTCCTTTTCTTTCATTATTTCCTTCATTTTTTATTTTCTTTCCCCTCGGCTACATATATGACGTATGATGTGTGTGTACGTGTGTGGTGTGTGTGTGTGTGTGTGATCTCCTCAGCCAGAAAACCAAACACAGACATCACTCTGTCCCCAAACACGCGTCATTAGGAGGCTGCCTGCTCGGTTACGCTTGCCTTGTCACCACACCTGACAACACCAAACAAAGACCCTCATTATTACCATAGCTTTAAGATTAAATGAAACTGAACCAAATTAAATGTGTGTGTGTGCGTCTGTGTTGTGTGTGTGTGTGTGTGTGTGATTGCAATTGCCTGTGTTGTGTGTGTGAGTGTGATTTAATATGTGTGTGTGTGTGTTGTGTGTGGTGTGTGTACGTGCGTGTGTGTGCACTTAGCTATGTGCATGTGTTTGTGTGTTCTCAGATGGGGTGGTGTGTGTGTGTGTGTGTGTGTGTGTGTGTGTGTGTGTATGGACAGTGCAGGTGTTGGGCCCGGCTAGGCTAGGTTGGGACACCTTGCAGGGGGAAGCCTCCGTGTGTTAGGTAATTGAAGGCATCCCAGCATGCCTCACTCACTCCAGAGCCACACCCCCTGCCTCCTGATTGGTTCACCGATAGGGGAGTGGTCTGTGTGTGTGTGTGTGCGTGTGTGTGTGTGTGTGTGTGTGTATGGGGTGTGGGGAGGGGGGTGGTGTAGCGGGTGTGTTTGGGCTGTTTGCTTCATCATTAATCTGCGGGCCTGCGCTACATTGATTACCTCTCCGTTCTCCTTCATAAATCATTATGGGACAGCAATCCCTTTAATGGTGGAGGTGGGGAGGGGTGTGGGGGTGGGGAGGGCTGTGGGCAGGGCACGGGGGGAGGGGCACGGTGGGAGGGGGGCGGAGTCCTGACAGAACACAGCGTTGAAGCCGCGGGGCCGTAACAGTCTCACCTTGGCTCCTGGGTTAGCTTGTCATGCTATACTATACCGGGTGGGTGAAGTGTAGCTTCTATATCTTCTTATTCTATTTATCTTTTAGTGTCTTCTAGTAGTCAATCATCAGAAGATATGACCATTGTCTGTCGTATGAAGACCATAGTCTGGTTGACCATCATCTGTTGTTCAGTAGCACAAAGTTGCCATGAGCTGTACTAATCACAGAGGATATCTCCATCTGGCAGTATTCAAATTCGAGCTGAAAGTGGGGGTTCACGTACCGTGCGTACGTTGCCATATTTTCTCAATTTCAAATATGTAGGTCATTCCCTGGCGTGCGAGATGAGAGCCACACGATGCTGTGTGCCGCCAACGATAGCATCTTGGAGGAGGTGAACGCCAATCTGAATCCATCCACACCCGTGTGTGCGTGTGTGTGTGTGCATGTGTGTGTGTGTGTGTGTGTGTGTGTGTGTGTGTGTGTGTGTGTGTGAGTGGTAGAGCGGCCCACCAGTGTCTCACCAGTGTATTAAGGGACTACTTGTGCAGATGGGGCCTTTTAAAGTGCTGCTTCAATCAATGCGGCGCCGGTAATTGGCTTAGAGGCACGGGGAGAAAGCCCTGCCCCTACCCATGTTGGGAATGCCCCGCCCGCCCAGCCTGTGGCTCCGCCTCTTCCGCCGGTCTGCGCTCTTCTGCTCCGTTCCCCGGATCCCGGCCCTGTTTTCAAAACACACCCCACCTCCGAACGTCCCGCGTGTGTTTCAACTGGAAACACACGCGGGTCACACATGACCACGAGAGGAGATTTCCTTTAGCCTCGGTATCGGCCAGGCGTGTATCGTCATTCGCTACGGATTTTTTTTTTTTAATTCTCCCGATTATTTACAAATCCTGAAGAGCAGCTGTTTAGAAAATATGTGTTTCTTGCCGGAGGTTTAAGTCGACGCGTACATGAAAGACGTACAGAAAAAGCCTGCATATATAGTGATACTGCATAATCGGTTGCCGAGAATTGCTTAATCCCTCTCTCTCTCTCTCTCTCTCTGAATCTCCCCCGCCCGCCCACACACACACACACACACACACACACGCACACACACACGTACACGCACACACACGCACACACACACACGCTGCTTTACTCACTCACACTGCTAACCTCGAGGGCTTGAAAATGGCAGATGTTGGACTGAGCCTGTGAGTGTGTGTGTGTGTGTGTGTGTGTGTTTTTGTGTGCAATACGCGAGCGTGTGTGTGTGTGTGTGTGTGCGTGTGAATGCGTGTGTATGCGCGTGCACATGCTCCTAGGTGCGCCTCTGTATCAGACAATAATAAGTGGAAGCTCTTTAGACCACCGACGGCAGGAAGACAATTGAGGCTATCGGGTGTCACCAGACTGCATGCTGTCTGCCCAGCTCGGGATAGAGACCGAGACCACATGGTTTGGTTCGCCTGGTTATTCAGGTTAACCACCCCCCCCCCCCCCCCCCCACCCACCCACCAAACCCTACCCTCCGCCTTCTCCTCCTGTAACTGCATTTCAGCCTTGCTATCTGCTCAGGTCCAGAGATCCACGATTTTGTTGTCCATTGGAGACGTGTCTTGAAAGCGGGTTTTGCTTTTCCATTTACCATGGAGCTCATAATCTGCTGTGTGTGTGTGTTGGTCATACCTCGGATCATCTCTCTGAACTGTGTGACTGTGACGTGATGGTGTGATCCAGTCACATGCGCCGGAGAATAGCGTCGGAATTAACTCCTCACCACGGCTTTCATTCCATTCATTCAGACGGATAGACGGGGTGGTGGATGGGTGGATGATACACGACGAAGATGAAGATGTATAGATTACATAAATACTTCAATAATTTCCTCTTCTCCAATCCTGTCCCCTTGTCACTAAAGCCCCTTTCTATGATAACCATCTTTTGCTGTAAAGACTGTAAATAGGATATTCTGATTCTTTCCCTTCAATTGTGATATTCGTGGTATTTGTATTGTTCTGTTGCACGATGTTCTGTTGTATGACGATGAAACTTCTTGAATCTTGAATCTTGAAACCCTCAGTGGTTAAGGGTGAATGAGGAGTGATAAGGATGTATTCATGCATTATCTTCGCTTCGCTTATACTGTTGCAATCGCATTATCCACAAACTGCATGTGTTGTGTTGTGTTGTGAACCCGTTGGCCCGTTAGTCTTCCCTGTTGGCCCCCCCAACGAAGCGATGTCTCGGTCTCCCGGGTGTCTCTGTCTCTCTCTCTCTCTCTCCGACGGAGGATCACTATTTCGGGGGAACGCAAACATACTCTGGGTCACACAAATAAAATATTTAGTCAGCTTTCACTGATAACAGCTCTCTCTCTCCCTCTCCCTATGTCTCTCTCTCTCTCTCTCTCACCAACTCACTCTATCTATATCTTTCACTCCTCACTCTTTGCTCCCAGTCTAGAATACATTTTATTTCTATTTAATGAGTACAATTTGTAAAAGAAATGTAGTAATAGTTGAAACAAATAGTGTGCTTTCCTACAGAATAGTCCGGTGTTTGAGTACAATGTTCAAGTACATTAAACATTTTTTTTCCCAGGGCAGTTCAGAAACACATTATTTAACACAATGATTACATTGATTAAATATCCAACAACGTGCAATTTCCTTGCACTCGCCCTATATATACAGTATATAGCGTGAACCGCGAGTTTGCGTCCACTGAAATAGCACATATGCATTGAGCTTCAAGCAGCGTTCTGAAAGATTCAGTAGCCAGATGGCTGTAGATGTAGATGTAGATGTAGATGTAGATGTAGATGGAATCTGCTTTGCATCAAATCCTCAAATGGCTTCTAAACGTGTTGCCCCTAATGTGAGCCTGTGTGTGTGTGTGTGTATCTCGTGTCAACGCCAGAGCAGAGGATTTCAAAGTGTCCCGCAGAAACGTAAGCTCGCCTTCGTTCTCTCTTAGCGCCCGGCTAAGCCGCTGGACGATGGACTTCCTCCCATAAAGGCTTTCATTCAGGAACGATACGCTGTGTTGTGTGGATAACGTCATTACTGTGTGTGTGTAATGCAGTATCGGGTGCACAGAGCTACTCAGGTAGCCGAGCCGGCGTTGTTACCTCTCTCTGTCTAACCCCCTCACATACAGTATGTGATCGTCGCAGGCGTCGGTGTCAATCAATAATGTGGTTTCAATTCAAATTCATTTGAAGATTATGATACAAATTGTAAAATGTCCTAATAAGATATTGGAAAAAGCCAACATTTTGTGCCCATTTCAAATCCTGATCCTTTGACCTCGACACTGTATTCAATTATTGATATGTTTTTTAAAAAAATGAATCGCCATATCTTTCCTTTGGGTTGCAATGTAATTAATTCCAAAGTTCAATCCACTATTCATTGACAAGGGCCACCACATTGCAGTGACCCTACAGAACCACTTCACTACGAGTTCTTATTCACTCTGTTATTCTTATTCAGTCTCGCCACGGCAGAGATACCAGCGATATTTATCTCACGGCCGCACGTTGTTCAAGCCATTGATGTGGTAGGGGAGCGGGGAATTTGCGGGCAAGAGCTAGTTCAGTGTATTAGTAAGTGTGTGTGTGTGTGTGTGTGTGTGTGTGTGTGTGTGTGTGTGTGTGTGTGTGTGTGTGTGTGTGTGTATGCTGGTGAATGCATTGCGTTTCTCAGAAATAACAACAGATGGACATTGCTGAACCATGACAACAGCGTGGGTTACACAGTAAGACCCGGACCTACAGAGAGCATCACTACAGTCGATTGTAACTCAGAGTTGACGGATATATGGCTCTATTGCGCCGTGTGTGTGTGTGTGTGTGGTGTGTGTGTGGGTGTGTGTGTGGTGTGGTGTGTGTGTGTGGGTGTGTGTGTGGTGGGTGTGTGTGTGTGGTGCGGGCGACCTCCTCGTACACACTCACATGTGCGCACCTAAGGGAGCATGCCTCCCTGCGGTGGAGCGTTGAATTAACACGCCAGCCAGGACAGCAAAAAACTCATAAACATTTCTAATCTATCTATTATCTATCTATCTATCTATCTATCTATCTATCATCTAATCTATCTATCTATCTATCTATCTATCTATCTATCTATCTTGTCTATCTATCTACTTATCATCTACGCTATTCTATCTATCATGTCTATCTATCATCTATCTATCTATCTCTCTGTCTATCTATCTATCTATCTATCTATCTATCTATCTATCTATCTATCTATCTATCTATCTATCTATCTATCTATCTATCTATCTATCTATCTATCTATCTATCTATCTATCTATCTATCTATCTATCTATCTATCTATCTATCTATCTATCTATCTATCTACAGTATCTGTCTCTATCTATCTATCTATCTATCTATCTACTAGCTAACGGGTGTTCTTTGTTAATAATAAACCTCGT
>PIJE02000724.1:172094-185330 GCA_002895965.2 Coryphaenoides rupestris | reverse complement strand
AATCCTCAGGCAGCACTGAGGGAGAACCCTCGTTTTTGGAACGGTACCGAGGTACACATACAACAAAAGCAAACACAACTTAAAATCAAACCGCAATAAAAGACAAATACATGGCTAGATTAATAAAACAAATACAATCAAAAACAATAAGAACATTCTGAAGAAGAACAATTTACTTCCTAACTCTGTGTCCGTATCTCCGTTTCATCCTCAACACGGGGGGAGATGATAAGGTTCTTTTTGCCAGTCGGTTCAGTTGTGTGCCTTTACATTACATTATACTAACGGTGTGTGTGTGTGTGTGTGTGTGTGTGTGTCTGTCTGTCTAAATGCGCTCGTGTGCGAGTTTTTTTTGCGAGTTCATCTCTCCGTTCAACGGCCCGCCTTCTTCTCACGCTCCCCGACAGAAGAATGGAGCCATTGAGGACGGACAGCTCTTGCTCGTCAGCGGCCCGCGGTCACAGATGGATGATTATCGCCCGGCTCCTTGTTTTCGCCCGGTCAGAGAAAACAAGGAGAAGGGGATTCCATCGTACTGAGGCTGACAAAAACCACTCACTTTGGTTTGATTGACTGATGGTTATCTGCTTCAAGTGTAGGTTGAGGCCAAAACAAACAATGACACCGAAAATATGAGGTGTCGTATTGGAACAGTAACCGGATACAGGCAATGTATTCATTTAAGATATCATATCACACATATCTGGCTGATAAAAATCCATACAACTCGGCCCTAGATCCAGTTCTGCAATGCTGTTTGCTTATTTTACGATGACTACTTTTGTTTAAAAATGTCTTTAGCTTGAATTCCCCTGCTTGGCTAACCTTTGAGTCAAATCCGTATATACATTAACAATTTGTTAACGTTATGTGGACGTAAGAGACAAGTATGAATATTATTGTGTCTACATCTCAAAATTGCTAATTGAACATTCTCCAAATTAAATGAAAATGAATCCGGTCGACGTGCATCTACTTTTCTACCGAAGATTACGTTTGTCACCTTGCTGAATTGCCCCTAAACTATAGCTTTACGTGTTGATGCAACAGAGCTCAGATATAAACCCGGGGCTTTAAAGTTAATCCTTTCTGACAACACAATTCACCCCTGAAAAGAAAAAAAAAAATTGAGCGCAACCATCCATTAACAGAAAGCGACCAATCACACGTCAAACCCGGTAATCATGTGATTGGACGAAACCGGACCAATCACGTGACCAACCAACCGACCAACCAACCAACCAACCGACCGACCGACCTATCATGTGACGGAAACTATTGCAAGAATACAGACGGCCCACCAAAATTTGTCACTCTCCCAGCTAGCTGTGGGGAATAGCCTGGAATACCAGTAACAGAACAACAATACCAATCACAAGACACCAAGCGTCGTTTAGTTCAGTCCCTCTGATGACGGTGGTCTCCCTGCACGGGACCACCCAAGCCAAAGACTCAAACTCCCAGAACCCCCTTGCTTTCATCCGCAGCTACATACAGCTCCAGTAGCGCTAACCAAAATACAGGATATCTGTCTTCATGTGTCTTGATGATGATGATGATGACGTGTGTGTGTGTGTGTGTGTGTGTGTGTGTGTGTGTGTGTGTGTGTGTGTGTTGTGTTGTGTGTGGGTGGGCGGAGTCTTGAGGGGTCGAGCTTGAGGCTGCGGATCGGAGAAGCAGAGACAAACGTTTTAAAAATGATCGGAGGATAGAGGCTCCTCTCCTGGCGAACATATCCGTTCCTGTTCTGAGATAACGGGGTCGTGAGATGCTGTGATGACCGTGGCCGGGGAGACAGACAGCCTATCTGTGTGTCGGATACGCGGCGACAATTTTGACAATTTTATATTCCTTTTTTTTTTCTTTGAAACAGCATCACAACTTTGTAATACATTCAGAGATAATATCAAAATGCTAATATTTGTTCCCCCCGCCCTCACCACCACCCTTCCCACCAGAAAAACAAGACAATTGAACAAAACTAAATAAAAGAATATAATAAATTAAATATATTAATAAACAGACAGACAGACACAAATGGCAAAGTAGCCTGTGTTTATTACTAACACAGTAAGTCTTCTTCTTTTTCTTCTTCTTCTTCTTCTTCTTCTTCTTCTTCTTCTTCTTCTTCTTCTACTTCTTCTTCTTCTTCTTCTTCTTCTTCGCCATATCTCTTTACCAGAAGTCAGGCCAGGTTGGGGTGATTGGGTTGATGGTTGGAGAGGGAAGCAGGACAGGAAACAGGATAGGACCTGTGGTCCCGCCTCAGATTGATCCACGCTGCTGTGTGTGTGAGTGTGTGTGTTGTGTGTGTGTGTGGCTGCTCATCCCCCCTAAAGCCCCCCCTGAGATGGACGTGTCCACACCACTTATGTGTTGCTAACACGTACATGTGTGTGTGTGTGTGTGTGTTTACGTGTGTGTATTTGTTTGTGTGCATGTGTGTGTGTGTGTGTGTTTGAGCATGTGTGTTTGCGTGTCTGTGTGCGTGTGTGTGTTTGTATGTCTGCGAGGGTGTGTTTTCGTGTGTGTGTGTGTGTGTGTGTGTGTGTGTGTCTGCACTTGCTGTTGTGTGTGTGTATTTGTTTTGTGAAAAATGTGTGTGTGTGTCTGTGTGCGTATGTGTGTGTTTGTGTGTCTGCAAATGTGTGTGTGCGCGCGTGTGTGCATGTGTGTGTGCAAATGTGTTGTGTGTGTGTCTGCCCGCATGTGTGTGTGTATTTGTATGTCTGCATGTGTGTGCGAGTGTGTGTGTGACTGTGTGTGTCTGTGTGTATGTGTCTGTGTGTGTGTGTGTGTGATTGTGTCTCCTCTAATCACAGCCGGGCTCCTAGCTCATCGTCAGCCATCTGGTGGGCGTGTCCCCCTCTCTCTCTCTCTCTCTCTCTCTCTCTCTCTCTCTCTCTCTCTCTCTCTCTCTCTCTCTCTCTCTCTCTCTCTCTCTGCACGGGGTCGTGGTGAAGGGAGGGAGAGAGAGACACAATGGTCTCCGTCTCCATTGTCTGGCGGGCAGCTCCCCTCATTGTTGTGATGGACCTCGTTGTTCTGAGGGACACAGAGAGAGAAACACAACACACCATTACTACCACTAATCATTAACTCCAGCAGAGGGATAGGGCTACGGATAGTTAACCCAGCAATTAACATTTGGAAGTGTAAGGCCACCGTTGCCCTCAACCCCACACCCCACCCCCCCCTCCCTCCCTCCCCCCTCTCCTCCCTTCCCATGCCTTTCTTAACAGGCGAGGGGGGCAACGTGGACCATTGTGTTGGTCCGCTAATCTGCAACTGCCTTGTATTGATGTGCGTTTATGTGGCCCATACGCATGAAAATGGAGCCTTCGCATCTCATATTGCAGCGCAATAAAACGTGACAACATAAGTGTTGTGGTTGTTACCGCGAGACGGGGCTGTATAGCAGCAGGGGGGGGGGGGCGGGGGGGTTTTGGCTTGGGATTCTAGAATCTTATTTCCCAAACTGAAAGTGTTGTGTGATATGCTAAATGGTAAATGGATTGCATTTATACAGCGCTTTACAGTATTGCCTCACATTCACCCATTCATACACCGAACCATGCAAGGTAACAACCGACACGTCAGGAGCAGTTAGCGTTAGGTGGCGTCTTGCTCAGGGGACACCTCGACACTTAGCTGGGGGTTGCTGGGGATCGAACCAGCAACCTTCCGTTTTTGCCAGACAACCGCTCTCACCTCTTGAGCCCCCTAACACGCGTACCGAATATAACTCGTCGAAAACAGGTCACATGACGTCATCCACGTCATCCATTTGTCAGGTTCCACGTTGTTCCACGTTGGGTTCCTCACCTGGAAGTGGTCCGGTTCCCCTCAGGCGCGGCGGGGCCCTAACAGATCATAGACGAGAGGTGTCTGAGATGAGCCGCGTTGTTCACATCCCGTTGCAAAAAAAAAAACGCCTGAGAGACAAACACGCTGCCAACATCCAGTCCGACAAAACTCATCACGATCTCACTCGCGGTCTCGGATTCCTACTGTTTTCCGTTTTTTCGGAGCGAGCGTTTTGGCGCCGGCTCAAAACGAAACAAACAGCGAGAGAGGATGTTGCCAAAATATGAAGGCTTTGCGACTCGCCCCTTAATGTAATACGCCTGTGCTGTCTGCGCTCGCTTTGTGCCAGGAATCAATTGAACGTGTTTTTCACGCCGATCGGAACACGCGCGCACGAGTCGTGTTTTAGCAAATTCGCAGCAAATTAACTTTCAGTCGTTTCATGTTTTTCTTCTGTTCTGTGCTGTTTTGTTCGTGTGCGTGTGTGCGTTGTGTGTGTGCGTGTGTGTGTGTGTGTGTGTGTGTCTGCGCGCAGGTACGACCCGCCCGCCTCGCTACGGAGAGGTCTCCGGGGTGGACTACAACTTCCTGTCCGTGGAAGACTTCCTGGAGCTTGATGAGCGCGGGACTCTGCTGGAGATAGGCACATACGAAGGTACGGACACGCTCGACGGAGACGCGCAGGTTTCGAGGACGCGAGGACGCAGGCGATCGTCAAAACTGTCGTGTGTTGTGGTGTTTTTTTTATTTTTTATTTTTGAACGACACACACACAACACGTGGGGGCCGGCGTCCTGCGGCTTAGCGCTCGGCGGATTTCTGATTAGATTCGGTGTTACAGGACGGGGGGGATACAGTCGTGCACCGGGTCACTCCACATCTGGCCCTCGTACGCCCAGATTGGGTCACACAGTCAGTCACACAGTGCTTAGTGCCCTACTGGCAGATCCAGACCGTTGTGTGTGTGTGTGTGTGTGTGTGTGTCTGAGTGTGTGTATGATGTGTCTTGTGTGTTGTGTGTGTGTGTGTGTGTGTGTATGTGTGTGTGGGTTGATTATTTTTGTTCTGTCTGTGCGCAATACTATCAATGTGTGTGTATGTGTGTGTTCTGCTGTGTGCTTGGCATGTGTGTGTGCAGTGTGTGTGTGTGTGTGTGTGTGTGATTATGTGGGACAAGGCAGAGCGAATGTCACAGCGTTAATCTGCTTGGCAGCCATATTACGTTGTGTGTGTGTGTGTGTGTATGTGTGTGTGTGTGTGTGTGTGTGTGTTGGCACGTTTCGGGGGCCTCTCCTGCAGACAATGTCAAATACCTGGCAACAAAATGCCACCACCCCCGCCCCTCCACCCGAAAATACTCTGCGAGACTTAGCAGTTGACATACAGTATATATGACAGGGTTACATTTCAATATTTAATCGCACACAATCGGTCGCCGTGGTTTCCGTTGCGTTGTGGGCGGGGGTGACGATTTTCCCGCTCGAAATCCCCTCAGCGAGTGAATGGAAACAACAAACACACGCAAAACACTTTCATCCACGTCGGACTCTTTAGTATGCATCGGTCTGCTTATTCGTCGTATGGCCGTCGTGTTTATCAAGGGCTTGATGATGCTCAATGTTCGCCACCGCTGGACGACATTGCTGTACCTGTACAATACCTCCATCTCCTCCATCTCCTCCATCTCCCCAGTCTCCCCCGCCTCCCATCATCCCAGCATCCCAGCATCCCAGCATCCCAGCCCTGCATTCCCCACCAGCTGCTCATGTCGTACCATTTGAGGAGAGATTGTGTTCCAGCTTTTCTCTCCATCTCTCTCTCTCTCTGTCTCTCTAGCTCTCTCTCTTTAGCTTTTATCCTCTCTCTCCTCTCTATCTCTCCTCTCTGCCTCTGTCTGTCCTCCTCCGCTCTCTCTCTCTCTCTCTCTTCTCTCTCTCCTCTCTCTTTCTCTCTGACCAAATAAGGGAGATTTCACAGAATCCTCTCCGTCTATCCTCCTGTGTCCTCGTTCCTCTCTTCCTCCCCCCTCCTCCCCTCCTCTCCATCTACCTCATTCTATTTCTCTCTACCCACCCCCCACTCCCTCTCCTCCTCTCCCATTACCCCCCCCCCAATCCTCCCCTCCCCCTCCTCCCCACCTTCTTTTCTCTTTTCACTCGTCTTCCGTCAGGCATGTTAATGCTCTCGCGCGCGCTCTCTCTCCCGCTCTCTCTGTGTCTCTCGGTCTCCATCTCCATCTGCGGTTGCCTAGGTAACTATTATGGGACCCCCCGGCCGCCCAGGCAGCCCGTCGACGGGGCGCTGACTCCGGGTGATGCGGGCCGCGGGCCGTCGACCCCCCAGCGCACCAGGTCCTACCATGACATGCAGCACGCCCGCGTAGCGCCTGCTGACCACGACCATGACGACCTGGCCTCGGAAATGAACAACAGTTTTACAGGTACGAACGAGGGGGGGGCGGGGCCTCGGGGCCTAGCGACCAATCAGGGAGGAGGAAATACCTTGGTGTGTTTTCTGTGTGTCGGGGTTAGTGTGTGTGTATTAGGTATACTGTGTGTGTCTGTGTTTTTGTGTGTGTCTCTACTTGCTTGGCTTAGGAATGTGTATATACTTTATACACATTCATAAGCCATCAGCTATAGATATATACTGTATATAAATAAATATATACCGGATATATATGGTATATATATATAGCTATTCCCTCTATGCTTATACATGTGTGAGGGTAGAGGTTGTGTGTGCATATGTGCATGGCATGTGTGCGTGTGTGTGGTGTGTGTGTTGCATGTGGTGTGCAGGTGTGTGTCGCTGTGTGTGTGTGGTGTGTGTGTGGTGTGCATGTTTTGCTGCTCTCCTCCGCTTCATGTCGGATGTCTGCTGGTTACATCATGTCTTTGTGATGCCGATCACTTCCCCCGGCGAGGCTCAAAGCACAGCGCCCCCTGCCTGCCACGGAGAGACAGAGCAGGAGAGGAGAAAGTAGAAGTCTCTCTGTTTATCACTCCTGTGATAATAGAAGATTCGAGGTTCATGGGGTCTACTCGTTTTTTGTGCAGCTTATAATTGACATTCTAGCTCACATAGGTGATTATAATTTTTTCAGGTTGCTGTGTGTAGTGTATTACATTTACATTTACATTTAGGGCCTTTGGCAGACGCTTTGTGGTACATAAAGATAGGAATAGAGCAGGTTTCAAGCATTCATAGTGCAGACGTGCCATTCTGAGCACGTTACCGACATCTAAGAACATACAATACGCTAGGCAATGCTAAGTGCTATTAATAATGCCAAGACGTAGTGGTTTGAAGTATTTGTCATATGTTTTTTTAACGAGACATTTGGAACTAAATAATTGCCCCCCCCGTCTCAGAGCAGCTCTGTGCTTTAGGAGGTGAACAGAGAGAGAGAGAGAGAGAGAGAGAGAGAGAGAGAGAGCGACAGAGAGAGATAGTTGCTATTGGCGTTAGTTAGGTTGTTTTTTTTCTTTCTCTGTATTCTTTTCTTTCTTCCTTTCTCCCCTTGATGGTGTGAATCCTCAGTGTCCCCCCTGCCAGGCGGCTGCCAGTGTGTTGTGTTGCATTAGCATGAGATCAGCTCTGAAAGGGACCCACGGCCCCTGCAGAAAATACTGGAGGACAGTGGGGCCGGTTGTGGGAAGCCTGCAGAGAGGGGGAGAGCGGTAGTAGGGTGGAGGGTAGTCGGGGTGGACGGTTGTGTGGTGGAGGGTTGGTTGGGAGTGGGGGTGGGGGGGGAGTGCAGGTTTATAGATGCCTGGGAGAGAGACAGAGCCCATGGGGAGTGTGGGAGTGGGGTTAGGAGGAGGATGGGTGGGTGGTGAAGTCGGGGTGAACGGCTGGAGAGTTTTGAAGAGACGGTTCCTGGAGGAATTAGCATATCCCAGGGCCCCATTCAATACACTTAAATAGGGCAGGGGTGGGGGTTGGTGGGTGGGTGGGTGGGGCGGCTGAAGATGGCAGGAGTTGGGGGGGGGGGGGAAACGTTGCGTCGCACATATGAATCGTCACCTTAGCGAGAAGAGAGAGAGAGAGAGAGAGAGAGAGAGAGAGAGAGCCAGCCCGAATTCCCCCCTTTTTCAGTTTCATTCTTTGCGTTTCTTTTGCATCGCCCTGTTTTCTGCATGCACTGCAATGCCACATAAACCTTGCCACTGTTCTCCCGCCCTTCCTCTCGTGTGTGTGTGTGTGTGTGTGTGTTGTGTGTGTGTGTGTCGTGTGTGTGTGGTGTGTGGTGTGTGGTCATGGCACCCACCCCCCCCCCCCCTTTGTTCGTGGTGCAGGAACCTTAGTGCGTAGCCTCTTCCCCTCCCCCCTGCTGTGCACAGGTAACCCTACGGACCCGGACGAGAGCGGCAGCGGCGGGCGTGCCGGCGGCGGCGGCGGCGGCGGCGGCATTGGCGTCGGCGTCGGCGTCGGCATCGGCGGCGTTGGCGGCGTGCTACGTCCGTACCCGGCCCGCGAGAACGCCCCCTCCTACGGGCTGAACAATGCCCCCGCCTCCACCGCCGACAGTGGGCAGCAGACGCTGGCCGAGCCCCAGGCGTCACCCGAGGACCCGCTGGGGCCCCTGCCCGACAACTGGGAGATGGCGTACACGGAGAACGGGGAGCTCTACTTCATTGAGTACGTAGTAGAGGGGTGGCGGGGGGCGGGGCCGGAACTGATGACAACCAATACGTGGACTCTCTCTCTCTGTTTCTCTGTCTCTCTCTCGCTCTGTCTGTCTCTCTCTCTCTCACTCTCTTTCTCCCTGTCTCTCTCTCTGTCTGTCTCTCTCTCTCTTTCCTCCTGTCTCTCTCTCTCTGTCTCTCTCTCACTCTGTCTGTCTGTCTGTCTCTCTATTTTTCCCTGTCTGTCTCTGTCTCTCCCTCACTCTCCCTGTCTGTCTCTCTTCTCTCTCTCTTACTCTCCCTGTCTCTCTCCTTCTCTGCTCTCTACTCTCCTACTCTTCTCTCTTCTCTCTCTCCCTCTCTCTCTCTCTCTCTCTCTCTCTCTCTCTCTCTCTCTCTCTCTCTCTACCTCTCTCACTCTGTCTCTGTCTCTGCTCTCTCTCTCTCTCTCTCTCTCTCTCTCCTCTCCTCTCTCTCTCCCTCTCTACTCTCTCTCTCTACCTCTCTCTACCCTCTCTCTCTCTCTCTCTCTCTCTCTCTCTCTCTACCTCTCTCTCTCTCTCTCTCTCTCTCCATAATACTCACATTATATTTATTATATGTATAAAGTTATATTTATACATGCCTCATTGTGATAAGATGGGATATGATAAGTATATGAATCCTTTGAATAAGTGTTGGGTTAAGAGTGCTGCCTGACTTTTCACCTGTCTGTGTAAATGGCCGCTTAGGAAATTACACGAAGCGTGGTGGGGTGGTGTTGATGGTGGTTGTGGTGGTGGTGGTGTGGTGGTGGTGTGGTGGTGGTGGTGATGTGGTGCATGGTGGTGGTGGTGGTGGTGTGGTGTGGTTGTGGTGGTTGGTGGTGTGGTGGGTGGTTTGTGTAAATGAATTGTGAACTACTCTCGAATGCAATAACCCCCAACTCCAAAACGGTAGGGAAGCAAGTAGAGGTGCACCAGCACAAGATACATACAGAGGGATCATTGGGCAATAGCGTCTTATGAGGTTATTGTGTGCGTGGCTGCAAAATGCGTTTGAGCGCGAGATAAGTGCAGTTTGGACATCCATGCCTCTCGCGACTAAACGCTTGGTGTTTGATGCCTAAACCGATGTTGCCCCACTGTCTTATGATGTACTCATGCCCACACAAGCATTGGTAAGGTCGGATAAACGTTTCCATGAAAGTTGTGAAGACCCATCACCTTTTACTGTTTAACCGCTTAGAAACACACAAGCGCCTATTGTGAAAATGAATTGTGAACTACTCTCGAATGCAATAACCCCCCAACTCCAAAACGGTAGGGAAGCAAGTAGAGGTGCACCAGCACAAGATACATACAGAGGGATCATTGGGCAATAGCGTCTTATGAGGTTATTGTGTGCGTGGCTGCAAAATGCGTTTGAGCGCGAGATAAGTGCAGTTTGGACATCCATGCCTCTCGCGACTAAACGCTTGGTGTTTGATGCCTAAACCGATGTTGCCCCACTGTCTTATGATGTACTCATGCCCACACAAGCATTGGTAAGGTCGGATAAACGTTTCCATGAAAGTTGTGAAGACCCATCACCTTTTACTGTTTAACCGCTTAGAAACACACAAGCGCCTATTGTGAAAATGAATTGTGAACTACTCTCGAATGCAATAACCCCCCAACTCCAAAACGGTAGGGAAGCAAGTAGAGGTGCACCAGCACAAGATACATACAGAGGGATCATTGGGCAATAGCGTCTTATGAGGTTATTGTGTGCGTGGCTGCAAAATGCGTTTGAGCGCGAGATAAGTGCAGTTTGGACATCCATGCCTCTCGCGACTAAACGCTTGGTGTTTGATGCCTAAACCGATGTTGCCCCACTGTCTTATGATGACAACAACGCTTTCTCAATCATTGTGGACACTGTGTGCTGTTGTATAGTTTGATTACTCGTTTGTGTGTGTTGTTTTGCCTGTAAAGTCCTTCGCTCGATGAAGTGCCCTCACCTGCATTGAATTAACACTGACCATCAGCCTTGAGTGAGCCATTCACAAAAAGCGAGCATAGTAAGTCCCGGATAAACGTCCAAAAGTGGATCGAGCAACCACACTTAGCCTCCAATATGTAATACTTCACGTCATAAATTCATATACTGATACTATTGACCCGCTATGCAATATTCATAGATGTAGTGAGCAGTAACAATTGTCCGATGAGAAAGATTGAATTAGTAATCTAGACTCCGAAGTATGCACACCAATTCCACCTCATACTCCTCACAAACCGATAGGAAAATATATGCACAGAGAGTGGTTGTAGCAACGGCAGCACCAAATACATACAGAGGTGTCGACCGTCGTTCAATAGGGCTGTATGATGTGTAGGTCTCGTACGCCTTGCTTGACAAGAAATTAAGCGGTTTGTGTTAGTGCACCGGATAAGGTTGCAGTACGCAAGCGCTCCCACAAACGCTGTCGAAGCTTCACGCGTGTCTCTGTCCTCACTGGTCTCTCCTGAAATTGCAGATACGCACATTCCACACCAACACAGAGCCGAACTCTACGGTACGTGGGGGTCTGGAAAAATCCCATGCGCGACAATCGTCCAGAATCCTGCGGAGAGTGCACGGACCTGATCGCAACGTATTAGAGTAAGCATTGCGTCCAGCAGAACAACCACGACCGCCGCCAGTATAAGAAGCTGTACACTGGTAGACTATCCGAACAGGTCCGCCGAGATACCATTTATAGAACCCGTGCACCCATCTTGCATCCTCGATCGGGTAGTCGAGTATTATTCATATAATATCTCTTGAAAATCCCGGGCTGTGACCCATTTGCTCTCTGAATCGGTCGATTTTTTTTACTCTTAATCCCGGCTGGGATTTCTGCGTTATCTGTGTACGAGCGTACGGCCCAGCCTAGCCTGCCTAGCGTGCGTGTGTGTGGGAACACCAGGTGAAATAAATCACGGGGGGCTTTTCCCCAATGCAGTGTCATTTTATTTTTGGGGTTATTTTTTTAAGATATGCTAATGAGAATACACATCTCGGTCACAACGGGTTGTCACGAAAAATCACATATTGTGAAATAGCACCATCAAGTGGCAATGTGGGAAATTGTACAATTTCACGCAATATTCTTGTTTATTCTACATTGACATTTACATTTAGGGCATTTGGCAGACGCTTTTATCCAAAGCGACTTACAAAGAGTACATTTGTTGAAGGAGACAGCAATACATCACTGTGGTACATAAAGATAAGAATAGAACATGTGTCAAGCATTCATAGTTGCAAGGTTAATAGAACACAGTTTGATACATAATTGCGGACTCTCTTTCCCCCCCCGGCCCATCACCCTCTCTCTCCTCTCTCTCTTCACCCCACTCCCTCATCCCTCATCCCCTCATCCCCTCATCCCCCCTCCACCCCCTGCTGTTCTCTCTCTTCCTAACTGTTGCATCATTCCTTCAACTAGGAGAAGACGGGATTCACACGGAGGACCTAGAGAGTGACCTCGGTACGGACCTAGGACCATAGGACTACGAATAAGACATTGCCATGCATACCACACTCTCTCTTTATGTCTCTCTCTCTCTCTCTCTCTCTCTCTCTCTCTCTCTCTCTCTCTCTCTCTCTCTCGTCTCTCTCTCTCAGTTCAATGCAATCCAATTAAATTAAACTGTATTGGTAATACATTTAAATGAAAAATGTGTTGCCAAAGCACAGAAATAAATGTAGTTGTAAATAATTTAGTGGATAATGCATGAAGCAAGTACAAATTGATCATTCAACATCCAATACATAGACTCCCTCTCTCGCTCGCTCGCCCTCTCTCTCTCCCTCTCTCGCTCTCTCTCTCTCTCTCTCTCTCTCTCTCTCTCTCTCTCTCTCTCTCTCTCTCTCTCTCTCTCTCTCTCTCTCTCTCTCTCTCTCTCTCTCTCTCCTCTCTCTACTCTCTCTGTATAATGTCTGTCTCTTGTCTATATGTGTGTGTGTTATGTGATGTGTGTGTGTGTGTGTGTGTGTGTGTGTGTGTATGTGTGCTGTGTGTGTTGTGTGTATGTGTGTGTGTGGTTTGGGACGGTGACTGTGTGAACACTGAACTTGTCATCCGGTGACATTTAGTCATCTGTGCTCAACACCTGGCCGCCTGCTGGATTCATATAAACCGCGGGCGAGATTCACGGAGACAAATGCAGATGCCGACTTTATCGCGGCCACACTTAACACACTTAAACTCAAAGGTTTCTTGTTTCCTGTCGAGGGTGTAATTCCGTAGTAATTACGCGGTGCTTGCTTTGTGAGTTTGGTAAAGAATGGGGTTGTCTCTATTAAGAATTGCCCTCTCAAATGCAAAACATCAAAGTTGATTTTAAAGGCTTTGTGAGGTAAAATGATCCATAAAGTGCAGATCGGGGGTCTAAAAGAATGATTATCGATGATGCGATATCTTCATGCCCTTTACATTTTTGCCGCAGGAAAGTAAATATGTTGCTGTTTAAATGTAAAATGTTTACCTGCCAGACCCCCAGAGTCCTAAGACATGAACTGTTCCACCGGGTCAATTTCAACAAGACTCAAGAGAACCAGCCAGTATTCTGTACATCTACCGAGTACTTCAGCCATAGCACGATGCACACCATGCCAACCGTGTGTAACTATACCACTAACTCTTTCTGTCTCTCTTTCACAGAGTTGCCGCCGGGATGGGAGAGGATAGACGACCCTGTCTACGGGGTATATTATGTAGAGTAAGTTCAACACCTGACCCACCCCCCCCACCCCCCAAAACCTCACCACAACAACAACAACAACAACC
>PIJE02000724.1:159594-167094 GCA_002895965.2 Coryphaenoides rupestris | reverse complement strand
CTCTCTCAGTCTCTCTCTCTCTCAGTCTCTCTCTCTCTCTCTTACGACCTTGGGGGGGAGAGAAAAAGAGAGAGAAAGGAAAGGAAGTGAATCACATGAAAGCAGAACAGGACATGTGTCTCAGTCAAAGTGTTTTATCGTCGGTTGTGTCCTGGAATCCCGCAGAATGAGCCAAGCTGGCTGTTATCTTCTAACTCAGGACTGTGTGTGTGTGTGTGTGTGTGTGTGTGTGTGGTCTGCTTTTAACCATGCATCATACATGCAGATAACTGTCCTACATGTGTTTGTGTGTGTGTGTGTGTGTGTGTGTGTGTGTGTGTGTGTGTGTGTGTGTGTGTGTGTGAGTGTGTGCCTGCCTGCCTGTTATTTGCCAGGGGTCACATCTGAGCTACAAATCACCCAGAGGCGAATGTATTCCTAGTGCAGAAACACCAGGAAAAAAAAGTGAGATAAATGATAAATGAGATAAATGCAGGAATATATATAGGCTGCTACTGCGTGCCATGAAAGGACTCTTGTTAGTCATGCTCAGTGTCACGACCGGTAATTGCTTTCAGTGGCGACCGGTCCAGATCACTATTATACAGGTGGGGCTCGGACACGCAACCCCCATCAATTATCACCATCTAATGAGCTGACCTTGTATGACACGGCATGTAACCGGTACTGTGTTGAATGTCACAGGTGTGATGCTGTGTGTGTGTGTGTGTGTGAGAGAGAGAGAGAGAGAGAGAAGGATAGAGAGGCATAGGTTTGAGACACAGCCGCAGTAGCAGCACAGCGAGCAGCGTGGATCATGTTCGTTTTTTAAGCTTCGACGCCAACTTGTCACGACTGTGTCGACCCTAGGGGGGGGGGCGCATCCACACCACACCACCACCACCAACCACACCATACCACACCACACCACACCATACCACACCACACCATACCACACCACACCACACCACACCTCACCCGAACGAAGCGGCGTATTTGTCTGCAACGTAAGGTACCCAGAGCCTTGTCATATCCACCGATACACAGCAGGACAGAGAGAGGACAGAGGACAGGAGCTGGGGTATACTGTGTGAAATGAAATGTGTGCAGGGATGTCTTTCTGGTGGTTTGCAAGCTGGTGACGCGGTGACCTCGAATGGTGAATGGTGGAGCACGTTAACGCTTAATTAACCCTTAATCTGCCGCAAACACGCTGTCCTGAGGAGGTTTGGAGGAGGGTGGCTTTTCTGAGGAGGTTTGGTGGAGGATGGCCTTTCTGAGGAGGTTTCATGTAGGGTGGATGTCCTGAGGAGGTTTGGTGTAGGAAGGGCTTTCCTGAGGAGGTTTGATGGAGGAAGGGCTGTCCTGGGGAGGTTTGGGGGCGGAAGGGCTCTCCTGAGGAGGTTTGGGGGAGGATGGCTGTCCTGAGGTGTCCTTAGTGGTTTGGTTTGGTGTAGCGTGGCTGTCCTGAGGAGGCTTGGTGGAGGACTCGGGAGAAGAAAGTCAACTTCAGGTGGGAAGCGAGGAAGAAGCGAGTCTTCATCTGTGACTCATCACTCACCGTAGCTCAGAGCCATCAAATGTTTGCAGAGGTTTCTTTCGACTCCACATATTCAAATTCACCTGTTCCACAGGGAGCGCCGTTCTAAAAGTGTTGCGTTGCCAAAAGGATGAGATAACATCACACAGAGATGCATCATTTATACATATTCATGGTTCAGATGCATGGTTATATAATCGTCGTGCACTTATCGGATCCTCAGAATTCATCAAAAAAGTGGAGAGCGGTGGTGTGAATGCTAGTATAGGTGATTCAATGTCTGTCAATTAAGGTGTAAGCTAGGCCGCTCTGTCTCTCCTATTTACCAGTAAGATATCAGATTATCAGCTGTAGCCTTGGTGTGATGGGTGTAGCTGTCTGTGTGTGTTCACTCGAAGAAACACGATTCCCACTTGATCTGGGGCTCACATCAAAGGCTTCCATGAGCAAGGCGTTCCCCCTCCGCCTCGTAGTCAGTCAGTGTAACACTATCCTCCATCTTGCCTCCCTATCCCGTTTGTTGCCATGACAATGCTCCCCGGCACCGCCGCTAGGCCTGTCCCCCCCGAGAGAGAGAGAGAGAGAGAGAGAGAGAGAGCGGGGAAAACAAGGAAAAGAGGAGAGCAAGAGAGAGATATGAGAGATAGAGAGAAGAGAGAGAGAGAGAGATAGGAAAGGGGAGAGAGAGGAAGAGAGAGAGGAAGAGAGAGAGGAAGAGGAAGAGAGAGTGAGAGAGAGAGAGAGAGAGAGAATGGGATGCAATCGGATGGGGAGGGATGGGAAAGGAAAACGGTGAAAATATTGTCAATAAAAGACGAAGAAAGGCATTGAAGAGGAATACACAAAACACACACATATATACATTATATGTATATATATATTTTTTGGTTTTTGTTTAGTCAAACCAACAAACCCCCCCCCCCCCCCAAAAAACCAAAGACATTCTTCACGTTTGCAAAGCTTGTCGAGAAGTCATTCACTTCGAGGAGGAGAGGAGGAGGGCTGAACCGACGCTCGGTCAAGGCCTCCGCTTCCGCCCCTGAAACACTTCGCCATTCACATCCACGCCGACCTGAGCATCCATTCACAAGGCGGAGGATTACTCACAGCTTCTTTTTGGTTCCAATTTAAAAAAGAAAACATAACCCAACACACACACACACACACACCCACACACACACACACCCACCACACACACACCCACAACACACACACTACCGACACCTTTTGTATCGGCCACACAAAACACCCCCCATCGGTGTTGTTTGTGCCACGATTTCCACATCAGTCCGTCTGCCACACATTACTACTCACACTGTGACCGTTTGAATCACAGTAGAGATCCGGAGGGAATCGTTCGACTGACATCGTCACGACTCTGTGATGATGATGATGATGATGATGATGATGATGATGATGATCGATGACATTGTGTGAGTGTTGCACACAGTGACGAAGATCATTCAGTTTGCCCCCCCCTCCCCTCCTGTTACCTCGCGGTCATAACTCTTCATTCATGTTGCTCATTTCCAACAGAATGACCACAAATAAAAAATGAGTCACTTTCCTGCACATGTGCAGACAGTACGTGTTCGTTTTGTGTCAAAAAGTATTGATGCACATGTGTTTTATTAGGGGAAAGGGATGGGGGTTGGAATTCATAAGGAACATTTGTGTCTGTCATTGTTGACGGCAAAGTGCTCCGGACTGTTTTATTTGTTTTAAAACTGTATTAAAAGATTTAGGATTCTGAATGATCACTCCTGACTCTCATCCTCGATCCTTATGCCTACACACACACACACACACACACACACCATACACACACACACACACACCCTCTCTCTCTCCTCTCTCTCTCTTCTCTTTCTCTCTCTCTCCTCCCCCCCTCTCTCTCTCTCTCTCTCTCTCTCTCTCTCTCTCTCCTCTTCTCCCCTCTCTCTTCCTCTCTCCCCTCTCTCTGTCTCCCTCTCTCCCTCCCTCTCTCTCTCTCTCCTCCCCTCTCTCTCTCTCTCTCTGTCTCTCTCTCCTCTCTCTCTCCTCTCTCTCTCTCTCCCTCTCTCTCTCTCTCTCTCTCTCTCTCTCTCTCTCTCTCTCTCTCTCCCTCTCTCTCTCTCTCTCTCTCTCTCTCTCTCTCCCTGTCCCTCTCTCCCTCTCTCTCTCTCTCTCTCTCTCTCTCTCTCTCTCTCTCTCTCCCTCCTTCTCTCTCTCTCTCCTCTCTCCTCTCTCCCTGTCCCTCTCTCTCTCCTCATTCTCTCTCTCTCTCCTCTCTTCTCTCTCTCTCTTCTCCTCTTCTCTCTCCCTCTCTCTCCCTCTCTTCTCTCTCTGTCTCCCTCTCTCCCCCCTCTCTCTCCGTCTCTCTCTCCCCCCTCTCGTTCTTCCGCTCACGTTGTTTACCTTTCCTATCAGGAGGCTCGGAGGCTTTTAGTCATTGGCACGCTCCACCTCCGCCTCCGCTGGCCTCCTGTCAATCAAACCCGCCTGAGTGTCTTACAGTAAACGGAGGGATTCCACGGGTTCCGGTCGAGTCCCGGGGTCCGATCCCGGTCATCGTGAAGTCTCTGAGGAGTGTGTGTGTGTGTGTGTGTGTGTCTCTGTGTGTGTGTGTGTCTCTGTGTGTGTGTGTGTGTGTGTGTCTCTGTGTGTGTGTGTGTGTGTGTGTGTGTGTGTGTGTGTGTGTGTGTGTGTGTGTGTGTGTGTGTGTGTGTGTGTGTGTGTGTGTGTGTGTGTGTGTGTGTGTGTGTGTGTGTGTGTGCTCATGCGTCTTGTGTGTTCTGTTCAAATTGAAGAGAACATATTTTACATTTACATTTACATTCAGGCATTTGGCAGACGCTTTTATCCAAAGCGACTTACAAAGAGTACATTTGTTGAGAGACAGCAATATATCAGATAAGAATAGAGCTGGTTTCAAGCATTCATAGTTGCAAGGTTAAGAGAACGAGTTTCATAATTGCTAGGTTGCCTGCAGAATTACAGTTCACTTCATTTCTGCAAGCTGTGGTCCTGCTGCTTCCAGTAACGGCCGCTTACTTCAGCCGTGCTTCAAACTGTCGGGCCGGCGCTGCTGTTGTGGCGTAACGCTGGACCCGCCACCCCCCCCCCCCCCCCTCCTCCTTGTTCACCCACACACACACCCCTCCACCTGACAGAGAAGGAGAGAGAGAGAGGGAGAGAGAGAGAGAGAGAGAGAGGGAGAGGGAGAGAGAGACAGAGAGGAGAGAGAGAGAGAGAGAGAGAGAGAGAGAGGGGGGAAAAACGAGGATGAATGATGAATTATGGATTGTGTATGGAGACGCGCGTTGCCGTAAAACAGAAAGTTTTTAACATTTAATGGTTTTTGCCGTTGCAGCACGATAGCCGGAGATGGCTTCTTCTCGTTCTCACAAAGGGGGAGAGCGAGAGAGGAGACGAGAGGATATGAGAGGAGGAGAGCAGGAGCGTTGCCAGTAAATACACGACGGTATCGATTCCTCTGGTTCCTAATGGGCAGCGGCTCCGGTCGGGTCAGCTCGGGTTGGGTTGGGTTTGGGGGGGGGGAGGAGGGGGGGGGCGATAGGTAAATTTAGTCTTTTTGCTCTCGAGTTGCTGCGGTTGCCGTCTATTTATAGAAATAGAACCGAAAACAAATAATCATAGGTTTTTTGTCATGAAGCAATACAAGACTCATTTATTAATTTCCGTCCATACATAATATTGACAAAAAGGCTTTTGTTATTTTTCATTTTTCATTTCCAGATGGCATTTTTTGTTCCATTGATTTGGTCGTGCTAAAAAAAAACCCCAACCCTTTAGTTATAGAGCAGATTGCTCTGGAATATTGGATTGTTTGGTTGTGAAGTACAGCGTGTAACACTGTTGGCTGTTAGCTGATCACGTTAGACATATTACTATTTCATTAGAAAATGAAATAGTAAGTTCCCCTTAGAGGGAGAGAGAGAGAGAGTGTGTTGTGTGTGTGTGCTCGTGTGCTCGTGTGTGTGTGTGTGTGTATGTGAAGTAGTCTATAGTAAAGAGAGAGAGCCGAGAGAGAGAGAGAGAGACTGTAGCAGAAGAAAGCGTGAGTATAGCGGAGGGTGGGGGCGGGTGGATTTCACAGGAGAGAGAGAGAGAGAGAGAGAGAGAGAGAGAGAGAGAGAGAGAGAGAGAGAGAGAGAGAGTAGGAAGAGAGAGATTGGCTTCTCAGTGCCCTGAGCCTTGAGTGAAGTCGAATCCCTTAGCCAAGGCGGGAGAAAAAAGCACTATACAGTCGGAGATAGGTTGAAACAGTACAGCTCAGGGATGGGTGGTGGTGGAGGTTGAGGTGGTGATGGTGGTGGTGGTGGTGGAGGGGGTGGTGGTGGTGGTCAATATACCCTCCCTCCCTCCTCCCCCTGGCTTTGAAACTAATGCTCACAAAGGCTAAACTCTTTGTCTTTGGGCAGTAATTGTAGTGGTTGGTCGGCGCCTCAACACAGCTGGCGTGTGCACAGGCATGTGCGTGCGCGCGCCGCGTGTGTGTGTGTGTGTATGTGTGTGTGTGTGTGTGTGTGTGCAAGAGTGGCTTTGGGCTGCTGGTTGCGGTACCGATGGGCTACAGAACACACGCTATACACACGCTATACACATTATACTGTAGTTCCCTGCCCGGGTCAGGTTTACCGCGTGCAGGCGGACATTGAATGTTGCTCAACGCTAGCTCGCGCACGCGGGGCTCCAGCGCACCGGCGAACCCCATCCTGCCTCATGCCCGGCTTTGCCAGCCCGACACCCGAGTGTCTGGTGTGTCGGGTTTTGGGGATGAAAGGAATGGACTTGTTGTGAACTGAGCTAGCGACGTGGCTACAAGGCTACGAGGCTACGCAACTCGTGTGTGTGTGTGTGTGTGTGCGTGTGTGTGTGTGTGTGCGTGTGTGTGTGTGTGTGTGTGTGTGTGTGTGTGCTCGGCGGTAATGCAGATGGATCACTGGCTCTCCTCTCTTTTTTTTAGAGAGGGAGGGGAGGGGGAGAGAGGGGGAGGGATAGGGATGGAGAGAGAGATGGAGAGGGAGAGAGAGATGGAGAGAGAGAGAGAGAGAGAGAGCGGTGAGCAGTCAGAGCGGAGCCCACAGCAGAGCAGGGGAGGGGAGGAGAGGGAAGAGGCGGGGAGGAGAGACTGGAGGAGATCGCATCGCCAAAGCGAGGAAGCTAGTGCAGCATCGCTCACACAGAGAGAGAGAGAGAGAGCGAACGAGAGGGAGAGAGACATACAGAGAGAGAGAGAGAGGAGAGAGCTCCGAACCGATCCAGCTGAGCTCCGCTATACCGAGAAAAAGAGGAGAGAAGGAGCCGGCGTCCGTCCGTCCGTCCGTCTGTCCGTTTGTCAATTTTTCCCGGGGAGACGCGGTCCCGTTCTGTTTTGTTTGTTTGTTTGTTGTTGTTGTTGTTGTTGTTGTTGTTGTTGTTGTTTGTTTGTTGTCGTGTTGAGGCGGGGAAAGGAACGCAGGTCATTCATGCTCCCTCTGTCTCTCTGCCACTGCTTCACAGGAGTGGTGGCAGCCAAACGCAGTCCCAAGCTGATGGTGAGTACCGCTTTGACATATTGATCTGTGTGTGAGTGTGTGTGCGTGTGTGTGTGTGTGTGTGCATGTGTGTGTGTGTGTGTGTGTGTGCGTGTGTGTGTGTGAGTGAGTGTGTGTGTTTGATGTCTTTTTCTCTTTTGCATCTGCTACCACATGCTTGAAATGTGCTGGTTAAAGTGAAGGGTTTTCCCTCTCTCTCTCTTTTCCTCTCTCTCCCTCCCTCTCTCTGTCTCTCTCTCTCCCTCTCTCTCTTTCTCTCTCTGTGTCTCTCTCTCTCTCTGTTAATCCTCCACTTGCTCGCTCTCTGCGTCTTAACCTCTCAGCCTCTCTACTCTTCATCCTCCGCCACGTCTATTTGATCTGTTACACTTTTCCATTTTCTCACACACCGCTACACTCACAGTTTTCCCAGTTTTATTCTATTTTGTTTTTCATGATATC
>PIJE02000724.1:132877-152877 GCA_002895965.2 Coryphaenoides rupestris | reverse complement strand
TAATTAAATAGGCCTTTGTGTGAGGTGTCCTTGCACCGAGAGCACTCCCTTCCTCTCTCCAATGGAAAGGTGTGAAGTGAAGCAGCATTCACGTTGCCACTGTGATTGCAGCAACGGAGTCTGATACTGAGGCCATGATAATCTCCTTATTTCTTGATTGTGTGGATTAATTTGTCCACTTTGTCCGTAGTGCATTGCAAATTATACCACGGTCTGCCTGAATACCCTTTTCCGATTGGTCGGCAAGGTGTGTGTTAAAGGTCCTGTATGTAAGAATCACGAAGCCGTTCGGGGAAGTTCGGCTCAAGTTTAATCACTTCTAAATTCATCCGCAAGCCAACCAAAGCAAGAAAAGGAAAAGCTAGGAGCTAACTCGATAAACGAGGAGAAACGAAGAAAATCTTTTATTTAATACTTGGTAATGAGTAACAGCGATGGCGCCGCGTCCCGTTAGGATTTATACCGTGACTAATCGGCGTGGTTGTAAACGGGACGAGAGTTATTCTTTATTCATAACCTTTTCGATTTTGAGTGCAAAACTTTGACAAAAATGTGCCCACAATCGATGTGAACGTCTCTCTGAAGATGCTTAGTGGATGGCTGCCTGTGGGTCTGTCTCGCCAATGATCGTGTTCTGATCAAATCACACGAAACACTTTACTGTCAAGAAGTGTCCTCAAAGAAATACTTTTGCATCACCTGTAGTGTCATTCACAGTGTTGTTGTTGTTGTTGTTGTTGTTGTTTATTTGGCGGGGGAAACGCAAATGTGATGTCTGGCTGTGTTTGGGTGGGAGGCTCGACTGCTGTGGAATGGAGAGGAGGGGGGGTGGTGATGAGTTTGTATTTGTTAGTAGAAGAAGTTCAAGAACAACAAGAAGAAGAACATCCAGTCTGGAAAGTAGTCGGACAGCTGATGTTGACCTGAGGAGTGTAGGAGCGGGGATGGCAGGTCGATGCGTGTGTGTGTGTGTGTGTGTGTGTGTGTGTCTGTGTGTGTGGGTGTGTGTGTCAAAGCAACAAGCGAATCACAGCAAGTGGGATAGGAGAACAGAGACACAGAGAGAGAGAGAGTGAGGCGTTGCTGTGAATGGATCTCTCCTCCATCCGACACCAAACAGAAACCTAACTCTGTGCGACGCTCATCAATTATTAAACGGTAAATGTAGTAGCCGTCGATAATGATCCGACGCCGGGTGGGTAATCGTTTGGAGTCTGGTGTTGTGACAACAGCGGAGCCGGGGACTGATCTGCGCAGGTGTCGGTCTAGACGTTATAGAATGTGATGAAACCCGAGTTGAACGCTTTCGCTCATCCCCCTCTGTGTTGCAGTGCCGGACTCGCAGGAGCAGGACATTTTCCTGTGGCGGAAGGATACGGGCTTCGGCTTCCGCATTCTGGGAGGCAATGAGGCCGGCGAACCGGTACGTATCCATCCACACGTGTGTTTTTTTTTTTTTCCCGTCACTGTTTATTTATGAATATAGTTATATATACAGTCTATATATATATTTAAATATATGTATATTACAGTAAATATCGAAATATATTAATATTAAATATTTTAATATATTTATATTCACTATATATTTATTGAATATATTTTAAATAATTATATATAGATTTTTGTATATACATCACTGTTTATATATTTATATACTGTATATATTATCGGCTTTTTGTGCCTTTTATGGGCAGGACGGTGAGGAGAGGTAATAACTTGGAGCCCAGGAACACAGCTGGGAATCGAACCTGCGGTCCCAATAAGGCGTATTACTGAGCCGCCTTCATTAAGCGCAATGCAATAGAACCATTAAAAGGAATATTCATCAGTTCAGGCTCAGCTTTTTGTAGCTTCTTACTGTATTCTCTCTGATTCCCAACGTTTCCCTCCATCTCTCCTTCCGTAGTGTAAGTGTAGCTAGAAAGCTAGCTAGCAGCAGAGCGCTGTCGACTGAAGCTAGGAGAGCGATCTCTGGGGAAGCAACGACAAGCTTGTTATGGGAGTAGGAGAGAGAGAGAGAGAGAGAAGAAGGTAGAGAGAGAGAGAGAAGAGAGAGAGAGAGAGAGGGAGAGAGAGAGAGAAGAGAAGAGAGAAGAGAGAGAGAGTAGAGAGAGATAGGGTCTTATTCTCCGCTGCCATGCTCTGGGTCCAGGGTCCACACATTGCTTTGTGTGGAAGACAGACAGGCTCAAGAGAGAAGGGAAAAGAGAGAGAGAGAGTGAGAGAGATGGAGAGAGAGACAGAGGAGAGTTGGAGAGAGAAAGCAAGAGAGAGGGAGGGAGAGATGGTGACAGAGGGAGACGGAGAGAAAGCATGAGAGATGGGGTGAGAGAGAGAGCAAGAGAGATGGAGAAAAGAGAGAGGAGGAGAAAGCAGAGAGATGGAGAGAGAGAGAGAGAGAGAGACAGAGGCAGAGACATGGAGGGAGAGAGAGAGGATGGAGAGAAAGAGAGAAGGCCGAGAGACAGCAAGAGATGGAGAGAGAGTGGAAAGAGAGGGAGACAGAGAGAAAGCAAGAGAGATGGAGAGAGAGTGGAGAGAGAGAGGGAGACGGAGAGAAAGCAAGAGAGATGGAGAGAGAGAAGAAGAGAGAGAGAGAGAGAGAGAGAGAGAGAGAGAGAAAGTAGGAGGACAGCTGGCTCACAGGCTTTGCAGGCGAACCCTCTGAGAACGAGAGTCGATTGCCAAAGATCCTGAACGGTGGCTTTGGTTTCCTGCGTAACCAAACTGGTACTTCCTCCCACACGCCGCCACACGCCGCCACGTCTCTGTGACATCAACGAGCCGATGATACACTAAACCCTCGCCATCGCAGGACTTCAGGGGAAACAATCTGTGCTAGTCGTCGTCAAATTCATTAGTTTAGTCCAGCTGAACCCTTCAAGTCATTTGCAGCGTCGGTGTTGATGCCGGAGATCAGTTTATTTGCACACACACACACACACACACAGACGTATCCTAACGGCTCGTCATGGCTTCACGGCTCCACGACGACGTTCAGATATACAAACGATCGACCACATGTTTGCTTGACCACGCAGAAAATAACAAGCTTAAAGTTTCTGCTGATTCAGGCGATAACAAAACCAACAACTTTATCGACGAACATAACTAATAATCTAATCGTCGATAATTTCCCTCGGGATTAATCATAAAGTTCCGTCTCATCTAATCTCATCTCCGTCGTAATCTTATTGTGTCGTATCCCTCAGATCTACATCGGCCACATCGTGAAGTACGGCGCGGCGGACGAGGACGGCCGCCTGCGCTCGGGCGACGAGCTGATCTGCGTGGACGGCACGGCGGTGGTGGGCAAGTCGCACCAGCTGGTGGTGCAGCTGATGCAGCAGGCGGCCAAGCAGGGGCACGTGAACCTGACGGTGCGCCGCAAGACCTCCGCCTACGGGGGAGGTGAGCACCGCCGGGGGTGGGTGGGGGGTGGGGTTTAAGAGGGGTGGGGTTACGCTGTATTTTCAATGCAAATAGTTGATGCAAATGCATGCACACACATGCTGCATGCAAGTAAGAATAAGAATAAACTTTATTTCCATAGCTCCTTTCAAAACACAGTTACAAAGTGCTTAAGTACACACACACATATACTGTTTGTATGCACTCATGGGTACACACATGCTGCATGCAAGGACACACACACATACTTGTATACTGGATGTGCGCATTCACAGACACACACATGGACACACACAGACACACACGCACACACACACACACACACATGCTGCATGCAAGTACACACACATATGTGCACATGCTCAGAGGTACACACATGCACAGACAGACAGAGAGACAGACAGACACACACACACACACACACATATATAGCCTGCCTCACCCTTCTCCCCTCCTCCTCCTCTTCCTCCTCCTCCCCCTTCTCCTTCTCCTCCTCCTCCACCTCCTCTTCCTCCCCCCCCCCGCCTCCTCCCCTTCCTCCTCCTCCTGCTCCTCAGTGTCCAAGGGGGAGGGTGGCGAGGTGCCGCCGTCCCCGGCCTCGTCGCACCACAGCAGCACGCAGGCGCCCAGCCTGACGGAGGGCAAGCGCACGCCGCAGGGCAGCCAGAACTCCCTGAACACCGTCAGCTCGGGCAGCGGCTCCACCAGCGGCATCGGCAGCGGCGGCGGCGGCGGCAGCGGCAGCGCGGTGGTGCCCGCCAGCCTGCAGCCGTACGACGTGGAGATCCAGCGCGGCGAGAACGAGGGCTTCGGCTTCGTCATTGTGTCGTCCGTGTCGCGGCCCGACGCCGGCACCACCTTCGGTGAGTCCGTGGTGTCTCGCCGGGGGAGAGCCGATTTAAAAAAAAAAAAGCTCTCGAAAAAAGCTCCGAATGAAGGAGTAAACCACGACAGGCTTGCGCAACCTCGGCCTGCGTCCGATAACGGAACACACCCGTTATCGGACGCAAGCCGAGGTTGCAACACTCCGGAGTGGTTTATTATTCCGCTTATACCACAGTTAGCAACAATGATGAGCTATGAATTAATTTCAAGTATAATATTATTGTTCTTTTTATCGACTTTTTATCTAGTAGTACTGTATACGACCGTTGTTTTTAACGTTGGAGGCGTTGCGCATTGATCCGGGAACTGTTAAAAGGCAGAGGTGTCCCGTTAAAAATAATATGGAACGCTATGATCGGTCAATAACTTGGAACGTTGTTGGCCACTCATTTGGCCGATCAAGTAGTTAACAATACTGTGGTATAAGCTGGGAGGTCGTTACTTGCCGGGACGTTCCGGGATAATTAATGAATAGTGCTTGAGTTCCATGTGAGCTGTGCGCTCTTTGACCTGCAAGCCAAACATCCTTTGAATTGATTCTCCTTTAATTTCTTTGAAATCTGCTCTTCCTAATTGCGTTTCCCCCCCCCCCCCCCACCTTCTGAAATCGATATTCCTCTGCATTGTTTCAGCGTTGCCCTTTCGATCGTGAAAAAGACGGGACATAACTATTATTATACTCCCGACGCTAAACGTGCAAAAATATGGGGGAAAACGAGAAATGATCCGATCTTCTGTCTGGTGACTTATTTATAAATAGCTGCTGTGGTGCCAGTCGGTCCCGGTAAAGATCACAATCCCTGCTCTCCTGAGCTTAAGGAGAAACAAATCTATTTAGGCTCCCGGGACCCCAGCGTTAATCCAGCTCCAGATATTTCGATATAAAAATATAACATATTGGAGCCTGGGAGAGACTCTGTGTGTGTGTGTGTCTGTGTGTGTGTGTGTGTATGTAATCGGTCTTGGCGCAGCGCAATCCGTCGCTGTCCCAACTGTTTACGGACGAACCCGTAAGATCGGAATTGCATTCGTAATAGCGGCTCGTACACAGACGCCGCCGCCGCCGCCGCCGCCGCCGCCGCCACCGCCAAACATCGTCGTCGTCTGCGGGACAAATTTGGTCCAACGTTGAATCCGTTTAGCGAAGCAAAGTCACCCCAAGGTCCCGGCGGCGGGGCGCGCCCGAATCACGACGTGGCGGGAAGGCTCGTGGCCACATGACTGGATGAGAATGGGTGGAGGTGTTGCCATGACGACTGCTCACAGTGGGGGGAACACTATGTATTGATCCCATGAGTGTGTGTGTGTGTGTGTGTGTGTGTGTGTAATAGTGTGGCTCAGTAAAAACACAATAATTCCGACTTGTTTTTTTTCCGGGTGTATAACATACATACAGTCATTCATCGTGGCGTCTGGAGACTATGTACAGCAGGTCAGGCAGGGTGGCGGCGTACGTGCACGGCCCCCTGTGTCATGTCGTGTCAAGCGGCCTGGGGCCTGCAAGCGGTCGGCGGTGCCGGTCGCGTCCCCGTTGTAGGTGGCAAAAGGTGTGCGGCGGCTGCTGTGCGTGCCTGCCCGCTCCTGTCCTTCGGCCCGGAAGGGGTAGTGTGCCAGTGCTGGCGGACATGGGCGGCTGGGGGCGCCGGGCCGCCGTGGGGGCGGTCAGGCAAGGCGTAGTTAGGGCCAGTGCCAGCCAAGCCATGCGCTGGTGTCAATAATTCAACGTGACCCGCATTCTGTGTTTTTCGCTACAGACATCCTGTGTACGTGTCAAAATTCTGAAGACACTTTGAATAAAAAGTGGCTGCTGAATAATACACATAACCATGTTTTGTGGTTTTTTATTGAGTTGCAATCATCTCTGAATGAATGTTTTAAGCATGCAATTTCATGTAACAAAGCCCAAAGAACGAACACAAAAACATTGTCAGAACTCTGAGTATGGAAACAGTTTTAAAACAGTTTTAAAACACACTTCAATCCTTCACTATGAGGGCAGGAGATGTGTCATCAGAACATGGCCTGGTAAGACAGTAAATACCCATCATTGTACATGTAGATCTGCCTCGTCGACGGCCGTGGCTATCTGTCTCCCCTCCTATCTCCTCCTCCTCCATCTCCATCTCCATCGCCGCTCCGGTCTCTCTCTCTCTCTCTCTCTCTCTCTCTGGCTGCGTCGTGTGTCTTACCCAGAATCCTCTCTCTGTCTCTCTCGCCGCCAGAGTCATCGAACGCTTCCCTGCTGACGAACGCCGAGAAGATCGCCACCATCACCACCACTCACAACCCCCAGACGGAGAACCGGTGGGTGGCGGCGTCCTACAATGAGTCACGCAGAGAAGTCCAGAGAACGGGATGTGTTTGGTTGTTGTTGTTGTTGCTCAACATACATCTTTTTTTTTCTCGTCTTACAGAAATAACTCAAAGTCTAAAGGAGCACCGCCGCCTCCGCCGACACAGACTCAGTCCACGCAAGTAAGTGTGGAGGGGAGGAGAGTTTGTAGTCGGTGTGTCTCGTGGCGCGTCATGCGTTACTCAGCCTTGGCGGTGGAGTAAGATGACCTTTGTCGGCGTCCAAAAAGTCTGATCCTCCTCTGCGCCCTGATCGGCATGTTAAGGCCCACATTCGTTATTCATCCCATTGCTTTTGCTGGGTGATTCGACCGCCATTCACCTGCTTTTGAGTCTGCTTGTAATAGATTAAGGAGTCTCTACATCTCTCGATCTCTACTTCTCTCTCTCTCCCTCCGTCTCTCTCTCTCTCTCGCTTTCTCTTTCTACTTCTCTACGTATCTCCATCTGTAAATCCCCCCCATCTCTCTCTCTCTCTCGCCCTCCATCGCTTTCTCCATCTCCCCGCCTATCCCTATGTCTCTCTCCCTCTCTCTTATCCTCTCCGTCGTTCTCCTCTAGGATGCAGAGTTCTACTCGGTGGACCTGGAGCGAGACAGCAAGGGCTTTGGCTTCAGCCTGAGGGGAGGCAGGGAGTACAGTATGGACCTGTACGTGCTGAGGCTGGCCGAGGACGGGTCTGCGGTCCGGAACGGCAAGATGAGGGTATGGCGTCAACCTTCTTCTTCTTATTATTATTATTATTTATACATTTTTGTAATTATGTATTCATTGGAAAGGGGTTAGAAAGTGCATCGGATCTGGAAAATTCTGTGGTACTGGCGAGTTTGGACTCAAAGGCGCCACAAGAATGAATCACGATGAAATTGCGATGAACGTTTACAGCAGATAGAGATTGGTCACACAGGCAAACAAATCCAGAAAAACAGGCAGGCAGGCGAAGGAATCCGAGGCCCAGAAAACAGGCAAGTAGTTTTAAAACAGGCAGCTCAGGAAAAACCAGGAAAGTAGAATGTACGTAAAAGTTTGGATCTGGAATGACAGGAGAGTTGGTCACACGGCCAGAAAAACCAAAAACCATGAAAATAAATCGGTAGCAGAATTCCTGACAGCACCACAGATCAGTATCGAACCTGTGTATTATTATTATTATTATTAGCGTTATTATTATTAGCATTGTTAGCGTTATTAGCATTAGCTTTAACTTCCTATGCCATGTGGTATTAGCGCTGTGACACCATGCTAGGTGCAAATTGGCAAAGGTCACTCCGTCATCATTCTCACACCTCATGTTAGCCTCAAGTGGTGAGCTGGTCGTCATGGTGATCGCACTCACACACACTCACTTGTGTTTTCAAGGTCGGCGACGAGATCCTGGAGATCAACGGCGAGAGCACAAAGAACATGAAGCACGCGCGCGCCATCGAGCTGATCAAGAGCGGCGGGCGGCGGGCGCGCCTCGTCCTGAAGCGCGGCGACGGCTCGGTGCCCGAATACGGTAAGCGGCCGGCGTGAGCCAGCTAACGGTGAGCTAGCGGGAGAGCTAGCGGGCGGGCTAGATAATGGTGAGCTAGCGGGTGAGCTAACGGCGAGCTAGCGGGCGAACTAACGACGAGATAACGGCGAGCTAGCAGGCGATCCTGGTGTAGTCACGAGGATGTGATTGTTATCAGCGAGCGAATGGGGCACGCAACACATGCCCCAGCTAACGGTGAGCTAGCGGGAGAGCTAGCCGCGGTAGATAATGGTGAGCTAGCGGGTGAGCTAACGGCGAGCTAGCGGGCGAACTAACGACGAGCTAACGGCGAACGCGCAGGCAAGCTAAAGGGGCTCTGGCAGGCGAGCTAACAGCGAGCGAATGGGTGAGCTAACGGGCGAGATAACGGCGAGCTAGCAGGCGATCCTGGTGTAGTCACGAGGATGTGATTGTTATTTTATTGTTATTTAATTGTATTTTATATTTGTCATCCATTATCCACTAATGCTGCTAATGGCAACATCGTAACCCCCCCCCCCCCCCCAGTCCTCCCCAACACCATTTCTGTGTCGGTTATTGGTTAAGTTAAGTATTGCGGAAAACGTTTCCAAATAATAACATGAAAAAATTTGAGGTAGGCCTACAACACGAAGCACTCGACTAAAATCGGCTGCTCAGTACTTGACCTCTCACACTCAACAATCAACATGTTGACTGTTGATTGTTGTTGATGTTGTTATAGTCGTAAGAATAATAGTAAGAATTAATAACAATAATAATATATAGAATAATAAAAATAAGAATAAAATAAAGATTTACCTACTGTACATTTGTAAATCTGTTATTTTATTTGGCACAAGAATTTCCTTCGGGATTAATAAAGTTCTATCTTATCTTACCTTATCTTAATATTAATAAGCAATGTTGCAATAAACAGTGATAGATGAGGGGAGTATGACGGCCGATGGCTTATCTGGGTGGTAGATGGATACACGTTACACAGTAGTACAGATGGAACCTCAAGCGCTGTGTGTCGTGTAGTCGAGTGAACACTCATGTCCCTGTGATAGCTGGTTACTCTGACTCGCTGTGTGTGAGTCGTGAGCGCCGAAGCATCGGAGTCGTCGCACAGTAATTACATTATCCCGGAGTTCACGTTTCGTATTTACCTTGGTTTTCCCCCGACAAAACACACCCCCCTACTGCTCGTCACGGTCTCTGATGTCGGTGAATGATCAATGCATTTTTCTTCTTCAACTCTCCACCTCTTCCTTTCCTCCTCTCTTTTGGGACCCACTGTAAACACTGTCTCTTTCCTGTTCCCTGTATGTTCTCTGTTCCTTGCCTCTCTCTCCCTCCCTCCCTCTTTCTCTCTCTCCATCTCTCTCTCTCTCTCTCTCTCTGTTTTCTGATCCTCTTGTCGTGCGCTCTCTTCCTCCCCTCCTCCTCTTACTCCTCTCCTCCTCTCCTCCTCTTTCCTCCTCCTCCTCCTCCTCCCCCTCCTTCTCCTGATGCTCCTCATCTCGCTGTGGGAACGATGAGGAATGAGAAGATGGGGGAGCCCTGTTTCTACCTTATGGGACAGAATCAGACCACGGTTTGTAGACAGCGCCCTCTGTAGGGCCGCAGCCAAACTCCACCCGTTCGGCCTCCACCACCACCGCCACCGCCACCGCCACCACCACCACCACCACCCGCGCTCCGACTAAGCTCCCCGTTGCTTCTCCCACCCAACGGACACCCCAAGCTGGCAACGTGCACCGCCCCTCCCCCCTTGTGTGTGTGTGTGTGTGTGTGTGTGTGTGTGTGTGTGTGTGTGTGTGTGTGTGTGTGTGTGTGTTGTGTGTGTGTGTGTTTTTGGTATACATATGCGTGTGTGTGTGTATGTTTGTGTGTGTGTACGTGTTGTGTGTGTGTGCTTTGACTTTCTCCTCCTTCTCCTTTTCCTCCTCCTCCTCCTCCTCTCTCTTCCTCCTCCTCTCCTCCTCCCCTCTTCCTCCTCCTCCTCCCCCTCCCCTTCCTCCTCTTCCTCTTCCTCTTCCTCCTCTTCCTCCTCCTCTCCTCCTCCTCCTCTCCCTCCTTTCCTCCTCCTCCTCCTCCTTATCCCTTCCTCCTCCACCCCCCCTCACCCACCACCACCACCACCACCACCACCACTACCACCACTGCACACACACACACACACACACTGGTTATTAATCCATGATGTCACCCGCCCCTGATCACATGCTGCTGCCATGGCAACCGCTCTCTCTCTCTCTCTCTCTCTCTCTCTCTCTCTCTCTCTCTCTCTCTCTTTGTTGTTGTTGTTGTTGTGGTGCTGTCCTGTTGTCCTGTCACCTGGCTGCGGCTGTTGGTTGTTGTTCTCGTCTCGGTTTGTTCTCAGCGCTTTCCCGCCTCTGGACAGCCGCGCTCCGCACCCGTCTGCTCTGCTTGTGTTCCGTGGAGCCGTCACTCTCGTAGACGAAGCGAAAGCCGTTGAAGTGCTCTGTGGCTTCAATGTTTGGCGGCCATGTTGCGAAAAAACCCCCAAACCCTGTTGTGTGTTGCATTTGTGGACCTTCGAATCCCTCGGCTTCCCCCTTGTAATTTGTAGTTTTTGCAACATGGACACTTTGAGTCATGCATGTGTCTGCATGATTGCCTCCAAATCCCTCTGACCCGCAAACAAAACATATCTGAACACATCCCCCTTTTCAGTCACAAAGCATTATAAGCGTGAGTTCATTGCAATGCATCAAAAATCAATGCATAAATAAATAAAGACAACCACCTACGCAACTTTTCGTGTTTCCGACCTCTTTGACCTCTCCCCCCCCCCCCCCCCCCCGTGTGTGTGTGTTCTCCACCCCCCCCAGACGGCAGCCATGACGGGTACCCTCCCACACCCGGGGCACAAGACTCTGCGGAAGTGAGACATCTGCCGCCCAACAGCCGATACCACGCCTCGCTGGAGTCCAGTTACCCGCCACCAGACCTTCACACACCACCATCGGGCTGGGCGGGGGAGGAGGGGGCGGAGCGCGGGCGAGACAGAGGGGAGCGGGGGGCGGGCGGGACGGACCACGAGGGCCGGCACTTCCCCACCCACCACCCCCACCACCACCAACAACAACAACAACAACAACACCACCATCACCACATCACCTGGAGCAACAACAACCACAGCAAGAGTACACCACCCAGACAACCGTCACCCGACGACAACGGCAGCAACGGCAAGAAGGGCCGCGGGCGAAAGGTGAAGAAGTCTGAGTCGGAGAGCGGCATCTCCAAGCTGCTGAAGACCCTGCGCAAGGACGGCTCGGGGAAGAAGGCCGCCGACAAGGAGAGAGGGCGGAGCCGCGCCGCCAGCAACGGCGGCAGACCGCCGCAGCGGCGCGGCTCCCTGGACGGCTCGCCCGCCCGCAAGCGCAACTCCTCCCCGGACCGCCGGCGCGCCAAGTCCATGGACCGGCGGGCGGACCACCAACGGCCGCGGGATCGCACGCCGGAGCGCGAGCACGTCGACGACGACGGCGGCTTCCTCAGCGCCACCCCCGACCGTCGGTCGCACGAGCGGCGCCTGCTGAAGGAGCCGCAGACGCCCGGCCGCGGCAGCGCCAACGCCACGCCCGAGCGCGCCAACAACAGCAACAATCACCAACAGAACCACCACAACGACCAACTTCACCACCACCACCACCACCCGGCCGCCGCGGACTCGCTGTCCCTCCTCAGGGGCCGCACGCCCGAAAACCGACGCGGACGGCCATGAAACACGGGACGCCAGGAGAGGCGGTACCGGGCGGAACGCGACTCCTCGCCGGAGAGCAACTACAGCCGGGAAGAGCTGAACTTTGCGACGGGCACGGGCACAGCGGGCGTGGTGGCGCCCCCCGCCAGGCTAAAGGACTACTACAGCATGATGAAGAACAACGCGGGCTACAGCAACGCCGCCACCGGCCTCCACAACAACAACAACATGCAAGGCCCCGGCCAGCAGATCCCCCCCGAGCCCAAGAGACGGCTGTACAAGGAGAGCCCCAAAGACCTCAGTATCTAGAGCGCCGGACAAAAACAGAGACCCTCTCCCACCCAACCACCCCCCCTCTCTCTCTCTCTCTCTCTCTCTCTCTCTTGCGCCACTCTCCCTCCCCCCTCCCCTCTCCCCCAAGTCCGTCTTATCTGTGGAAGCCCCCCATGTACTATACACTGGAAGTGAATTAAACTGAGGACACAAAACTCCTGCTGAAGCGTTTGATCCATCGGTTGAGTAATAGTTGATTGATTGAATTAGCTGACTTGACTCCACCCACAACCCGCCACCCCCACCCCCCCACCCCCCCGTGATCCCAGCTGGAGAATTCAATGGATTAAAACAAACAAACTTAAAAAAGAAAAATGAAAACACTGCAGGAGGACGACGCTTTCGGTTTCGTTCTGGTCGTTTCGTTATTGTTCTAGTTACTTTTGAGCATAAGAGAGGTTGTTGTATACTGTAGTTCCGGTATTGTATGTGCCTGCATATGAATAATCAGTGATGTTGCTTTTTATAGGCATTTCTGATCTCTAAAGATACGTGTTTCCTCAGAGGTTTGAAGCATTCTTCCAACTGCGGGTGACTCCGTTTCGTCCGACCGACAGGCTTCTTTAAACAAACGTCTTTCTTTTTTTTTTTCCGATGTCTTTTTCCACTCCTGAGTTGCTTTATGGAATGAACAATAGCACAAGAGACACTGAGGGGTCACAAGAGTTGGCGGGAAAAAAAACGTGATACTGGACGTTTAGGGAAAAGAAAAAGGAAAAATTCTGATTCTCAAGGTAAAAAAAATGACAAATCTAATGTAATATATTTCCCCATTTCCCCCCCCCCCACCCCCCCCCACCTCCCCAACATTTGTTTGCTATTTATTTTTTTCATCGGTTGAAATTTGAAGGATTCTAAGTGTAATGTGTAAATGCGTTTTTTTTGCTTTTTTTTGTTTTCGCTTTTTTTCGTTCACTCACGTTGAAATTTCCAGGTTCAGAAAGTTCAAATTCTCACCAGTATTTCGAGTAAATTCCCCCTCGGAGGAAACACAAAAACAATGAAGGAAATGCAGTGAAATGTCTCGACGCATGACCGCAGCACAACACAGCACAGCACGCAGAGAACTTGTACTCTCTGACACTGGAAACGGGTTTCCGCGCTTCTCCCGGTCCAAGGGGTCCGCGAATGGTCCCGGGAAACCCCCCCCCCCCCCCCCCCCTGCTGAGGTATGCTTGGACTACTGGTGTTTTTAGTGTGGCAGCTAATAACCGTAAAACTCCCGATTTAAACATCCATCCCACACCACCCATACTCTGATGGAAGCTGATGGTCAACGACGGTCTTAGACGAGTCCTGCGCTCGAGTGTGTGTCAACATGGAGGCTATCTGGGTCACTCACGCTCTCTCTCCACTGCAGGCTGACGTCCAGTACGACAATACTACACACTACACACACACACACACACACACACACACACACACACATGATGTGTACATAGAGATGTGATCACATGCTGTCCCCAGGTCCAATTTGTACGATCAGATGCCACCAGGTTAATTAGATTTTAATTCGATTAAATTAGATTCGACGACAACCCCCCCCCAAAAAAAACAAGCTAAACAATGTCCCAAAATGCATGTATGTTGTTAGCTCCACCAAGACCCCTCCGCGCTCCTCCTTCCGGGTTCGGAGGTGTGTTGGGGGCAGGGGGTCACCTGTGGTCCATTGTTGCGGTGGTACAGACGTCATGTGACCTGCTCACCTGAGCCCCTCACGCACACACACGCTACGCCACACACACACACACACCCACCACACACACTGTCACAGGCCACTGGAGTCTGACTGCTGGCCTTCTTTTGATGATGTGTTCTGGTTTTGTTTTGGTGTGTATTTCTCGTGTTCCTATCACCGTTCACTAAAAAGAACTAAAGAGATATTGGATAGCCACAAACGAAATGCATTGTTTTATCACTGTTGTCGTCATGGTACTGTATTTAACGAAGAAGGAGATGGAGAGGACAGATGCAGAAGATAGAAGAAGACAGGGAAGAAGAAAGAAAAAAAACAAGAAGAAACATTGTAATGACGTTAAACAAACTTTTGGGGCCATTACGTAAAAAAGAAGTAATTTTAATATGTAAACTAATGAGGAACCTGCTAAGGATTAAAATGTTGCCTTTTTCGTTGTCAACGAAAAGAGAAATTTATGGAGGTCCTCAGGCAGTGGGGAAGGTCGTGTACCTTTACTGAATTGGGACCTGGATCCAGGAAAGGGGCGGGGGGGATCAAAGTGGGAGGTGTGTGTTCATTTACTCTGAATCAGGTATAAATAGACTAAAATGGAAGACTGTAATTGGTTAATCAGAAACTGTTTGATGGTTTGAATCTCTCTCTCTCTCTCTCTCTCTCTCTCTCTCTCTCGCGTGCACAAACGTGTGTTCATGCGTACGCCGATGTGTGTGAGGATTAAACACATGGCTAGCGCTTAATAAGGGCTTCCTGTTTGTGTTAATCTCCTCCGAAATGGAATTGCATGCTAAAATATCGCAGCGCACGCAAGTTGTGCTTCCGTGACGCCCATTTTGAAGAGCATTTACAGTAGGCTGTAGCATGTATGCATTGCAGGCGTGTTATTACATTATATTCCTTTGGGTGTTTAGAGTCTAACATAACAGACAGGGCAACCAATTAAAGCCTGCAACGGGTCCTATTGAGATGAATGCATACAATACACTCGCATACATATTGCATTATGCCTGCACAATATATATATATATATATACAGTATATATTGTCCTATTTATATTAATATTGCAATGCAATGCTTTGTCTGTCTCTCCCCGGTGTGCATGTACTGTACTTGCAAGCAAGCAAGCGTAGCAAGCAAGCTTAGCGGCGCATTCACACTATGTTGCCTGGCAACCGATCCTGCCTCGCTGTGCAGTTGGAATATCCCACGTCACCCATATTGCATTTTAAACAGATCACCGTATGACATCTAATGTGCTTGCGTGGCGCTTCGGTAATTGTTCTACGCATGAGGAGAGAGAGGAAGAGAGAGAGAGAGAGAGAGAGAGAGAGAGAGAGAGAGATGGTGAGAGAGTCCTAAGGAATACATGTCTCCCAGCCCAGGCTAATGAAGGTAGAGCGAGCATCAGGCCTGGGATGACTCAGAGCCTTGTTAACTACGGGCCAAGAGGAATTCATTAGTAACCGTGTCAACGGGGGACTAAAGTGCGTGGGCCTGCTCTTTGCGTGGCTCTTCATAGACACCACGGCATTATCAAAACTATACACTGCTAATTATTGCATTATTAATCTCATCGTCGACGGCCGTGGCTATCTGTCTCCCCTCCTATCTCCTCCTCCTCCATCTCCATCTCCATCGCCGCTCCGGTCTCTCTCTCTCTCTCTCTCTCTCTCTCTGGCTGCGTCGTGTGTCTTACCCAGAATCCTCTCTCTGTCTCTCTCGCCGCCAGAGTCATCGAACGCTTCCCTGCTGACGAACGCCGAGAAGATCGCCACCATCACCACCACTCACAACCCCCAGACGGAGAACCGGTGGGTGGCGGCGTCCTACAATGAGTCACGCAGAGAAGTCCAGAGAACGGGATGTGTTTGGTTGTTGTTGTTGTTGCTCAACATACATCTTTTTTTTTCTCGTCTTACAGAAATAACTCAAAGTCTAAAGGAGCACCGCCACCTCCGCCGACACAGACTCAGTCCACGCAAGTAAGTGTGGAGGGGAGGAGAGTTTGTAGTCGGTGTGTCTCGTGGCGCGTCATGCGTTACTCAGCCTGGCGGTGGAGTAAGATGACCTTTGTCGGGCGTCCAAAAAGTCTGATCCTCCTCTGCGCCCTGATCGGCATGTTAAGGCCACATTCGTTATTCATCCCATTGCTTTTGCTGGGTGATTCGACCGCCATTCACCTGCTTTTGAGTCTGCTTGTAATAGATTAAGGAGTCTCTACATCTCTCGATCTCTACTTCTCTCTCTCTCCCTCCGTCTCTCTCTCTCTCTCGCTCTCTCTTTCTACTTCTCTACGTATCTCCATCTGTAAATCCCCCCATCTCTCTCTCTCTCTCGCTCTCCATCTGCTTTCTCCTTCTCCCCGCCTATCCCTATGTCTCTCTCCCTCTCTCTTATCCTCTCCGTCGTTCTCCTCTAGGATGCAGAGTTCTACTCGGTGGACCTGGAGCGAGACAGCAAGGGCTTTGGCTTCAGCCTGAGGGGAGGCAGGGAGTACAGTATGGACCTGTATGTGCTGAGGCTGGCCGAGGACGGGTCTGCGGTCCGGAACGGCAAGATGAGGGTATGGCGTCAACCTTCTTCTTCTTATTATTATTATTATTTATACATTTTTGTAATTATGTATTCATTGGAAAGGGGGTTGAAAGTGCATCGGATCTGGAAAATTCTCTGGTATTCTCTGGAGTTTGGACTCAAAGGTGCCACAAGAATGAATCACGATGAAATTGTGATGAACGTTTACAGCAGATAGAGATCGGTCACACAGGCAAACAAATCCAGAAAAACAGGCAGGCAGGCGAAGGAATCCGAGGCCCAGAAAACAGGCAAGCAGTTTTAAAACAGGCAGGTCAGGAAAAACCAGGAAAGTAGAAAAAAGTAGAAAAAAGTAGAATGTACGTAAAAGTTTGGATCTGGAATGACAGGAGAGTTGGTCACACGGCCAGAAAAACCAAAAACCATGAAAATAAATCGGTAGCAGAATTCCTGACAGCACCACAGATCAGTATCGAACCTGTGTATTATTATTATTATTATTATTATTAGCGTTATTATTATTAGCATTGTTAGCGTTATTAGCATTAGCATTAGCTTCCTATGCCATGTGGTATTAGCGCTGTGACACCATGCTAGGTGCAAATTGGCAAAGGTCACTCCGTCATCATTCTCACACCTCATGTTAGCCTCAAGTGGTGAGCTGGTCGTCATGGTGATCGCACTCACACACACTCACTTGTGTTTTCAAGGTCGGCGACGAGATCCTGGAGATCAACGGCGAGAGCACAAAGAACATGAAGCACGCGCGCGCCATCGAGCTGATCAAGAGCGGCGGGCGGCGGGGCGCCTCGTCCTGAAGCGCGGCGACGGCTCGGTGCCCGAATACGGTAAGCGGCCGGCGTGAGCCAGCTAACGGTGAGCTAGCGGGAGAGCTAGCGGGCGGGCTAGATAATGGTGAGCTAGCGGGTGAGCTAACGGCGAGCTAGCGGGCGAACTAACGACGAGCTAACGGCGAACGCGCAGGCAAGCTAAAGGGGCTCTGGCAGGCGAGCTAACAGCGAGCGAATGGGTGAGCTAACGGGCGAGATAACGGCGAGCTAGCAGGCGATCCTGGTGTAGTCACGAGGATGTGATTGTTATTTTATTGTTATTTAATTGTATTTTATATTTGTCATCCATTATCCACTAATGCTGCTAATGGCAACATCGTAACCCCCCGCCCAGTCCTCCCCAACACCATTTCTGTGTCGGTTCAAGTATTATGGAAAACGTTTGCAAATAATAACATGAAGAAATTTGAGGTAGGCCTACAACACGAAGCACTCGACTAAAATCGGCTGCTCAGTACTTGACCTCTCACACTCAACAATCAACATGTTGACTGTTGATTGTTGTTGATGTTGTTATAGTCGTAATAATAATAGTAAGAATAATAACAATAATAATATATAGAATAATAAAAATAAGAATAAAATATAAAGAATAATAAATATTAAATAACAGATTTACCTACTGTACATTTGTAAATCTGTTATTTTATTTGGCACAAGAATTTCCTTCGGGATTAATAAAGTTCTATCTTATCTTACCTTATCTTAATATTAATAAGCAATGTTGCAATAAACAGTGATAGATGAGGGGAGTATGACGGCCGATGGCTTATCTGGGTGGTAGATGGATACACGTTACACAGTAGTACAGATGGAACCTCAAGCGCTGTGTGTCGTGTAGTCGAGTGAACACTCATGTCCCTGTGATAGCTGGTTACTCTGACTCGCTGTGTGTGAGTCGTGAGCGCCGAAGCATCGGAGTCGTCGCACAGTAATTACATTATCCCGGAGTTCACGTTTCGTATTTACCTTGGTTTTCCCCCGACAAAACACACCCCCCTACTGCTCGTCACGGTCTCTGATGTCGGTGAATGATCAATGCATTTTTCTTCTTCAACTCTCCACCTCTTCCTTTCCTCCTCTCTTTTGGGACCCACTGTAAACACTGTCTCTTTCCTGTTCCCTGTATGTTCTCTGTTCCTTGCCTCTCTCTCCCTCCCTCCCTCTTTCTCTCTCTCCATCTCTCTCTCTCTCTCTCTCTCTCTGTTTTCTGATCCTCTTGTCGCGTGCGCTCTCTTCCTCCTCCTCCTCTTCCTCCTCCTCCTCTTCCTCCTCTCCTCCTCCTCCTCCTCCTCCTCCTCCACATTCTCCTCATCTCGCTGTGGGAACGATGAGGAATGAGAAGATGGGGGAGCCCTGTTTCTACCTTATGGGACAGAATCAGACCACGGTTTGTAGACAGCGCCCTCTGTAGGGCCGCAGCCAAACTCCACCCGTTCGGCGTCCTTATCCACCTTGTGTGGGCATGAGTACATCATCAGACAGTGGGGCAACTTCACCACCTTTCATGGAAACGTTTATCCGACCTTACCAATGCTTGTGTGGGCATGAGTACATCATAAGACAGTGGGCAACATCGGTTTAGGCATCAAACACCAAGCGTTAGTCGCGAGAGGCATGGATGTCCAAACTGCACTTATCTCGCGCTCAAACGCATTTTGCAGCCACGCACACAATAACCTCATAAGACGCTATTGCCCAATGATCCCTCTGTATGTATCTTGTGCTGGTGCACCTCTACTTGCTTCCCTACCGTTTTGGAGTTGGGGGGTTATTGCATTCGAGAGTAGTTCACAATTCATTTTCACAATAGGCGCTTGTGTGTTTCTAAGCGGTTAAACAGTAAAAGGTGATGGGTCTTCACAACTTTCATGGAAACGTTTATCCGACCTTACCAATGCTTGTGTGGGCATGAGTACATCATAAGACAGTGGGGCAACATCGGTTTAGGCATCAAACACCAAGCGTTTAGTCGCGAGAGGCATGGATGTCCAAACTGCACTTATCTCGCGCTCAAACGCATTTTGCAGCCACGCACACAATAACCTCATAAGACGCTATTGCCCAATGATCCCTCTGTATGTATCTTGTGCTGGTGCACCTCTACTTGCTTCCCTACCGTTTTGGAGTTGGGGGGTTATTGCATTCGAGAGTAGTTCACAATTCATTTTTCACAATAGGCGCTTGTGTGTTTCTAAGCGGTTAAACAGTAAAAGGTGATGGGTCTTCACAACTTTCATGGAAACGTTTATCCGACCTTACCAATGCTTGTGTGGGCATGAGTACATCATAAGACAGTGGGGCAACATCGGTTTAGGCATCAAACACCAAGCGTTTAGTCGCGAGAGGCATGGATGTCCAAACTGCACTTATCTCGCGCTCAAACGCATTTTGCAGCCACGCACACAATAACCTCATAAGACGCTATTGCCCAATGATCCCTCTGTATGTATCTTGTGCTGGTGCACCTCTACTTGCTTCCCTACCGTTTTGGAGTTGGGGGGTTATTGCATTCGAGAGTAGTTCACAATTCATTTTTCACAATAGGCGCTTGTGTGTTTCTAAGCGGTTAAACAGTAAAAGGTGATGGGTCTTCACAACTTTCATGGAAACGTTTATCCGACCTTACCAATGCTTGTGTGGGCATGAGTACATCATAAGACAGTGGGGCAACATCGGTTTAGGCATCAAACACCAAGCGTTTAGTCGCGAGAGGCATG
>PIJE02000724.1:99771-114771 GCA_002895965.2 Coryphaenoides rupestris | reverse complement strand
ATTTATTATGAACGCCATGAGGTGTCATGTCAGCCATAATGGTCACTCTGGAGAGATACTGATGAATGGGCTGAGCAGATTGCTTTGACGTCATCGCTTTGACAGCCACGTGTTACCGAGTGTGTATATATATATAGATATATACTGGATATAAATCTCTCTCTTCTTGCAGTTTTATCTTTTATCTTGCTATTTTATATTATATTATATTCTTTTCTGACGACTCTTTTGCCTACAATGTCACAAGCATTTCACTGTTCAGAATGGCGCCGTGTTCTGAAGAACTGGACTTTGACTGGACTTTGACTTTGACTTGACAGAGAGATGAAAGCACACATGAAAGAACGACCGTGTTATGGACCAAAGGACCAGTAACTCCCCAACGTTGCTGGTCTGTATGTGTGCATGTGTGTGTGTGTGAGTGTGTGTGTGTGTGTACGTGTGCGCGTGTGTGTGTGTGTGCGTGTGAGTGTGTGTTCCGAGATAAAGAAAATGGACTTTAAAAAGAAATTAGCACATTGTTTCGCAGAGGAAGATTTATTTGGGTTCTGGAAAAGTGTGATTCTTGAACCCAAACTAACGACGACATTAACGTGCAAATAAACTCCTTAACGAGATAAAAGGCAATTAAGACTTGAAGTACGCTGCTCCGTGATCGCACCCTGACGGTGAAGTGGGAAGCAGGCACCGTCGAGCAAAAACGTTGTGGGGTCAAGACGTCCTTCTGAGTGATCCTTATGTACAGCTGTGGAGCGCGGCGGACACGTCTTTCCCCCTTTCCCGCCAACCAAAAACCTCCAGGCAGCAGTAGTGAACGATACAGCGGGGGAAATCACTCTGCAAGTAATTGGTACATGATGTACAAATGATGATGCAGTATATGTACGATCAATTGGAGACGCAGATACCGATTTTTACAGATACAAATCCCTCCGCGTTCATTTGTGCATTTGCGTTTCGTGAATTACGTAACATTGATGAATACTATTGAGATCCCGTACGAGGCAACTATTCTTCATCTCCAGCTTTTTGGAGTAAGTAAAAACCCAGAAGGCGTGTGTGTGTGTGTGTGTGTGTGTGTGTGTGTGTGTGTGTGTGTGTGCGCGCGTGTGTGTGTGTTTTTTTTTGCCTGTAATTTTCCTGGGAGCTGTGCTAAAAAATAATAACATTTCTGCAACAAAACAGCTCCTCATATTGGATCACGGCGTCCCCTCGGAGGAGGCCTATTTACCCAATAAGTTCTGTGAGCAACTGGACGGACGGACGGACCGATCTTAAAACAGGGTTTATAATGAACAGAGTGGCGGCCGCTGGAACCTGCGTGTTCATCGCGTCCACTGTACGACACGACAACTCCGAGTTTGATTGTGTTTCACTTATCTTGATACTTTGCTAATCCTTCAGCCTTCGGGCACATTTAAAAAAGCCTCCTAATTCTTCTCGAGTCTCGCTTCCTTTGATTCGCACGTTGTTATCCCTCCTTTTCTCTGCCTCCATGAAAGTGGATTATCCTTTCTGGGTGATTCCTCCTCCTCCTCCTCCTCCCCCACCTCCTCTTCCTCCTCCTCCTCCTCCTCCTCCTCCTCCTCCGGTTGTGTGTATTGCACTTGTGTGTACCATGGTTGTGTGTATTGCGGTTGTGTGTATCACGGTTGTGTGTATCATGGTTGTGTCTATTGTGGTTGTGTGTATTTGCTCGTGTGTGTATTGCACTTGTGTGTACCATGGTTGTGTGTATTGCGGTTGTGTGTATCACGGTTGTGTGTATCATGGTTGTGTCTATTGTGGTTGTGTGTATTTCGATCGTGTGTAATGCACTGCGGTTATGTTTGTGTGTATCACGGTTGTGTGTATCGCGGTGTCGCGTGTGTGTCATATTTGTGTGCACTGCGTTTGTGTGTTTTTTTACGCCACGAGGGAATCGATGCCTCATCTCCCGAAAGCTCCTGTGGTCCTAACAAGAGAGAGAGAGAGTCATGATTAGCTATTAACCCCTCTGTCTCAAACTCACTGCGGGGGGAAATGTGGATCTGCGAACTGGAACGTGCGCTATTAGAGAGGCGTCTTTTTTTTTCACTCACTTACTTGAGGCGAGGAAAAAGTGTTTGTGAAGTAATTGGAACGGCGACGCGAGGAAATAGCTTCGATCGACGGGCGTTCAGAGATGTACAAAAAAAACACAGAAACACACAATCAACCAGTCGCGAGGAACAAGTACGATCAACAAACGCCGGCGTCTTCTCACCCATCGTCGTCCCTTAGATGTCGCATTCCTGTGTGCAATTTTTTTTTGATTTGTGTGTTTCCAGCCTTTTCACCGAGGGTGTGAATTGTGTGTGCTGTCTCAGAGGAGAGAAGTCGTTGGGGTCTTTAGTCTCGGAAAAAACGCCGACGTTTCACTGCCTCCGGAAGGTGGAATCGGTGTCACAACAGCCCCCAAGTAGAAGCATTTTTATAGGAGAGATCATATAATGTATTCTGATGAACTGTATGGGTCGTGCTCACTCTTCCAGGGGGTAAGCGACGTGGCGGCGATGATTGGCGCGCCGTGATGTAACGGCGATCTATTCTCGACAGGTCGGGATACAGAACTTCCGTCGCAGCGATGACAGACAGTGTTCTGTTAGCCGCGGCGCTGTAGTAGCAACGCTGTCGTTCGAATCAAAGGCCAGACGGGATGTCGCCGCCTCTAATAGACTCGACACACTTCTGTCAGACGCACAATAGCTTCTCCTATATAACCCGACGGCGGCTGTCCACCCTTTTTTAACAGCCAATAGCTTTTCGGGGTAGATAACGGGGGCGTGTCTACCTGCCGTCGCTCGGCATCCTAACCGCTTATTTGGACGCGACGTGATGATGATGTGATGATCGATTGTGATACGGGACGCAGACGTGACGTCCGACGTTCTGCCGCCAGACACGCCTCACCCACACCAGGAATTCAGCGCACACACACACACACACACACACACACACACACACACACACACACACACACACGACACACACACACCACCCAGCACACAACACACATGCACACACACACGCACACATACACACACACCGCATGCTCATACACACACACACATGCACACACGACAAGCACACACTCACACACAACACACGCACATGCACACACTCACACACACACACACGCACACCCACACACATATATACACACACACACCACATCAAGGCTCCCGTGTACTCATCTGCACATGAGTGCATCAAAGCGTTTCACAAATTCACCATCCTCTGCATGTTATTCTTCTTCTTCTTCTTCATCTTCTTCTTCATCTCTGTCTCTGTTTCATGTGCTAAACACACATCCACCGACATGAGGTTGATGTTGTTGTTGTGGTGTTTGTTCGTGAGCTATCGTGCCGCTCTGCTTGATAGGAAACAGCCCCGGAAGACCGCACAGAAATCTGTTGTTCACGTTGTTGTTCACGTCGTTGTTGCTCTTCATGCTGTTGTTGTAGTCACGTGTATGACGTAGGGCTACTGAGTCCTCTCCCATCCTCTCCCATCAGCGCAGCTCCGCCATGACTCGATGTGTGACACATCTACCACCATACCGACGAGTATTAATAGACACCGCTAAAAAAAAAAAGTATAGAGGAAAAAAAAAACCATGCCCACAGAGACGGCTGGCAGTAGCGACGCAGCGCCACCGCCGTGGTGAATCCCTTCTGATTATTACGTTATTTACACGTGTGAGCTGCTCGGTGTGTCATGCGTCCGAAATGATCACACGCACTCTGATACACACACACACACACACACACACACACACACACACACACACACACACAGACATATCTCTGGTGTTTCAGTGTCTCGTGTCTAAAGGCCTGACCAATTAAATCTCCCCGAATTTCCCTGGCGACCTTCGTCGAACGTCGAGACCCTCCGGACACACAGCCTCATTCCCGCCTCTCGTAAAAAAACATCTTCGTCTTCACTGCTTTTCCTTTTAGACGTGGCAACCTTCTGAATGTATTTGTGGACACATGTTGTTCCCGGGTACATTTGTATCAGGGCTGTAGTCGAGTTCGATTGGAGACCAAGGCCATATGGCGATCGTTATATTGATTGCCGAAATTATAAAAGGAAGGCACAGTCTAAAGGAATATTTAAACACAATTAGCATGTCTTGGGGACAAAATTCATTGTAGGTCGCTCGTAGATGTTCATAATATTACTAAACTAGAATTGGATGTCTAGCCTATTAAAATTCTAAAAGTAGTCCACTGAGACCAACTCATCCGAGGCCGATTCAAGGCAGAGTCACATTCACTCCAAGTCCAAGACGAGATCGAGACAATCACAAATTTGAGAGACCGGTCTCAAGACCAAGACCAGACTCCAGTGTGTGTGTGTGTGTGTGTGTGTGTGTGTGTGATTGATGGCTGATTTAAGCAGCCTCACCTGGCCCAAGTCAGTGCTCATACACTCTGACTCTGAGGTTTAGGTGAGGCTGCACCCCTGTGGGGTAATCGAGGCACACAGCGTAAACCATCCATCACCACACACACACACACACACAACACACGCACGCACACACACACACACACACACACACACACACACACGCCGCGCGGCAGGGGGGAGTGCTTGACATGTCGCCGTGTAACACCTGCTCTGTCTGTAACATTGTGCCAACTCACCAATAAACTGGTGTGAGCACAACACTTGCGGTGTGTGGCAGGGTCAACGACCACAACATGTTGCTTGTCTGTGTGTGTGCATCTGAATGTATTTGCGAGGAGGTATAAGAGCGGTTGTCCTGGCAACTGGAAGGTTGCTGGTTCGATCCCCGGGCTCCTCCCCCTCCTAGCTAAGTGTGGAGGTGTCCCCTGAGCAAGACGCCACCTAACCCTACCTGCTCCTGACGTGTTGGTTGACACCGCCGTCGGTGTATGAATGGGTGAATGTGAGGCAATACTGTAAAGCACTTTGGATAAAAGCGATGTATCAATGCAATCCATTTACCATGTTGTATTTGACATGAATGGAACAGTCGTTGGGAGTCATTTGTCCTCAATGTTCTTTGCCTGTATAGTGTTCTGTTCACCGCTTGCTTTAAGTGAAGGCCTGTGCCTCCTTGGCCAGGCCCTATTGCCCGATCCGGCCGAGTCTCATTGTATTTATTATGAACGCCATGAGGTGTCATGTCAGCCATAATGGTCACTCTGGAGAGATACTGATGAATGGGCTGAGCAGATTGCTTTGACGTCATCGCTTTGACAGCCACGTGTTACCGAGTGTGTATATATATATAGATATATACTGTGTATAAATCTCTCTCTTCTTGCTGTTTTATCTTTTATCGTGCTATTTTATATTCTATCTTTTCTGACGATTCTTTTGCCTACCATGTCACAAGCATTTCGCTGTTCAGAATGGCGCCGTGTTCTGAAGAACTGGACTTTGACTGACTTGACTTTGACTTGACAGAGAGATGAAAGCACACATGAAAGAACGACCGTGTTATGGACCAAAGGACCAGTAACTCCCCAACGTTGCTGGTCTGTATGTGTGCATGTGTGTGTGTGTGTGTGTGTGTGTGTGTGTGTGAGTGTGTGTACGTGTGCGCGCGTGTGTGTGTGTGTGTCCCGAGATGAAGAAAATGGACTTTAAAAAGAAATTAGCACATTGTTTCGCAGAGGAAGATTTATTTGGGTTCTGGAAAAGTGTGATTCTTGAACCCAAACTAACGACGACATTAACGTGCAAATAAAGTCCTTAACGAGATAAAAGGCAATTAAGACTTGAAGTACGCTGCTCCGTGATCGCACCCCGACGGTGAAGTGGGAAGCAGGCGCCGTCGAGCAAAACCTTGTGGGGTCAAGACGTCCTTCTGAGTGATCCTTACGTACAGCTGTGGAGCGCGGCGGACACGTCTTTCCCCCTTTCCCGCCAACCAAAAACCTCCAGGCAGCAGTAGTGAACGATACGGCGGGGCGCATGTGTGTGTGTGTGTGTGTGTGTGTGTGTGTGTGTGTGTGTGTGTGCGGACCCCCCCCCGCCGCGAATGAGACGGCGTCCCCCCACCCACGTTATGACGAGGGCCATCTGCACCATGTCCCCCTGGCTCCCCCGGGGGGGCAGACCGAGCGAGCGAGCGAGAGTGACAGCGGCGTTTTGCATGAGCTTCTCATATAGCTCAGGAGTTGATTGAAGTCTCCTCATTAGCATGACCCCCCCCCCCCCCCCACCCCCCTCCCTCTCTCTTACCCCCCCCCCCACCACCAACGGCCCCCTGCTGTTAGCCGGCGCTCTCAGGTGCGCTTTTGGAGTTATATGAGGAGCCGCCGTGACTGGCAGAGCCTGCCGGTCGCCTGCGGGGATAATGATGGGAGATCTGTGACCTTGTCATTACAGCCCGGAATCGCCCGATGGAGGCGTGGGGGAGCGTTATTGCATGCTAATCAGGCTGCCTTCCAAACTGTCTGCCATGAAGAAGAAGAAGAAGAAGAAGAAGAAGAAGAAGAAGGTGGCACCAGAGACTCCACCGGTACGGACACGTGACCGACTCACTGACTGCCCAGACCAGACCGGACCGGTGGACTGTATATGACAACGAGACAACAGTGATATATTGCTGTGTCCTTCAGCAAATGTACTCTTTGGAAGTTCGCTTTGGATAAAAGCATCTGCCAAATGCCCTAAATGTAAATGTAAATGTAAATGTAAACGTAATGCTGCACCGCCGCAATTCTGATGACACAAAGGCAAAGGCATAAGACAAATTGAAAATAAAAACATGCGCGACGCCAAAAAAAAAACGCCCCCAAAATCCTTTTTTACATTTACATCCTCATACATACATTTATCTGTTTAAACGTACATGATATATGCGACCGCCTTTGGCTGCCGAACGATGAATGCTGACGACGAGAATAGCTCCCGCTGGTTTCGTTTTGAACTCGACTCAAAGGCAACAGCTTTAACCGGGGATCCGGGGAAGAGACGACGCGGCGTGCACCATGGTTGGGATGGAGGCTGGCGGAATCCAAGCACAGAACCCGGATCCGTATGTCGCGCGAGGAGCCGCGTTGCCGTACACACACACACTCACACGACGTCGCTCGCAAAAACGACGTCACCACCGGCGGCGATAATGGGGCCGATCAATAACGCCGGCGTGTCTTTAAAATAGCATCTTAAATAGCATAATCCAAAAAATGCTTTAATAGCTTGTCTCGCTGGTTGTTATGTAAGGATCCATTTTGGTATAAGCTGCCAAATACCACTGCTTTGTGATTTTTTTTTTCCCCCCTCCCTCCTCAATTTCAATTCATTGGATTATGTTTTGGTGTCAAATGGAATCTTGTTACGTTGCACACTGGAGCTAGAACGTGTTCCGTCCCCGGAGAACGCCCGTCTTCACTCTTACAGAATGAGTGCATCCATTGAGACAGGCTTCACATGCCTGCATTCATCCACCCATCCATCATCCATCCATCCATCTATTCATCCATCCATCCAACAACAACAACAAGTCCAAATACACAACTGTGGGAGTGTGCGTGTTTGGGGGCTGGCTTAATTGGCCCCACCTGGCCTGAGTTAGAGTCTGGGGGGGGGGGGGGGTGGGGCTGCAGCCTCACCTGGCCCAGTTATGCTTTAACTCCGGGTTAAGGACGCATTTAACCCCGGATTTAACCCCGGGCTAAGCAGCGTTTCACACTTGCATTTTTGAAAGAGGGTTAGCGCCTCTTTTAACCCTGGGTTAACTAACCCTGCTACGCTTTTGCGGCGCTAACCCCGAAATGCGGTGCCAAGAACAATCGTGTGAAACATTGTTGGGGTTAGACGGTAACAGCGATAGGAAGACTCTCCATCCAACCAACAGACCGCAACCTCACCTCATTTACATATTAACGCGCAATCTTGAACATTCATTTCTCTGTACTTAAAATAAAATCGAAAACCTCCTCATACACTCTTCTCTTCTCCAGTTTCATTTTTATTCTCTCTCGTCGCTCTCTCGCTCTTTGTGTGTGTTTAATTAGTATCGCCATCACATCGGCGTGATGGCGTCATTCTGACAGGGAAGCGGCTAAAACGTAAACAAAGGTCACGTGCTGGGCCGGTCCAATCATTTTCGATAACCCAGTAAATATTCAAATGAGAACGTTAACCCGCGGGGTCTACAAGCTTACAGTGTGAAACGCTGAACACTAATACCCGGGGTCAATTGTTAGCTAACATAGAGTCTGGGGGGGCTGCACACCTGGGTGCATTGGCTAATCACTGCACCACATGATGCGTCACTCGGGGAGCACTAACATGCTAGCAAGTACCACCTTGCTCTGTCTGCCATTTGAACAAACAATTGCAATAAACCGGAACTTTTAACGCCACTACTGCCCGTGTCCTTGGAGGAGCCCCGGACTAAGCCACCCGATGTGGCATTGTGGCAATGAACATTGTTGCAGCAACGTCCCCAACATCCAAACCCTCCAACACAAGGTGCTTCTTCTGTCTTGTGCCACTGCTGCAGCGGGGGTGGAGGACCAGACCGGCCTCTCAGCTCAGTGTCGCTTCTCTCCGGCCTCCAGCGCATTCCCGGAGGCTGTGTCGGCTCGTAGCGAACCCGATGACCCCCCCCCCCCCGCCCCCGCCCTCCCCCCACCGGCGCTCTGCAAAACAGGACTGTTTGACACGAGCCGGTCACAGCCTGCACGCCGATGTCTGCTAAGCCCGGGAGCATCTGTCCGAGAGGCTGGTATTGTGGTAGCGAATGCCTTGGTGAGGCTGGTTCTGTCTCCACATCCCAAAGTAAATATTGACTAGCTTGCTTGTTCATGCCAATGCGCTCGTGTTGGGGATGTTGTATTGATTCACCAGAACAGAACAGAACAGTTTCTGGTTGAGGTTGAGCGAGGTGTTCAGAGGCAGCAGGGGGGGGGGGGGGGGAGTTTTGGAGCATGTGTGCAAGAAACATTAACACATTAACACAATAACACAATAACACAGTGTATGCTTGGCCCATAATCATATGACCTGTAAAGCCCGTTGAGACTGTAACTGTGATTAAGGGCTGCGCCAATAAAATGTACTTGACTTGACTTGTATTCCCGTATCAGGATATGAGAATCAAGATTCACGAGTCAAGAAGTTTAATTGTTGAATTCAATATAATAATATCTTCGCAGAACCTATCGACCACAGTGCATGATGGATTCAAACTGTAGGTTGCTTGGCGACATCTGAACTGAGACGGGGTTCAGACGGCATTGATTTAACGTATATCTGTATGAGAAGATACCGTTTCCTATGTTTAACTGAACATGAACGCATTATTAATGCATTTATGCTGTCTGTCAAGGGAGAGAAAAAACCACAGGTTGACCCTGCCTTTTCATCAGCTCTCTATCGCTCTCTATCACTATCTCTCTCTCGCCTCTCTCTCTCTGTCTCGCTCTACCTATTCTGAGATATGGAAATGTAATCAAATTCCAAAAGACGCAACGAAAGGCGAGCTACAGTATATGAGGAAGGAACGCAATTCAATTTCCAGCGCCGTGTATCAACACAGATCCCTCCGCGGCTGAACACCAGAAAAAAAAAAAAAAAAAGAAAACTGAAATAATGGTGGCCCTGTGACCCGCTCATCCCTTTGGATGAGGTAACGTCGCGGTGCAGCCGTTAACCCCGCAGCCCTTCAGGAGAGACGGGTCTCACGGGAGCGGAGGATCGAGGACACAAATAGACGTGGACGAGGTTTCATAACTGAACTGCTTGTATGCCAAACCATTACCCGCCAATACGTGCTATACGTGACGCGTCTACCATGTGACACGTCTACCATGTGACACGTCTACCATGTGACACGTTCACACATTGTGCCACACGACGTTGCACAACGTGAGGTCTTTCAATAGCGAACGGTAAGTCAAGAAAACGATCAAATTGCAATTTGAATCTCGATTCAAAAGCTACGTGTAAACAAGTTAAGTTGCAGACTGAAAACAGACGATAACAGAATCAGATTTTTTGTATACTAGTTTTTTTTAAATGTCATTATTTTCTTATAATAACGACGACAATAAATACAATTGAATTAAACAGATGATAACAGAATCCAATTTTATTGTATCCTAGTTTTTTTTTTAATCTAACTATTTTCCCATTAAAAGTGCTGTATGTAAGAATCATGAATCCGTTCAGGGACTACATGTAGGATTTTACATGAACAAATCTCTTTTAATCACCAGTTTGTGAGCAGGTTGTGGTTGAAGTTAAAACATGAGAGCTTCCCAGACTCTCTCTCTGTTGTGTAGAACAGCTTTTTGGGCTGATTTTCTCTTATATTGGAGTCGGGTCGGATTTCGCGGGAAAAAGGAACAAAGTGACACGTGAGCGTGGATAATTAAAATTTATTTTAGATGATATATATACTTTTTTAAATGTGTACAGGTTTAATTATGATTCAAAACTAATATTAGTTTCTGATTGCTCAACCCACGGAGCTCAGAATGCACTTGATTCTTAAATTTCGTACCTTTTTAATAACAAACAACAATAAAATACAATTTGAATGCAACATGTTGTCTAATTAATATGGCATCGTATAAATTGGCGTTTCAGATGTACATTTGGTGTATGCATTTTGATGTTTTTAATTGAGGTTGTTATTACAGTGAATGGCTGTGTTCTCATTTTAATGTCTCCATCTAATTAGTATTCCCGCCAGTGAAAGATAGCAGTTCTCAGGTTGGTACGTAGCCTCGCTATTATATTTTTTTTGTAAAGAAATGTACCACATTGTGTTCAAATCCATTCACGGTGCGCTGCTGTCTGCTGTTGTGGTCGTAAATGTCCTTCAACGTTATAACACCGAGATTTGGTGTTCGCTTGATTTAGAATTGTTGATCGACTGCCTTGCCTTGGAGAAAACGTTTATTTTGAATCGTGGCAGGGGGGGAACAGAGGAGTAGCGGAGCAGTTGAAGGTTTTTTTTTGAAAAGAGGGATGGTTTTTACTGCGTTTCATTTTCAATCTGCGCAACAGAAGATCTGCGTCGCAGCAAAAATGCTTTTCACTCCGAAGAGTAAGCCCTGCATGCATGAAGGCGATGGGATTCAAATAGTGTCAATAATAGTATTCACAAACTCATGTTACATTACTCAAAAAAGACGATGCAAAAATAAATCTGTAAATATCTGTGTATCTGTAAATCTGTATCTGTGATATTAATTGACCACACGAATCATAATCTACCTCCACCTTTTTGTGCGGATTCTTTCGAGATTCACAAAATCCACAAATGCGAGGAGCATGTGGTTCATAAAAGGTGACTCATGTGACTATTGTCTCATAAAACGCAATGTACTGTATAAATACACACAGAGTATCTGTAACCGTGTCTCTCATTCAGCGCTTGTACTTCGTCATTTGTAAATAATGACGTATCTCGTAAAAGACAATGCAAATGCAAGGCAATATGACACCGACAACAATGCTACGGTGATACAGAAATATCTGTGTTACTCTGCAAGTAATTGGTACACTGATGTACAAATGATGATGCAGTATATGTACGATCAATTGGAGACGCAGATACCGATTTTTACAGATACAAATCCCTCCGCGTTCATTTGTGCATTTGCGTTTCGTGAATTACGTAACATTGATGAATACTATTGAGATCCCGTACGAGGCAACTATTCTTCATCTCCAGCTTTTTGGAGTAAGTAAAAACCCAGAAGGCGTGTGTGTGTGTGTGTGTGTGTGTGTGTGTGTGTGTGCGCGCGCGTGTGTGTGTGGTTTTTTTCTTCCTGTAATTTTCCTGGGAGCTGTGCTAAAAAATAATAACATTTCTGCAACAAAACAGCGCCTTATATTGGATCACGGCGTCCCCTCGGAGGAGGCCTATTTACCCAATAAGTTCTGTGAGCAACTGGACGGACGGACGGACCTCGCCTGCTTCACGGCTCTTAGCAGCAGCTCCTGAGTTCTGGTGCTCAGGTGCTGGTCTTGGTACTGGTTCTGGTAAAAAAAAATAATAAATAATGGCTTCTGTCTGGAGGGGGGCTTCCATTCAGAGGCCACGGCCTCCAAAACTCTTGGAATTCTCAGCCCAAACAGCCAAAGGCTGGGTTTCAAAGCCGTGTATTAAAACAACACATCTTCTCTGCTGCCTCCACTCGAACAATACTGTGTTGTCTGCAGGTATCTGTGTGTCTGTGTGTCTGTGTGTTTTGTGTGATCTGTGTATTCTGTGTGTCTGTTTTTGTGTTTTGTGTCCTGTGTGTCTGTGTGTCTTTGTCTGTGTGTCTGTTTGTTTGTGTGTCTGTTTGTTTGTGTGTCTGTGTGTCTGTTTGTTTGTGTGTCTATGTGTCTGTGTGTCTATGTGTCTATGTGTCTGTGTGTCTGTGTGTCTGTTTGTTTGTGTACCTGTGTGTCTGTTTGTTTGTGTGTCTGTGTGTCTGTGTGTCTGTGTGTTTGTGTGTCTGTGTGTCTGTTTGTTTGTGTGTCTGTGTGTTTGTGTGTCTGTGTGTCTGTTTGTTTGTGTGTCTGTGTGTCTGTGTGTCTGTGTGTCTGTGTGTCTGTGTGTCTGTGTGTCTGTGTATCTGTTTGTTTGTGTGTCTGTGTGTCTGTGTGTCTATGTGTCTGTGTGTCTGTCTGTCTGTCTGTGTGTCTGCGTGTCTGTATCTGTGTGTCTGTTGTGTTTGTCTGTGTGTCTGCCTGCGTGTCTGCGTGTCTGCATTTCTGTCTGTCTGTGTGTCTGTGTCTCTATGTACGCATAATAAACAAAGACAATTAATAAAATAACATTATCGTTCGGATCGTTCTAAGATTGCTTCGATTGTTCTCAGCCTCACTTGCAAGTTGCTTTTGACGCGACTGACGTGCATGTAATGTAACGCAATATTACTGCACATTATTATTCTTATTTCCATTCTGCAATAATGAAAGGCTTGTTAAATGTAGAGAGCAACTCCCCTGCCGTGGCATATCGCCTTAATAGATCTTGAATAAATCAGAATATAAATAAAATAGGGCTTTAGACGAGACCTGCAATTACATTAACAAAAACCAAGCACATGTGCTGTATAATCACGATCAATTGCCGCGATACAGTATGTTCCCATAATAGTTCTGTTCCTTCTTCTGTTACTCTGACGGCAGGATGGGGGAGGAGCCAAACAGAGGACTCTATTTTAAGACGACAAAGGTTTGCCACACACATTGTGTCACAAGCAGCGAGCCGAGGTGTTACATAATGTTTGGGTTATGTTCAACCCGTATAACAGCCACTGATGAACTGACGATTGTGTCCATGTCACACGTAGTAATGTGTAGTAATGTGTAGTAATGTGTAGTAATGTGTAGTCCATGAGTACAAAAAAAAAAACCTTAATACTAGCAAATGCCGTCTAGATTATATTCTAGGGTGGCAGTTGCGGAGGAGGTATAAGAGCGGTTGTCTGGGCAACTGGAAGGTTGCTGGTTCGATCCCCGCCGGGTTCTTCCCCCTCCGAGCTAAGTGTCGAGGTGTCCCCTGAGCAAGACGCCACCGAACCCTAACTGCTCCTGACGTGTTGGTTGTTACCTTGCATGGTCGACACCGCCGTCGGTGTATGAATGGGTGAATGTGAGCCTATAAAAATGCAATCCATTCACCGTTTTATATATTCGGATGCTTCTAGATGAAGATGCTATCGTCTCCGTGGCGGCGATGTGGTTGCTTAAATCATGCCTTTTGGTTTTCTTTTTTTCTTTTCCTTTGTTCATATGCAAATCTTGATTAATTAGAAGAATTACAAAAGCCGAGGAACGGGCGTACGAATGCAGAAACGCGTATCTTCATGCTGGCGACGTCCCAGCAGGCCTGCGGCACCGTCGCCACTGATCCCGCTGGCGTGATTGATATCCTCGAGTCGCGTGTTAAATGTCAACCACCGCCGTCGTACGAATTGTCCAAGTAATCCGCGTCAGTGTCACCCTTGGGCTCCAGCTAACAAGGTACGCTACGCTATGCCCTACACGTCTCGCTACTCTACACTATGCCTACGCTAGTGCGGTTACCACTCTGCTACACTCTGCTTACGGCTACGCTATGCATATGTTAGGCTGTTACGCTTATGCTATGCTATGCTACGCTATGTTATGCTATGTTACACGATGCTACAAATATGCTATGTTTGCCTACCCTACGGCTATGCTACGTTACATTAATAGCTATGCTACGCTACACTATGGCTACGGTTACATTATGCTCCTATGCTATGCTAAAGCTACACTATGCTATGCTACGCTATGCTACGATACGCTACGCTATGCTACGCTACACTTTGCAACGCTAAGTTACACTACGCTATGCTACGCTACGCTACGCTATGTTATGTCAACGACAACGACAATCCGTGTGCTAAATCGCGCCATTTCCTCCGCCATGTTACACAAATCGCTCCCCAGAAGCTCCCGCGGGATTCCCAGGAAGTGTATCTCTGAGGAAGGCCTATCGTCTAATCATCAAGTAAAATATTTGATTAAGAAACAAGGCTTTTATACTTGGGAGAATATGGCGCGCGGCGGATCGCACGGGAGCTGAAGAGAGAGTTCAGGCGAACGTCAGAGCTGTAGAGATTCGGTACTCAGTGTTGAAAGCGTGACAGTTTTGTCAGCCATTGAAGCCGAGGCCTATGAGGAGGAAGAGGAGGAAGAGGAGGAGGAACTGTTTCGGCGGGTGGGTGGGGGGTGGGGGGGGGGCTTAGCTGTCACGACAGACGAGGGATGGAGTTGGTTTTTGAAAGTGTGATTTTTCTCATAGTTTGACAGCGGAGCTCCTCCCTCCCGCTCGGAGAAAACACACACACACACACACGCACACGCACACGCACACGCACACGCTCACACACACACACGCACACACACGCACACCACACAGCACCACACGCTTACACACACACACACACACACACACACACACTCTCTCCCTCTCTGTTCTCCGCCGGTGGGGAACAAGAGAGTTGCTTA
>PIJE02000724.1:77271-87271 GCA_002895965.2 Coryphaenoides rupestris | reverse complement strand
CTGCCTCTCATCAGCCCCCTCGTCAGGCTGAACAGGACCTCTGTTCTTCATCTCATTGTCTCAGCCCACAGGACTCCTCTCCCATCTCCTCTCTGCTCCGTTGTTCCCCCCGGGCTCCCTGCTAGCCAAGAGAACCTCACGGCCCACACACTTACAAGCACCATGCTATATCCATCTATCCATCTATCCATCTATCTGTCTAATCTATCAGTCTATTCTGTCTGTCTGTTGTACCTGTCTGTCTCACTATCTATACTTTAATCACTCATCATCTATCTATCTATCTATCCTATCTATCTCTCCCTCTCTCTTTTCTCTTTTTATGAGCAATCTCTTTTCTCTCTTTGTCCCTCTCTCTCTCTCTCTCTCTCTCTCTCTCTCACACACACACACACACACACGACACACACGCACACACACATGCAGAATGTTCGTAAACGTGTATCCTAAAGAGACTTGCACTCAACCAAGCGACCGTATTGTGAGTTTGTTCTAATCCTGGTGGGAGAACAAGCTACAAAAAAAACCCACTCACACACACACACATGTACACACACACACACACACACACACACACACTCACATACACACACACACACACACACTCCCCTCCATTTTGTTCCTGATTTGTTGGTCGTGCGTCCTGTGTTTGTTTTGTCTTGTCTTCACGGCCTGCCGGCATCTCAGCGCCTCCTCCTTCCTCCTCTTCTCATCTCTGATTGTGTCGCGGTGCTCGCTGGCGACGAGCGGCCGTCCTATCTGCTGCTGGAAGCGTTCTCCAAGGTTGGGAGGCCTGCGAGGGCTGAGAGGACTGGGAAGGCTGGGAAGGCTGGGAGACTAAAACAGAGTTTCTTGCCGCAGGCCATCGCCACTGTGAACTCTGGTCTCACTCGGGTCCCCCCACTGCCCACTCCCATGCACAGAACTTGATACTACATTTTTTATATTGCCTTGTTGTTTGCTGATATGCCAACTTGTTTATATGCCTTTTGCTCTTTATTTGCCTATTTGCTTGCTGTTTATTTGCCTATTTGCTCATATTAATCATTCAAAAAAGCTGCTACTTTTGCTGTAAAGAAGATATTATGATTCTTTCCCCTTGTAATTGTAATATTTGTGATATTTGTATTGTTCTGTTGCACATTTCGCTGGGCATCGCCACTTTTTCATTTCACTGCACATCCTGTATGTGTATGTGACAATGAAACTTCTTGAATCTTGAATCTTGATCTGAATCTCTGAAGGGCTGGGCGAGTCTGGTTTTTGCTACGTGTCGACCAGCGGCCCCTCCTTCCACGAGGCTCATCCGTTTGTTGCTGACGGTTGTAATGGAATGGAATGGAATCTTTGGGGGGCAGAGGAAGTCTAATCACTTCCCCACGCTGGCAAAGCCTTCTGTGGTTGCGTCTAAGCCCCCCTTCTCTCTTCTTAACAGGATCTGTGGTAACAGTATGGAGGTCTGCAGCTCGCTGGCCACCGCATTTGTATTCTCTGGGCTTTGGCGGTGAATCGAGATGGTTACGGTTTGATAAGAACCACTGACGCATTTTATGGGCTACTAAACCCCTGCTTATGCATTAAGAGGCCCTCCAATTCGGCCATTTCTAGCTCGTTCATTGCGGACGATTGTCCGACATTTGGTTGAAGGATTGAGTTATTATTACGCGCGCGTGTCTGTGTGTGTCTGTGTTTTATTGTTTCCGGAGTTTATCCTTGCAAATTGCCGCTGCTCTGCTAAAATTGTTCGGATGTAACGGTTTTAAGTTTTAATAAACTGCAACGGGGCGCGGGCCGCAGAAAACCTTGATAAATGCTCTTCCGGAAAGTGGCTGTGTAATAGTAGGAGTTGTTTTCAGCGTACTTGCGATTTATCAAGCGATATATAAATGCAAGAGCAGAACTTCTTGGTCCCAAGAAAATGGTAAAATATATTATTAATGGTAAAATATAATATATTTTCTGAAGTGAAAACTTGTGAAACTTATACCATACCTCATAGAGTGTTGGATGTGCTACAACATACAAATGACAGTAAAAAAATGTCTATTGGCTTCAAAGAAAGCTTCCCCTATGTATGGTGGGTTCCCCATTGCCAACCCAATGCCCTGTGGACCTGCAAGGCAGCCATGTTGAACGGGTGGCATGTGGGTGACCTTAGCTTGTGGTGCAGCTGGTCAGACACAACGACAAGCCTCAGAATAAGCCGCCTGCCCTCCCTCCCCCCTCCTTCCTTCCTTCCGAAGGATCTTGTTGTGTCGCTTTCCTCCCACCATCTACCACATATGATCCACTTCTAAGTGACAAGGCTTTATAAGCCTGCGTTTTTTTCCTTCTTGTTTTCGCAAAAGTTTCCTTGTTTTTGCCAAGAGATTAGGTTTAATCAGTCCTCTTATCTGATCAGCAAGCACACACACACCCACACACACCCACACACACACACCCACACACAGACACACACAGGCACACACACACATAGACATGCTCCCCAGCTTTGGTTCAAACGTAGCCCCGGTTCTGTTCCATGTTCCCTGGCCCTCGCTCAAGCACACAGCACACGGTGTCATTGCCGCACGCTTGCATCCAGTTAGTTTTATATCAATATCTGAGTCTTTAAGGTGGGAAATAGTTTCATCCTTAGCGTTCTTTCATGACCTATGTGCAGTATATGTTGTCTTGACGTGTGATCAGCACTGTATTCATCCAGCCATTCACACATTTTTGTCTCCTTGTGCTTTTGTCAGAGGGGCGGATGTGTCTCCTGAACCCGGGTGAACTTTGCTTTGCCGCCTTAATATAATGTGACTCGGGGGGGGGGGGTCAAGAGTCACAGTGAAGACGTCTATCATTCGGCAACGGTGACGACCACGGCCACCCGCTTATGCAATCTCGCTCAAAAAAGGCGTACGACCTATGACGCAGACGCGCTGACTGTAATTTGCGAGTCAAATAATGACCACTGCGAAAAAGGTGGGCTGTTTATTTCGATGGAGTCATCCTCGCCGCAAGTTCAGCGTTTAACTTTATTCCATTATCGTCGCGGCTAATTCGGCAGCAACGATCCCCGACTGACATCTGAACAATTTTTTGTCGTGTCTCATTGTCTGCGTCATTGTGGGCCAGTCACAGTCGAGCGGTGTGTCTCTTTGTTGGCTTCAGAAAGACGCGTGACGTGAGTGATTATGGCTCCATTGTTGACAGCGTCGCAAAAAATAACGCGGCGGTTTCGACCACAATGGGAGGGGGCGTGTCCAATTCATCAGCCTCCAATGGCTGCGCCCGCCACAAGGGAGGCTTACTTTAAATAAATGGATTGCATTTATAAAGCACATTTATCCTTTACAGCACTGCCTCACATTCACCCGTTCACACACCGACGGCGGTGCCAACCCGTGCACCTCGACAGGAGGCGGAGCGAACCAGCAACCTTCCTGTTGCCAGACAACCGCTCTCACCTCCTGAGCTAAAGCTCCCCCTATAAAGTGATTTTAGAAATTTGATGTGTTCCAGTTTGATCAACATTTTTGGCCTCGTGTGGCAGTTATATCCGTTATCCATCATTTTTCCGTGTTCTTGGGAAACGTATTTCTAGGCTGTGCTGTGAACGGAAAGTGTGGGGACATTCACCTCTTTTTAACGACACAAACGACACAAACGACAACATAACAGCCATTTTGTACCGTAAGAATGGGTTGACCAATGCTAGCATGTAGTTCCACACGCGAGCAGAATATACAAGCGAGAACCGAGGCAAACAATGAATCATTCAGCAGGGGGGCCGAGAGAGAGAGAGAGAGAGAGAGAGAGAGAGAGAGAGACATTTCATCCGGGGTTCCAACCCTCTCTCTCCTCTGTGGCGGTGAGAGTGCTCTGAGATGAGTGTGTGTTGTACGTGGACCACCGTCTCTGTCACACCGAGGGCTTTCAGGGCTATTAGCGGAAATAGAGTTGCATGAGATATAAAGGCACTCTGCCACCCGATACACACGCACACACACACACACACACGCACGCATGGTGCCATGTTGCTATCCGGCGGAGAAAAAAAAAGAAGGAAAAAAAAGATAAAGGGAAGTTTGAGAGTTCATCATCGCCACCGGGCCCTTTTTTGTTTTTTTCTCCTCCCAATGATCTCGGTCTCTCTCTCTCTCTCTCTCTCTCTCTCCTCTCTCTCTCTCTCACACACACATTTCTTTCTGTGAAATGCTCTCGAACGTAAAGAACATTATCACAAACACACACACACACACACAGACACACACACATACACACAGACGGCCATATGCTTACACGCATACAGAAGGCAACAAGACAACACACACACAAAAACACATACTCTCTCTCTCACACACACACACACACACACACACACACACACACACACACACACACACTCACACCACACAAACACGCGTGCAACTATACACATGGTACCAACCATACCGCAAGTCTCTGTAGATTAATTAGCGGGCGCCAGAGGCAAAGGGGTTTTTTAAACAGCATCAAACAAGGCTAATAGATGAGGTTAGGAATCTACCGGTAGCCCCCCCCACCCCACCCCAAGGGGGTGGGGTGGGGGGGCTGCGTAGGCCACAAGCCACTGCTTCTGCGGTTCGGATCACAGCCCCGATACTGGCAACCCAAACGCCCGTGTTTCATGAAGCAGGCTGATCTGAGTGCCGTGTACTGACGCCATCGCTCTGGTGAGCTGGGTCGGACACACTCCCTACCCCGACCCTCTCTCTCTTTATCTCTCTCTCTCTCTCTCTTCTCTCTCTCTCTGCCCTCTCACCCCCCCACCCCTCCCCTCCCTGTGTGTCTCTCTCTCTCTCGCTCTGTCTCTCTTCCTGTCTCTCTCCCGCCTTCTGTCGCTGTCTTCCTCCTTTCCCCTCCCTCCCTCTTTCTCCCTCTTTCCCCTTTTCTCTTTCTTTCTCTCTCTGTCTCTCTCTATCCCTCCCTCTCTCCCCCTTTCTCTCTCCCTCTCTCTCTCCCCCTCTCTCTCTCTCCCTCCCTCTCTCTCTCTCTCTCTCTCCTCCCTCTCTCCCCCCCCCTCTCTCTCCGTGTCTCTCTCTCTCTCTGAACACAACTAACATGGGGTAATTTGTAATGTGTTCAGAAGAGAATGGAGGAAGTGGGGGCTGACAATGGAGGAGACTCGCAGCACAATTGGAAGCAACGGGGGTCCGCCTTCTCAAGTAGGCGGAGCCTCGTCGCCGCACGGCAACAGCGCGACTGTTCCGGGTGAAACCCTGCAACTCTATTTCAGATCATCACACACACACACACACACACGCACGCACACACACACGCACACACACACAGATACTGTGCGAAGAGAGGATATTTGCTCTCCATTTAATTACAGCTTTCGAGTTCCCCGAGAAATTTCAAGCCGTCTGTAGGTAAAGAGAGTCCCACTTTAAATTGCAGGAACAGACCTCGGGCAATTAACACATCATGAGAATAAGGAGCTTGTGTGTGAGCGTGTGTGTGTGTGTGTGTGTGTGTGTGTGTGAGTGTGTGAGCGTGTATATGTGTGTGTGTGTGTGTGTCTGTGTCTGTGTGTGTGTGAGATCCGAGTTAGAAGCGTGGGGTGTGCATTCTTGTCTACAATAATAGCGATAGGATTCCCACCTCAGGTATCATCAGATATTAAGATTACAAAAAACCACCTCAGTCCCATTTGATCTGAGCGCTTGTCCTGCGGTGTTCATATAGGCGGGCTCAGCTGCTGTTCCACCAGCTGAACCGCTAAACTTTACTCAAACAGGGTCATGCGCTATGCAATTAATTTCTTGTTATTCCTGATCCAAAATAAATCGCTCTAAGAATGTAATCCTCATAATGGGATTATGAACTGATTAAAGCAGAGCGTTGTGGCGCTGCTGTCTGTTATTGTAATAATGAACCTTGTGTTCCGCGTTTTGTTGGGCGAACTGTGGAGCGGTGAAACAACGTCTTGACTTGACGTCACCGCAGTGCTCTGTCTCATATATTGCCATTTTGATCATATCATGTTGTATTCATGGTGGTTAGTATTTGAATATTTCATTCAATAATTCAAGACATGGTATCGGGGCACCTCTCCCCGATACCATCATGAATACAACCACTGCATTGCAGTGGTTGCTTTGTTGCGTTGTTAGCTGTGTAACCACGGACTGTGCTATTATATAGTATAATGTACTCATAGAGTGCATTATACGGGGCTGCAGACGAACCACTCGAAACACTCCGCCGTCCTGCGCCGTGTACGGTACGATGCTCCAACGCCAAAGTGGTTTCACTCAGTCTGCATCTTGCTTGTCGTGGCAATTCAATAATTGCATCTAGGGCATGTGAGATCTCCAAACTGAAGTAAACACAATACTTGTAGAAATTAAGAGTACTTTAATGAATGCATTCACCAGACTCCTCTCTTCACCCGTCCCTTTTAAGCACACTTTTCACCCCACTCATGGTATAGGAGAAGTTTCCTATCTTGACCAGACAAGGTTTCCTGAGGTCAGCATTGAGGGGGTTTAACGGTCAACCAACCCTCACCCCAGCTGCTTATCTTTATGACCGGGTCAAAGAAGAAGTCACCCTAATGCCAGTTGTGGACAGTTTGTCTGTCGTAATGACAATCTATCCAAGGAACATAATGCCGGCTGAAAGAAAGGCCTTATATGGACTTTTCCCCTTACATGCTCAAGGGCACGGCTCAATGCCCCTCGTTGAGCCAAAACCCAAGATTTTAGCCCCCCCCCCCTCCCACTCCCCGGGATGTAACCGGCAACTATTGTTCTCTTGCCAGTGAATTTGCGATTTACTTTTTGAGCACCGAGGAATAGGAAGTAGCAGAACGTATCCTTGGTAATTATTATTATTATTATTATTATTATTATTACGACTTGGATACTTGGATAGAACAACACACACATACGCACACACGCACACACACACACACACACACACACACACACACATACTCTCGATCCGCACCATCTTCTGTTGCCACATCTGCTCTGCCACACTGCTATTGGGTTCCATCACACAACGTTAACGGGCACAGGGAGGGAGGGAGGGAGGGAGGGAAGGAGAGGGGGGGGGGGCTGGTGCCAGAGAGAGGAGATTGAGCAGCGGTTACCGTAGTTACCGAGGTGAGCAGCTCGGTACAGCTTCTATGCTGGAGTGGTGGAAGGTTACAGCGGGGTTTTTTTTTTCCTCGCACACCAGTTTCGCACCGTGCAAAAGAATCTGCTCTCACCGTGCAGGGCACACACACACACACACACACACACACACACACACACACTGGTTGGTCCTGGTGTACGTGTGTGTGTGTGTATGCGCACGTGTGTGTGTGTGGGTGTGTGTGTGGGTGTATGTGTGCGTGTGTGTGGATGTGTGTGTGCACCTCTTGCCTTGTCTACCCACCTTTTTATTATTAATCAGTGATGGGTTTTGTAGCAGACTGAAGCAGAGAGTGGATACAAGTCATGGTCGGCGATGTCTGGTATGGGCTGAGATGTAAAGACTCTGATGTAACGTTCGCAACGTTCGTCAGACAGACACAGACCTTGTAGTCCTCGTCTGATCACATCTTAGATGACTGCAGACAAGCAACAGGCTTGGTGGTGGCATGAGGCTATTGTTTCAACTCTAAGATACGATAAGATAAGATAGAACTTTATTAATCCTTAATTGAATTCATCCCGAAGGAAATTCTTGTGCCAGACGTTAATAATAATAATAAATAATAAAATAACAGCATAAGAATAAAACAGAATAATCAATGTCAAGTGTATACGCCTAATCGAATTAGGAAACAAATAAGTTGAGAGTATTGCACATTAGAATTAGTGTTTAGTATCCAAAGTGTTTGACAATGAATTGCCGTGACGACGGGTCTTTAAGGAGCAGCCAATAATAATGGGGAGGCAGGTTAACGGGTGTATGAGCTATAAGAACACGGAAACCTTTCCCCCTGGGAGGAGTCGGCTGCGATTGTATGATGTCATGATCTTGTGATCTTATGATCTCTGTCAGTGTTCTGTGTTCTGCGCTGTGAGTTCTGACTTCCCCGAGAACAGAGCCACTGAGTCTTTGACTGACTGCTCGGCGGCATAACCCATGCCCCCCCCCCCCTCTCCCTTCCTAATGAGATCAACTGATATCAGTGTGATGTTATTATGGTGACGCCTGCACGGGCAATTGGGTTTTGGGGGAGGCGAGGAGGCGGCGGGGGGGGGGAGTGGGGGGTGGGTTGTTGAGATGCAAGGACTGGCAATGCACAAGCAATGCCATTCAGCACCTGGATGAGGATAAACGGGGGTAGGAGGAGGAGGAGGAGGAGGAGGAGGAGGCGACGACGACAAAGAGCACGGCGCGTATGCAAACTATCTGTCAAAATAATATGCATTTTAAAAAACAAGTCGATTCACTCCGCCGCGCGACAACAGTGGCCGTCCGATCCGCCTCGTGCGTTGCCTGCGCGCTTCTCTCTCTCTCTCTCTCTCTCTCTCTGGTTGCTAAGGCACCGGTGTCCTCCCACGTACACAGGAAGACGACACACAAAGATGTCTTAGTCTAATATTAGACTGTAAATTGGCCATAGGTGCTGATTGGGGGGGAGCGGGAAAAAGAGAGTATTGTATTGATCGGTTATGGCACATAACAGACAGAGTGGCGTCCACGCAGACTTATCTCTCAAATTAAAGAAGAAATGTCAGCGCTCTCCATTAACCCCCTTGACGACGGACCGAAGATTCGGGCGTGAGCGATTAAATATTAAAAGCCACGCAATAGACGGTGTTTTGCAGCAATGTTCCATTCTATGTGTTTTGTTGCTGGCTACTGTCTGACTGTGTGTGTGTGTGTGTGTGTGTGTGTGTGTGTGTGTGTGTGTGTGTGTGTGTGTGTGTGTGTGTGTGTGTGTGTGTGTGTGTGTGTGTGCATCTGTCTGTCTGTGTGCTGAGGGGCTCTGCATATGTTACCATTGTTGGACAACAGAGGGTGGCGAGAGTCATTTAGTTTCTGCTCCAGGCCTGTAGCTTTGGCCCCTCCACCACCACCACCGCCACCACCGCCACCACCACCACCACCACCGCCGCCGCCGCCGCCACGTTAAGCTGCTGTGCAACATCTAATGCGTCCCTCCAGGTTTGCCCACAGGACACCACCACCAGCGGAACCGTAGTAGATGGCCGCGGAAACGACAAAACGGTAAAAAAAAAAGGTCAATTACAGATAAATTGATGCAAATGTATTGCGGAAGCGAACTAGGCCGCCGCTAAGCGGGTGGAGGAGGGTGGAGGAGGGTGGAGAAAACCGAAGCCCTGAGGGAATAAATGTAGAATTTAGGCTTAAGTGCTGATCTCAGCACAGGGATGCTTCTCCCATCCGCTCAGCTTTTCAACACATAAAGCTGAGACATTGCAACACACGGAGTCCGATGATTATATAACACAATATGTAGAGCAGACCGCGTCGTACCACAATGTGCTGGGAGACCACATGAGGATTCTAGCACGGGCGACCGTCTGTACCGAATGTAAATACATTTGAGATGCAATCCCCGCCCCCCGCCTTTTAATTGGACACGTCAGCAGAGGCCTGATGCGATATCGCGATTTATGTCCGCGGATGCAATCTGCGCGGCTAACGCTCCGTCTCCTAATGAAAGCGAGTCGGAGCCGATATTGCGGCTAAAGTGCTTTTCAGGTGTCGAAATCGTTTGAGCCGTCGGCTGTGCTGGCCGGGGCTCAAAATGCTCTGTAACCCTGTATTCCTGTCCGTCAATCCATCTGTCCTTCCGTCCCCGTCCATCATCGACACATTCATCCATTCAACCCAACCATCCATCCATCCATCCATCCATCCATCCACCCATCTCTCCATCCATCCACCCTTGCACGATACCGTCCATCGGGTTCCAGAATGCACTGGAGTGTGTCCCAGACACTCTGAGCAGAGAGCCAAGCCATTGCTAGATCACACACTCCCCCCCCCCCCCCCCCCC